>KK112333.1:562694-579124 GCA_000611955.2 Stegodyphus mimosarum
CCATCTTTCATCTGTACCCTGTTTGCTTCAATTCATAACTGATTTCTGTAACAGGTAAATCATCAGTTTCCAAACATATTACTGCGTTTTCTTCTCAATTGTAAAGCAAATATGAGTCAATGTACACTGCAGGGGAAAAACAGGGCGGGGGGGGCAGTTCTTTATCTCCCGTTCTACTGAGCTGATTGACGAAATTCAAATTGCATTTTTCATATCTCGAAAGCACGACTTAGGATAGACATTAGATTTACATATAGCAATTTATATATAACCAATTTTTTTCAGTACTTCAATTCTACCAACTTAAAATTATGCCTAATATTAAATTTTGTAAAATTTGGTGCCAAATTTACGGAGAAATTAAAAAATTTATCTTGGTACATTTCTTTTCAGTTTGCACCTAGAATAATGCACTTTGCGAACTACTTAATTTGTAGCAACCTATTTTCCTTTAACCCTTTTTTTTTTTGGTACATCAGCAGGGAAAAAAAATCATCTTTCATACTTTCAAATAACTTTAACAGTGTGTAAACCACAGTTGGCGTTATTATAACTTATATGCCAAATTTCAGAACATGCCAATATGTAAATTATGTATATCTTAGAAAATTTTGAATAAAAAACTCTTTGCAGGTGTGCCTAGAAATACATCTACTTTAAGATGGTGTTAAAAATTTTATTATAATTCAAAACTATTTCGAAAAATTTATAAAAATTATTTAAAAACACAAATTTTTAAAATAACTCCTAAAAAATGGGTGAATTTTATTTGGAATGGAGCTAAATTTTGAAATGTGAAAGGGAGAATCAAATAAGTTTAATAAAAAAAGAAAGATTAACAAATATATACCAAATTCAATTAACATGGAGGAGCTAAAATTTTGAAAACCAAATTTTTTAAAAACTCATGCAGTTTTTAGAAAACTTGGCAGTTTGGTATAATTTGAGTCATTGAATCGAAATACGGAAACAAATTGCCATGTGATTTCAGAAATGTCCAACTTTATGTCATTTATTATCTTAGAACACTGCTATATATAAATCTAATATATATCCGAAGTCGCACTTTCGAGACATGAAAAACACAAATTGAATTTCGTCAATCGGCCCAGTTGAACGGGAGATATAGAACTGTCCTTTTTTTTCCTGCGCAGTGTACATTAGGAAGTCTTCTATAAAACCTCCATTTCATTGAGCTGACGCTTTTGCACCTTTACTGTAATCAATGAAAAACAATATGGAAAAAAGTCTGAAAGGGTTCAGATTTTAACAATCATCGAAAAGGGATCTTTTAAAGTTTAATATGGTTTATTAGCAGAAATTATCATTAGACCAGGTGGCATAGTGAAACATTTTATAGGATATTAGATGAATACATTTAGACTAACATGGAAACATTACATATTTTCTGTATATTTAAAAAGGGAAAAAGAATGTAATGTAATTCTATAAAAATATTAATTTTTTTTTAAATTTGATATATCATGAATTTTTATTTA
This sequence comes from Stegodyphus mimosarum, assembly GCA_000611955.2. Lineage (NCBI taxonomy): Eukaryota > Metazoa > Arthropoda > Arachnida > Araneae > Eresidae > Stegodyphus > Stegodyphus mimosarum. The sequence goes on from KK112333.1 coordinate 564,194, forward strand.
AATCAGTCAGATTAAAAAGTAAAAAAGCAATATTCTTAGGAACTGCATCTACAGTTTTTAAATAGTTAGTTAGTTAATCAGTAACAGATTAAATTGGAAAATATCTGACATTTTGGTGAATGGCAACAGGCTTGAATGAAAAGTGCATTTCAATTGAACAAAACTGTGCTTGAGACTAATAACCCTCTGAGCTTAAAGAAAATATCCACAGAGTAAGAAAAATTGCTTTACAACTTGCTTAATTTTGCATAAAAAATAAATAAAAATAATATATATATATATAATAAATTAGCAAAGTATTGCACATTTTTTTGGTGTAATAATTAAATCTAGCTTGTCTGGCCATGACATATATCAAAATTTAACCATATATAGCACATATCATTAAAGCTTATAAAGTACATCATTTCTAAGAGATTTTCTTCAGCTTTTCTCCAACAGCTGTTTTCAAGATCTCTTATGATACATTTTTTTTCCTCACTTAATTTCTTTCTGGATGTCCTCTCAGGAAATTATTAAAATCTAGTTCTTTTAAGCAGTAAGGATGCTAACTTAATGAATGGTTTTCCTTTTGCAGCATGGTCAAGTTACAGGAATATAATAATATAAGCAAGGGTTTTAAAATTAAGCCAGTGCAAAAACTACTGCAAAACAGTTAAAGGCAATTCAAAATTTACAAAGTTAATTATCCCTGATCAAACCATTTCTGTGCAACACAATAAGAGAAAATATATATAATATGAATAATAATAATTATGTTGATTGAATTCCAGTCATTGCTTTAAATTAAAATTACAAACTTTGTTCTAAATGCAGAACTTAATCTTTAAACTAATCTTCTGAGCCCATGTTCAGCATATTAAAAGGACAACAAGCAATGACTTGCAAGCCTTGCAAGTGGCAGTGAAAAACACTGTTTCATTTTATTAATACATGCATCATGAAAATAAAAGCACACATTATTTTCATGTGGCACTTACATATTATCACAACCACCTTAGTAGACGTCACCAAACTCTGAAAACCATGCACATAACAGTTCTTTAGGTAACCATAACCTGTAAGTTGCAATACCAAAATTCACAGAATCTGTGAAAATTGCCACACTGAACAAAAGTGGTTGCACCAATATGTAAGTACCTTTAATTTTATTTCTAAATTGTTAATAATATTTTTTTGTTAATTAAAATATGGGTTAAACAGCTTTAGATTAAATGTGCTTTTAAATTAACTGTGGACATTATCCCTGATATCACTCTGGTAAACTGAGAGTTAATTATATTTGCCTGATTCTATTTTTTAAAAAATGTGTAAACTAGAATTATAATAAAATCTCTCCATTAAAATACATTGCTGTAGATTTTTATTATCTCTCTTTTCTTCATATTCACCAAAGAATAAAATCACTGGTACTTACGTATTATCAAATCAACCATGAAACTGTCATCAAGCAGTGCGATTTAAAGCCAGTTATGGATAAGCATAATGAAACAACACACTCTTAACAATTGTGCTTTTGCTTGATATAGCCTTGATTGACTATCTTTGTTTTTATGAATAAGGATATAAATTAATTGTTGTTTTGTTTTTTCCATGCATTTTGGAAAAAAAAAATATTAAAATTTGAGACCTACTTTTTTACAGAACAGCAGGCAGTGCATTATTTTCAAAATTTATGAATCCTGTCATCAAAGTGTATATTAATTAACACAATATAGTCAGCTGAATATAAGTGACAAGACAGTAATACATTAGAACAATAACCTGTGGGAAGTTTGTACTCATAGCATTCTAAACAGAGCTTCTGAGAAAATCAGAGGGCCTGACAAAGCAGTAGAAATCAACAAAAATGTTTTTACAAAGGGCAAAATTGAAGTATATCAAATACTGATTGTTTATTAAATAAAGCAGTGTCAGTTACTTGAGAATTCTGCAGGAACAACTGGCACAACTTTGACAAAATCTTTGCCAAATTTCAGGATCAATGCAATAATATGACTAAAAGTTATACTTTTGTAGAAGTTTGAAATATGAACAGATCAGTTTTTTTATATCTGATCATATAAACTATAGAACATTAACTAAATGAGAATGCCTTAAATATAACACATTTACACTAGATTTAATGAAAAGGTTGTTTCACTGTTACCTGTTTTCAGGGTTGTAAACTAATAAGTCATTCAATAAATCAACACAGGAACTAGGATGGTCTTCAAAAGTTTTTGAAAGTTTATTACTCCTGAAATGTGAATTTAAATTTTGAGTTACATAAAATTTATATTTCACAGTCAATATAATCAAGATTATTACATAAGTATTTTATGTTGAAGAATCAGAAGGTACACATAATTAAAACAAAATAAAATTATCTTGACTTACATGCTAAAGAACATTAAAGATTACTAAGATTGGAGCTCACCAGCTTCATCAGCATAGGCATGAATGGCCTAATCAAATTAAGATACAGTAAAAAACCGTAAAGTCAACCTCAACATGCACATAAATAACCATTCACTTTCAATTATAAACTTTGTTAAATAGCTTGGAGTCATGTAAGGTGAGCAGTCAAATTTTTAAGAGCATGTTAATTATGCCCTCAGTAAAGAATAGGCCTCCTACAGCTTCATTGGTCGTAAATCAAAATTACACCTAAATATGAAAAGAACTCTCTATGTTGCACTTATCTGCCCTATTCTTTTTTAGGGAGCTCCAATTTGGGCAACCTTTCCAAAAACTGCCATAAGGAAATCTGGATTTTTCGTAGTAAAATTCTCAGAAATGTTATCAGTGCCTATCATCATATTTGTGCAAAACATCCATTTAAATTGAGATCTTGATGTTTCACATGCTCAAGATTTCATGCTAATGAATGCACATCATTTCTACACATCTTTGCAAGCCCTGACTATCCACATATAATAAATTATGATCTAATGATTCTGTACCCCTACAAGTGGCCAAAAACGATTTTTCACAATGCAGCTTACTAGCTCATCCAAATAATGCATATAACTATAGGCATTCTGAAATTAATTTAATTTAACCGACAAAACAGTTTTGGACTTTGTATTTTCTGGCAGGATTTGTACTTTGCTTTATTATTTTCATCTTATTATTCATTTATTTTATTCTATACTTCATGGGTATTCACTGTTATTTATTCATTTATTTTTTTTTCATTTTGTGTTTATTTTCCAGTGACCCTGTGCTCTGCTTTAAATTCCCGTTTCATTACTCTTCACTATTACAAGTCTTTACCCATCACTAGATGGCAACATAGAACAACAACTTTCTCAATTCTGACTGTTACTGAATCATTTCTCAACAGCTTGAACATGCATAAATTTTTCATCCCTGCAGAATGTTAATTAACACTTATTACAAATTACTGCCAAATGGCTTAGAGCACCTGCCAGCAATAGGCTGTAGTAATTGCCTAAGAATCATCACAGAGAACAGTCATCTCTTTTCATTTCTGTTTTTGTAGGGCTGCTATATTTTTTAGAATTAATATCCAAATATATGGCAGATTAAAAGGCAAGTCTGTACTCAAACATAACATTGTGGTGGTTTCTATAGCTTCTGTAATTTTAAGGCTACTCTCATACTGGGATTTGTTACTGGTTCTAGTTTTGCCCTGCTCAACTACAGAGTTTGAATGTTCTATGGAATATTTTATTAAGAAGGTATTATTTTCATTACTATATTGATTGCTAGAAATTTTATAAATATCTCTCTTATGTTTGGAAATTCTTATAGATAATTTTTTATATATTGATACATCAAACCTATATACTGAGCTTCTGTATTTGTTTCTTCATAGCAAATAGCAATGGTATATGTACCCGATATATCTGTTTGGTTTGGCATCTGATTTTATAAGAATAGACAAATCATTTATGGAAACTCTGAGATTAGCAATTTTTAATGTAAGTTTTAAAACATAAATCAAGACTTTTTATATTTTAAAATTTTAATTATTTTATATTTATTTATTCATTCATTTTCAAAAAACCATTAAACCTTAACAGATTTATTAAGGAAAAAAAGAAGAAGAGAGACTAATTTATCAGTAAAACAAAATATATATATATATATACATACGGCTGCCACCACAAATCATAATTTTGTAAAAGCGGAAGCTTAGAAAGACCCTGAAACAAAATCAAAATCTTAATTATGTTTTACCAAACTAATTGTAACAAAACAAATTTAAGATGTATATAAATATTGAAATGTGACTTAAAAAAGTAAACATCATCATTTTTATGATTGCTGGTATTCAGATATAGCATTAAACATAGAGTTTATCTAAACAACTCTATAAAATACTTAATTTCTGAATATAAGCGAATCAATGTATAAACCAAGAGTACAATTTTTCTTCACAAATTTACGCAAAATTCAAAACTCGCAAAATAGTGTAACATTCAAATATGTCACAATAAGGGTGAAAATGTTGTTAAATGGGTAAGACAGATGGAATATTTTCCAGTCGAATCACTATAAAGTAAAACACCAGGTACCAAATTACGAGAGTTTTAGTACTGGTAATCCTCTCTGATGTTAATACATTTCTTTGCACTCATTAGTTGTCTTGTAGCTGAACTGTGGTATCTGTGACATTATATTTTTTATCTGGAATACGAGCAAAAAGAGAAATCCTTATGTAGAAATTTCAAGAAACAAGTAATTGCATTTGGTGAAAATTCTGATAACAGTATGGCTGCTCGGCATTTCTCTGTAACTGAAAAAATGAAAAAAAAATTCAGGAGTAGAGCAGGGAGAAAGACCTGAATTAGAAAATATGCCCCCCTCCAAAGCAACATTTGGTCACTGGCCTTCATTTCATGCCCTGAAGGGAAAACTTGTATTAATTCAAGAATTGTGAATGAATGGTTTTATTGTAATCTGCACAGTATCCAAATCAGGATGCTGATTAAAGTAATATTCCATTGTAATTTTTATGTTCTAATTATTTATATTATTCTATTATCATTTCCTGTGTATGTTTTGGTACATTTTCATTAGGAGTTAAATTTAAAATAGAATTTAGAGAGAATTTTTTTTTTTTTTTTTTTCTTTCCAAAGAGAGAATCAGTTTCTTTTAAAAAAGTACTTTTAGAACTATTAGCAATGTACCTGAACTTGACAGGAGTTTTACGAAATTTAGGAAGCGCATAGAAATTAGCATACTTTTTATTTAATTTGTTAGGCCGAATTTTGAGTCTTTTATGAAGGTCTGTAAAAACAACTTATTTCACTTAAAATAAATTTTTCATAAATTTAAGAAATATAAAATAAAGAAATAAAAAAGTGTTATATTTGGTGATTTATTGCTTGTGCATGTCTAACGAAAAAGTACATATATTTCTTACGAGATTAGCAGATTTGAACATAAGCTGACTCCTGTAATTTAGTTTCAGAAAAAGTTAGAAAAGTTCTTGGCTTATAAATGGAAATATGTGACAGCTAAAAGTCATCGCAACAGAATTTTCCATCATGGAAAGAGGAAAAAATAAAGTGGTGATACTTGAAATGAATGATCCAATTGCCAGCCATGCACTATCCTTAATGTACTTTTCAAACTGTACCAAGGAATTGAACAAAATGCTGCTTCTTAATGATGTTTTGTTACGTCTCAATGACAACAAGACTATGTTATTCATAAAATATATATCACTTGAAAAGTAGTTCTCAACACTAAAATTGTGTTACTTGCTTGCCTTTGCATATATAAGTAAACAACAGAAATAAAATCGTAATTCAATGATTGAAAAACCACTGAAGGCCGAACCCTTTTATAAATCATAATTTTATTATTGTCCTGTTTCAATCTTGAAATTAACAATATAAATCTGTTACTATTAGTTAGGATGACAGATGGAATTTATTGCATTAAAGAACTTGAAGGATGATTTTTAGATTAGAAAAGGATGCCCTTTAAGAAATACTTTTAAAAGAATAATAGCTCAAATTAATATTACACATAAGCAAAATCTTGAAAACACTTATGTATCTATCTAGCTGAGAATTAAATGTGGTATGCAATTACCAATTCCAATGAACTTTCCATGTGCTTGTCGTTCATTTTAATCTTTAAATTTTTTACACTTGCCAGACAGTTATTCCACAGAAGTTATTAGTGCCTTTAGTGCAATGCATCAGAAAAACTGCAGCAAAAAGCTTAATACTAACGGATAATCCTTGAGTCCTTGTTTTAACACCAAATTAAATGCTACTAATATAACAACAGTGTTTAGATAAAAGCATAGTCATATCTCCTACAGGATTGAACTATTTGAATTATGGCAAAACAGAAGAGGGCTATCTTGCCTAGGGGGCATATGTTATTGTGAGAATTTTCTAAAGGAAACTGACTCATATTCATGTTATTTATAGTAGAGACCACTCTCATTCTCACAGGAAGATAGTAAATAAAAGTTGAGCATCTTGTTTAGTATGGTGATTAAGAAAGCCAACTGGCATAGCATTAGACCAGGGTTTGAATCTTATATTAGAAAAGACGAATGTGTTGCCATGAGTGCAGTCAGCTGATTAACATCAAAGGGATTCTCCTTTTCTCACCTTTCTTGTCCCAATATGGATGAATTTTTACCCATCTGCAGAAAAAAGTGAGTGTTCATTCTTCACCGACTGTATCATATTTTATTACTATATTTTAGTTAAAGCAAGTTTTCTACTCCTTTCACTCACAAGTACACATTTAATTTAAAGTACTGTACATGTATATTATATCTACATTAAAGTTTAACAATATTTTTAACAAAACATTGATCATGTAAAAACAACAGTAAAGTTTTTGATTAATTTCTTGAGTTGATTTGTTTTATTAACTTTACTGCTCACTGTTGTACAAAGTTTGAGTTATATTTTAACAGAATTATCTTTGTTTAATCTTTAATTAATATTAGTTATTTAAAATTTAATTTCATTTAATAATCTTATGACCAAATCTAAAAATGTATATATAACTTTAAAGTTGGATTTATTCTCGAGTTTTTAATTCTCCCATTCCAGTTCCCATGTACACCTATCCCTCGATTTACACGATTTCGGTTTTACATGGTTTAAAAATTAACAGATTTAAAAAACTTAGTAAAAATGTATATTCGGCTGCACACATGCAAATGCATATATTTGAAATCATTTTTGAATCTCTTTCCTTTGGTAACACTGGTGGCAACAACAAGGATGGGGATTCCCCATGTTGTACAAGGAGAATCCCCCTAGTATATATATATATGTAGTTCACAACAGTAAAGCTATTTGGTTCAAGTGAACTAGTGCAGTATCAGTATTTTAGCAGCAAAGCTTACATCATTTGAATGTTCACACCAAAGCTTACATCATTTGAATGTTTACACCAAAGCTTACATAATTTAAATCCACATATTTGAATGTTTACTGGTAAGTTTCCAACATTTATATTTTTTGCGGCATTTTTATAATTTATGTAAATTTTTTAAGGTTTTATATTGCTAAAATATTTGAAAATAAAATAAAAGTTATTTCTTTAGAAAGCAAAATTAAAATATTAGATCATCTAAGTAATAGACAAAGAGTAACTGATGCTGCTAAATTTTATTCCATGAATGAAGCCACAATAATGACAATTAGAAAAAATGAAGCCTCTATTAGAAAAAGGTGTAGCAGCTGGAATTTGCAGCAGTAAGAGCACAATTTTATTCATAAGAGATGATATAATGGAAAATATGGAAAAGGCATTAGTGATATGGACAATAGACTAAAATTATTTAAGTAAAAAGGGATTGCCTTTTAAGGCTCTTCTATTAATTGATAATGCACCTAGTCATCCTCGATTTACAACACAAAAATGTAGAAGTTGTTTTTTTTACCAAAGAATGCAACTTCCTTATTACAGCAATTAGATGAAGGAATAATTCTGAATTTTAAGGCATTGTATAGCAAACAAACCTTCAGGTATATTTTAGACCAAATGGAGAATGATGAATCTCTTACTCTTATAGATGCTTGGAAGAAATTTTTAATCTTAAGATTGTGTTAAGCATGTTGAACTGTCATATACTCAGATTAAACAATCAACGCTCAACACATGCTGGAAAGCAATATGGCCATATGCTGCTATAGATGAGAATAATAGATTACCATTATAGTATGAATATTCTCAGATCACTAAATTGGTCCAAACTATAGGAGGAGAAGGTTTTGAAGTTTTAGCTTAGGCAGATATTGAAGAAATAATGGCTGATGAAGAATTAAATGAGGATGAGTTAGTTAACACGATTCATGAAACAAGCATGATGAAGACTGGCCAACTGGCATGGTAACAATCTCTGAAAATCATCATGGTGATCAGTATCTCTCCATGTGGAATGGAAACATGTAGCAAGATTATAAGTTCAGCATACACAATGTTCTTTTTCCACCAGCATAATTAAAAATACTTAGCTTTGTATATGAATTTATATCAAATATTAAATTCTGATGAAGAGTAATCTGAAACAGTTGCATTCACAACAAGAGTCATCAGCGTAGGGCTTGAATTGGGAGAAAAATTAGGTAATCATTTTTTACAATATGACACAAATGTTGAACGAGCTCTCCATTTCCAACAGGAGCTTAGTAAGTGCCTAAATCAATATGAAGAAGCTTACAAAGATTTAGGAAACCTTCTCAATCTGAGATCTTCCCTAATTCGTCAACCATTGAAGCAGAATCTTATCAAGCGATGAAATTGAGATTATACGAATCGAGAAGAAAAGACTACTAGTCATGAATGTTATGACAGTGATTAAACTTATAATTTTTTGAATGATCTTATATTTTCCTAATGTAAAATAAATTAAATACATACTTCTATTACCTACATATACTTGTTATTTTATGAATGAAATATAACTTTATTTATTTTAAGATGTCTTACTTTTGTTTTCTGTAAATAAATAATTACATCATGAACATTTAGTGTCTTTTTCGGTTAGCATATAAAAATCCAAGATTTCAATTTACACGGTTTTGTGTGGAACCTATCTCCCCTGTAAATCAAGGGATAGGTTTATTTCCTACTGCAGCAAGTTTCCACGTGTTCACTTACTTGTTTCATTAGAGGACTGGAGGCTATCTATCCTCTTCCTGGGGGAGGTGGGAATTCTGAAGTAAAATCAGTAGAACCCTGTAGTAGTTTTTAGCTTTTATACTGAAATTTTCTATATACTTAAACAACAGAGAGACTATGTTTCTGAAATTCCAAGCCTCATTTGTGCCTCATTCACAACAATTTAATATTTGATGTAAATTCATATACTTAGCTTTGTACATGAATTTACATCAAATATTAAATTGTTGTGAATCTGTTCCAAAAGTATAAAATTTAGTATATGGACAATAAAAGCAAAACCCTATTGAACCTAAAAATCATCGACAAATTTTAAAAATAAAAGTTCTTAATGATGTACTTTTATGCAAAAACATTTATCTATTCGAATGAAACTTACCCTACACATTCTTCTAGAATGTCCTAACATGATGTTTCTCCAAATGCATCCAATAACATGTCACAAATAAAAAAGAAGCATTTTGCAGGTAAAATTATATTTTCAATCATAGTTGATCCTTTTTAAAAACACAATTTTTCATGTTAATTAATTTCATTGGTTTTGTGTTGGAAATAGAAAACACAGAGGGGGGAGGAAATAGGAAGTAAATTATATGCTACAGTGGATGTGCACATAATAGAAAAATCTGATCATGCTGTCTTTCCTATCAAGGGAGCCAATACATGAGTAAGTGGCTAAAGTTTTTGGATTCTGAAATAATTATTTTTCTTAGCAGGTGAATGGTTTCCTTTATGATCTTCATATTTTTCTTCAACAGTAACAAATTTTGCAAGTTTTTTCAAAGAAAAGCATTAAAGAAGGCAGTTCGTCTCTACATACACAAAACTTCTGAATGCTTTAACAGTATTGGCTAGTCAAACCAAACTTGAATTGTTTCTTTGGCTTGTGTTTCAAATATTATTTGCTTGACATGAACATAATCAAGTGATAAAATCGTGAAACAGATTTTCTAAAACATGTAGAAAAATATTTTTTAATTTTAAGATTGTCTGATAAAATTATTGTTCTCCATTCCCCCCCCCCAAAAAAAAAGTGAAAAAAGGTGAATAGGTTAAATAAAGTGAATCTTCTTACTCTGTCAACTATCAGATATGTGAACAATGATAAGATAATTTGATTGATGATCAAACCATATTCATATATTAAACAAATAACTCATTTCTAGTTTTGACTTATTCAGTAAAATGAGAAAACTTTGAAATAACAGATACTATTGCAATGTCTTCCAGAATTTAGATTACACTATTACACAGAACAACATTAGATTCTACATTAGACACTACATTAGATTCTTTATTAATTTGGAATTTTGTGATTCTACAATGTACACTTTATTATTTAACCTTTGCCTCTTAGAATCATTGAGATGCTATGTTTGAAAATGAAATTTAGTAAGAAGGCTTTGGCCAAATTTTGCCAAAATATAATGTTGGATTGTTAAGACTAGTATGATATTTTTAATTGAAGTTTCTGAGTAGTGCACTAGTTTGAAAAGTTTGCTCAGAGTTATTACCTCTATATACAAAAACAGTCTGCATGTGGAAGTTGCCTTTATTATTGCTTTTTTGAAATTATAAATATCATTCTCTATTTAATTTTGCTCTTAATTTCTCCCATTACATTAAATTTTTGTCTATATGTTTAAGAAATGCATAGAAAAGAAAAGATTATTTACCACCACTATTTTACATATGCATACATTCAACATTTTACATTTTGCTTCAACTAAAAGTAAAAATTAATAAAAAAAAGCAAATATTAAAAGACAAATACCACATTTACTACCATCTTGCAATCTACAATAAGAGTGAGAAAACGAATTAATTTCTTTCTTTAATTTTATTGTTGCTAGGGCATTGAAAAAGTTAAGATTCCTATATTATTATAATTCAAGATGACAACATGCTGTCCTTGTATCAATATAACAGTACTAGCTAATTTAAGGAACAATTTAAAACTACTAAACACACAAAATATGTATACACAGTTTTTAAAGGGGGGAGGAATTCAGACACATTAATCACATAATCATACGAATTATGCCATTGAATAAAAAATAAAAATATTACAGCCACCTCTGAATTTCTTTTTTCAACTTGATATTTATTTTGAATTTTTATTTGCTCATTGAATTCGCAAGGCAAGTATAAAAGAAATCCAAAACTATAAAATCTAATTTTTTAAAAACTAATGAATTATTTTAGGAATCAAAATGCATGACAATAATTTAATTTCTGAAGACCTATAGTAAAAAGGAAATTTGAAATATACTTTTGCCAGGCCATTAATACACAGGAATACTGAAATTCTGATATATTGAAGGGGGGGACATCTACTCTACAGATTTGGTTGGATGTGAAAAGTACTTAAAAACATACTGGCCATATACTTTCAGTAGGAGTCCCAAGACTTTCAATTATCAATCTGATCATATCACAGTCAGAATCTGCACGGAAAAGTGGTTTCTTCAGTAGAAGTTCTGCAAAAATACATCCAGTAGACCTGAAATGCAAAAATATGATTAAAACTTTAACACATACTATTTCTGATTTAATCCACATTCATAAACATATAATTAATAGTCACAGATTTGTAATTACTGCAACTTTTCAAAGTCAACACATACTGCAGTAAAAGCTCAAGCATTCAAAACTATCCATGATGATCAGGAAATATCAGATTCTGGATGAGTGTATACAAAATGCAATTCATGGTAGAAATGCCATGCAAAAAGAAGAAAAAAAATCAGAAAATAACATATTCTGGATGGGTGAGCATTTACAAAATGCAATTTGATGGTAGAAAGCCATGAGAAAAAAAAATTCTGGTCTAAAATTAAATGAAAAACAGTCATTTTATATGTTAAAACAGTCATCTTATTTGTTCCTAGTTTGAACATTAAAAACCTGTTGTTGTTGTTGCTAATCCTTGGGTCCAGCTTCTGCTAGATGAGATCCACAAGTTTATTCATCTTCAAAAAGTCATAGACCAGCATAGGAAAATTTAATAGGTCGTTGTAGGACAAACCAAGCACCTAAGAATATGTGCCGAAGAAGCCTGCTCATTATTACATTTTGGACAAATTGAGTGGGTTTTTTGACAAGGCTTTCTGACAATACAAGGCTTCTTAAATGGCCACTATGATATCATGAGAGTGCTGTCTGGATGCATCTGTCACAGTGCACAGCCAGGGATCCACCAGGGAATGGAACATGATACCAAGCGTGTGCCAGAGGGACAATCCAAGTCATTTCACAATTATGTTTTCTGCTAGAATGCAAATCAAGGTAAGTCAGGCAATTAGAGGTAGCCAGAACCTCCTCAGCACCTTTCTTCACCAGGGCCTCTTCATTTTCCCAAATGTCCACATGTGAGGAAATTCATCGAATGCGCACGTCACAAGAGGACAAGACTTGTTTTAATTTAGTATGAATTGAAGTTCCAATTTTATCCCCAACATTAGACCAGTTTGACAAATGCTGTATGACACTACGACTATCAGTCATAATCCAGATGGCTTTAGGGTCTAAAAAAGACATTATATAGCTCAGGCCCACATTGACAGCAACGAGTTCACTTTTAAAAACTGAGCTAAAGTCAGGAATTCGTTTCATTATTTTGACAATTTTATTGGGATCTCTGATAAGCATTCCACTACAACTGTGGGAATCTTCGTTTTTGCTACCATCAGTGCACATAAGCGTAGTGCCTTTCGGGACATTATTTATAATATCAAGGGCAAATTGTCGAAGGCAAATTGGCCCATAATTTTTCTTTGTGCCCTTGACAGTAGTTCAGTGTGGAAACTGACCCTTGGAAGACCCACTCAGGGGTCAATGTATTGCTTCAAGAAGCACTGTTCTACAGTGGGATCGAGTAAGTTGTTATGCTCAATTTGACTAAATGGACTGTGTTTCTTAAGTCTTTTGTTATTATGCCAATGCCACAATAAATCCAAGGTACGATTTTGGGAACCGTAGCTGTACAGTTTGTTGTAATACTTCACTAGGCTCGAGTTCCTTCTGAGACTCAGAGGCTAAAATTAAAAACCTACATTTAAAAGACTGGGGGGTGGAGGTGCATTTCATATATAAAATCCAATATTTTTTGTAGGCCTTCAACATATGAAATTAAAATATCTTATACAATCATAAAATACCGTCGACCATGAAAGATGGTAGAAATGTTGTTAAAATTGCACCAATTATTCTGGTTGAACTTACAGGAAAAAGATCATTCTTTATTTAATTAGAATCATAAGCTTCAAGTTACGGATGACAATTCTCAACATACTTTTTATTACATCAATGTTACGTGTTATAATATGATATTTGTTTTTCATTGGCCAAAAGAAAAGGTAACAATAAAACTTGATTCATCCCTTAAGGCCTGTTACTCTAGTGACTGCCCACCATTACACGTATTGATGGAAGTAGTAATCACAACAGACAAACTAAATGCAGTATTCAGGTAAACAATACAGTATCTGCTTTCAAACTAAAACTCTGGCTGTTCTCAAAGCAGCTTGGCTGTCAAAATTTTGCCAATTTTCTTTACCTGAAGAAACCCAAGGAAAATTTTCCTATAAACAGCTGGATTATTCAGATGCTGCTTACTTCATTTGAAAAGTGATTTACAGATTTTGACTTGCATAAGATAAAAATTTATACTGTTTGTGGATCCATTTTCTGTTGTAGTCAAAGAAGCTCCAGAAGATGTTCAAATGGAACTTATTGATTTACAAACTATTGACTTATGCAAATCCAGACTCTGTGATTTAGCCATTGTTGACTTTTAACTCTACCTGTTAAATTTTTTAGCTTAAAAATTAATGAAAGCAGATGTGCTACCACGTTTGATAGTACTTATATATGTAAACAAACATTTTCTCTTATGATTTTAAATAAGTCAAAATTAAGAAATAAACTGTCAGATCAGTACCTGCAATCTGTCCTAAGAATATCAACAACTAGCTTTCAAGCAAATATATAAAAAAATTGTTGATAAAATTCAGTCTCAACTATCAGACTAATATATTTAATTATGGCTTACTTGTACACATTTTTATAAAAATATTTCTATATTAAATTATCATACATAAACATAAACTTTATTTTCCCCTCAAGCTAAACTGGGTATGTTGGCCCCAGCAGCACATGCAAGGGAAACCCCTCTTCCTCCTTACTTACATGCATATGTAATGGTCCTCCAAATCAGTTTAAATTTAATATGGTACATGTCTGAATTAAGTGACTTATCAGTGTAGTGGCCCAGTTATTGCATGAGTAATAATTATTTTTTATTTCAAGTATTTTACCTTTTTGCATGTGTTTAATTATTTCATTAACTTAACTTCCACATTTTGTTAATATTCATATTTACATTTCTTTTAGATTGAATGGCAACAAGTAGTTATTCATATTTATATTTCTTTTACACTGAATGGCAAATAGTAGTGATTCATGATTATTTTGTTTTTTAATGTTGATTTTGTTGTTTCTATTGCTATTGTTTTTCAAATAGCAGCTCATTTTGATAGTAAACTTAGCTATTCATTAGTGATTCTTGCTGTTTCTAATTATAATTCAGTTTGAATATCAGTAGTCAAGACTAGAGTCTTATATTATTATATTAAATACAAAATGCACGTTATAATGCATAATAATACGTTAAAATCATAATATGTGTATAATATAAAATCTACTGACATAAAATTTTGTAATAAGTAAATTAAATTAAAAATTGCAAAGAATTTTAGATTCCTTTTCTTAAAAAAAAAAAAAAAAAAAAAAAAAAAAAAAAAAAAAAA
>KK112333.1:588322-602071 GCA_000611955.2 Stegodyphus mimosarum
TTGCCTTTTTTTTTTTTTTTTAAGACTCCTCTCAGAGAAAGAGTTTTCAGCACAGAGAGTCATCTGTTAACGATTTTCATAACTAAATTTACAAAACTTTTGTACACCATTTTTACAGTTTTGCTAATAAACGTACAGTTTACCGCATAATTCTATCAATGTTTGATATAGATTATTTGAGATATTTCATTTTGAAATCAGGGCTTATTCGCTGATCACCCTGTATCATTATAAGCATTAACTTTACTTAACATTAGCAAAAAATGAGGTCAAAATGATCACGGATTGCAGTTATAGGTGTACAGAAAAAGACGTAGAGTTAAAGGAGCGATGGAAGAGCTTGACAAGTCCATTACTGGCAGGCTGATATGGGGATACGCGAGTGGCTTTGTTCCAAGTACAGACATCAGTGAAAGAAGGAGCATCTACTCGAACTGCCGTCCTCGGTCTATGGTAATGATGGTGGGTACTCCGAAAGAGGAAATCCAGCACTTGATAAATGTATAGGCAACAGTCTGGGCAGAAATGTCAGCTGAAGGAACGGCTTCCGGCCAACATGGAAACTGGTCAATGCAAGTAAATATGTAAGTTTCATCACTGGAAGGCAGAAGAGACCCAACCAAGTTGACACATAATATAGTTGAACCATTATGGTGCGGGCGGAAAAGTCTGAAGAGAACTCTCAGTATGTCGAGAGATCTTGGATCACCAGCAATGTATACAGACAACAAGACCATAAGGTAAATCCTTTGGAAATTCATGACTAAATGAAACATGCAAGAACAAGATTTTCAGTAGCATGGATGCCCGAGTGCAAAAGGTTGTGCTATGAGTTGAAGATCTCTCTGCGAAATTTTGACATAACGTAAGGTCTGATCCACTTATTACTTGCATCACAGAATATTTGTAAATCAGGCATGAGTTTTAGTAGTCGCTACTTCAGTGAACAGTTAGGACTGCTCAGAAGAGACTTGAGTTCGTCATCTATTGTTTGATTGACTACAACAGCCTTAAAATCAATGAGACCCTTGACATCAATTCCTTGGATACAGGACAAAGTATCTGTGACAACATTATCTGTTCTAGCAACATGGTATATTTCTGTTGAGAACTGAGCTATGTAGTTAAGTTGATGTAATTGTTTGGGTGAACTACAGTCAGATATTTTGGTAAAAGCAAAAGTTAATGGACAGTGGTCCTTAAAAATTGTAAATTTTTTACCTTCTAGAATATGTCAAAAATATTTGATGGCACAGTGGCAAGTAACTCGTGGCATACATGCTATGAGAATTTCCAAATGAAAACGACATAACTGAAATCTTACATTGCAAAGCCTCAATCATGGCAAATATCTGTAATATGGTTTCAAATTCAGAAAATATCACCACTTTTTATATATAGAAAATATCACATTTATAAATACTTTTATTTGAGTTTAACACTTTTAATTTCACATAGTGTGATTCACAAAAAAAATCATTCTTTAAAGAAATAGCAATAAAGAACATATTAAATTTTATAATTTCTATATGTAATCGTATCAGATTTAAATTGATGCTAAAGTCCTGAAGGTTATGGATCTCAGACTCTGTACTGTATATGTGATGATTTAGATGTCAAGCAATATTAGATGTCAATCCTGTTAACAATAATAGACAATTCTCAAAAACTAGCTGCAGCTGTTGCAGACTGAACACTTTTCTTCTTGAAAAAACAAATTTGATAAAGACACAGCTAAATTGCTTCAAAAATTACATTGCTCCTTAAATTGTTAGTTACATTCATATATTTTATATTTTTAATTCTGAAAGAAATTCAGCAACAGACAGTAAACTGGCAAGGCAGACAAGGAATGCATAGTTTCCAAATGAAGGTTTCATAAAGTTATATTTCTAATTTTTCTTATAGGCTGCTTTTAGGTTTCAGTTTTCAAAATTTAAAATTATTATTGGATGAAACATAGTGCAAGTACCTGTGTCATTCATATTATGCAAAAATTACAGGAGACAGGATTAATTTCGAAATGACACAATTTACAGTAATTTTTTTCAAGCGGTTACTATTTTGGGAAGAGAAAAATGAAATAAAAAAAAAAAAAAAGTTAAGTGATTATTGCAAATTAAAGTAAGTATTTTATGTTCCCTATGGTTTGTCCCTCACATGCACATACAATTTTAAGCTTGCATTAAGGAAACTTTGTTAGTCATTTGTTTGGAAAACATTATTATTTGATAATGACAGCTTTCCTCATTTACTAGCTATGGATGAGGAAACTCAGCTTTCATAAGCAAGTTTAAATCTATGTTAATTATATCTTATTGCAGCTTTATGCACATTAAAAGTCAATTACATTTTGTAAATTTTTTTTTATTCCTTCTTTCTTTCTGTATATACACATACATACATATATATGAGATTATACATATACATACATTTAAGATTTATATTAAATAAATCTTTTAAAAGTCAAATTCAAAAGCTCTTACCATCTAGATACAACATTAGGTGTCATACTTCCAGGCAAAATGTGGCGTGACAGTCCAAAATCAGCTGGTAGAGCATATAATTAAATAGCATATTAATAACTGATTTTATCTTCATAAAAAGTGAGGAAAAAATTTAATAAGCTTAAATTAATATCTTAGCATAATATTACCAAAGACTACTAGGTAACAGCAAATGAAGCTATATATTAATTTTGATTCTCTAGCAAGGTTCTAGTATCTAAAATAATTTAGACATTTCTTCAATATCTAATTTAGAATTTTTCAGTTTTATAGCATTACTACTTATAAATTCTTAGAACATTTTTTTTTAAAAAGTGTAAATATCTAGAACACCACTGAATGAACAGTATGGAAATTAGAACACAATTAATGGCAAAACTTAATCAAAATTTTTTTATTTATTTATTTATTATTATTTTTTTATTTACATTACTATTTATTAAAAGATTCTATCTTTAAAAAAACATTTATAAATTTACTGGAAGGGAGAGAACACATTTTTTATTTAACTACTACAAAGTGAGAAAATTACAGTTCCTGAATTATTTATTATTAATATTCTGAATAACTTATTAGAATTAAATTATCTGAAGTTTTCCCAATAGTTCTGGTTTAATTCTTCAGAGAAAGTAATATGAACTATATGAAGTAGTTACTTAATTTTTCTGCAGCAGAGAGAAGAGCAAGGAGGTAGGAATGTAGCTTCTAATTACAAATTAACAATACATATAAAAAAATATATAAACTTTGCCATGTGAAATAAACAGAAAACTGTAATTATGAACATATCCGCATGTCACTTCATATACACAGAGTATCACAAATTTTTATTTAAAAACAAAATTATCCCAAGTTATTTCTGCGCAATATGCTGCTGAAAATTAATCAATATAAGCAAATAGTAAGAAATTTAGAACCAATTCCACAAAGACCCAAACAAAGTGAAATTCAATACCAGTAAATTTCGTTTACACATTTATAGGAAATTTTGAAATTTACTGGCATTGAATTTCACTTCTTTTGGGTCTTTTTGGAATTGGTTCTAACCAAACAAAGTGAAATTCAATACCAGTAAATTTCGTTTACACATTTATAGGAAATTTTGAAATTTACTGGCATTGAATTTCACTTCTTTTGGGTCTTTTTGGAATTGGTTCTAAATTTTATGCTTTTTGTCTATATATAACATGTATATCATGCAATTTTTGCTTTTTATGCATTTACTCTAAGAAATTTTTTTACGCAATTATATAACAGACACATAAGGCAGGAGAATCTACTAAATTATAACTATCTTTTGAATTAGCTCCAGTCTTGATTGCATTACTTTCCAATTCAACACTGTTGCCAGCTATCAAGAGACAAAAATTAATGATGTGAGATACACTGTGATTTCTACCTTGCTAAACTGATAAGTTTTGTTAAACTAGGTGGAGAGTTAAATAGTCTTCTGAGACTGTACAGATTCTGTTTGGTTCAGTTTATAGTTATTTCTGTTTAAACTGCAATTTAAGTCTAATCCTCAAGTATTTGCATTAAAATTGTTTTGCAAATGCCTGTATGGATGACAAGTGCAATTTATATTATTTTCGTTGTTCAAAATTTTGAAAAATAAGATAATTATTTTATTTCATTTATAAATAATTTTTGATAGTATACTACTTAAAGGAAGTGTGGTTTAACATGTAAAATCATGTCCTGGCAAATAAAATCGGTAGATGCATCCATGCTTTAGAAATTATTGGATGGCAAGCTGAAAGAATTTAGAAGCAGTATTTATTATCTACGCACCTTGGTAAGGGGCTGTACCACAGTATAGAACACTGTTTACCAATGTTCATCACACATAAAGGATTGTAAGAGTTGCCATGTAGTAAAGCATAATAATTTTATTTTTCATATTTAATCTATATTACTATCAACAAAAAGAGGAACTGAAAAAGCATTAAATGCAGTTCATAATAATAATCTTTTTACTCTTTTTAGTGATGGATTCAAACTGATGCAAATTAAAATATATTTAACTTATTATACATTCAACTGATAATTTTGACCAACATTTGCAGCTTTGTTATAATTTATAAAATATGTTTCTGTTGCCATATTATGTAACTAGTATAGAATGATTGGCTTCTCTTAATTCCTTAGATGCTTTGTATTTTTAATTTTTGAAGTTTTTCATTTTAATAGTAAACTTAAACTTTGAGGCAATAGGCTATCTTAAATCTTCAAACAGCAGTTTTCTTCTTTTTGTTTTCATTTTTTTTCATTTTTTTTTTTTACACTTCAGGAAAATAAAATGAACAAAAAAGACTTATTAACTACTCTAACTTAAATAAGGAGATAGATTTTTTTGCCCTCAAAACTACTACAAAATATATTGAAAAATACTTACTAATCTTTAGACAGCCAGAGTGAGTAAATAAAATGTTTGATACATTCAAATCCCTACGTAAATTTTAAAATAAGTAAAACAAAATTTAAATTGACATAAAGTAACAATACATAGACTTTTGACACATTAGCAATAATAATTTCCCTCAATAAATATTTACAACTAAATAAAAATAAAATAAAAACATGCTACATACCTATGTAAAACAAAACGCTTATGGAGGTAATCAACACCAGAAAAAAGTTGCTGCATAATACATTTAATCTGGAGGGTAAAAAAGCAAAGTTACATTAAAAAAAAAAAACATTTATAGAATCTAGGCTGCATCAACAATAATTAACTAAAGTATACAGTCGGCAAAATCTATGGTATGACTTTTCTGAAAAAAAAGAAAAAAAAAACTAAATGCAAAGAATAAAAAAGTATTTTTCACTGTAAAAAAATGAAAACACATTTTGTTTCCTTTCTAATACTATATTCTTACATAAAATAATCAGACTTTTCTAAAACCAGTACGCATCAAAACAATATCAGAGAATTAAAAAAAAAAAGTACGGAGCAAAATTATTAATACTCTTGGTTGGGTTTTTTGCAGCTGTTCACATCTTATAGCGAAATTATTCAAACAGATCATGGTTTCAAACAATTTCTTTCATCTGTGAAAGTGGCTGCTTTACAGAATAAGACTATTGGTAATGCTCAGTAATAATATTTAGTTAAATTCTCAGAAATAACAGCTTACTTTCGGTGGTTGTTGTAAGAGGTTTTGCTGCATTTATTATTAAAATAAATGCTGTATTACTGTAATTACTCTCAGTAAGCCAAGTCATGTTATTAATGTCACAAACTTGAAACAAATGATTTTTCTGATAACAAGAAAAATGTCACTCTATTTTGTATAATTTCACAGGCAATTGTTTCATTTTTCAGGCACTTCCTACTTTTCTTAACATGATATTTTATTGAATAATTATATTCATATAATATCAGATAATTATTCTTTCTCAAAACATTTTCTTTTGGAAGTTATACTTTTCATCATGTGTTAATTATGTTTTCCTCCTCATTTCCTTTCATCCAGTCTATGACATTTTCAAAATGTGATCCATTTAAAACTCTTTAGATGATTTAATTTGACTCTGTTTCCCAAGTACAAAATGCAATTGGATTATAAATCTAGAAATTCTTGTGCAAATTTTTTCCCTTTTGTTTTTTGGTGGGCCTCACAAATTTTCTAAAATATATCAGTAAAGATTACTGAATATATTTCTAACTCCTAAAAAATATCTTCATAAGTACATGGAATAACACTGACAAAATTCATATAATTATATTTACAGAATACTTTACATTAAAGATCTAAAAGATCTTTTCTGCTGTTATTTTCATTTTGCTCAAATTATATGAATTGTAATACTGATTCCATACTATTTTCAGGGATATCCATAAATTAATTTATTTAAAATTTAAAACAGTTAAGTCTTTTTCCTGTATGTTACTTTTTCACAAAAACTTAATGGAAGAATTTCACATTACTATACAAATTGGAAATCATCTTTAAAATTATTCAGAAAATTCTAATGAAATACAAAAAGTAAACAAGAGAACACATAATACATAGTCAATGCATTAAAACTTACTAACACATATGCACGCACATGTTAAATACACATACATAATGTGATATTGATCAACAATCAAACACCGCATGTATATAAGTAGGCCAGTGCCAGAGATGGTGGAAACTGGTGTGGCCCCAACAAAAGCAGAACTGGGGGGGGGCAAAATTTTTAGAACTGACGGAAGTATGGACAGCAAAATTTAGGACCTGCAGAAATTACACTGGGCTGCAAAATGGCTAGCATCAACCCTGTGTATAAGAAACAGAGAAAGAATTTTAAACCATTTGCCCCATTATAGCTATATAGCTGTGTATAAAACTGCTAACAAAATCATTAAGATATGCTGAAGCATTATTTATATTTCTTAATTCAAAAATGTAATACCCAACAAATAGGAATGTTTTTAATTGGAAAAGAACATGGCAATGTAAAATAGAACATTAGGAAGGGGGGAATACCTTAAATTACATGCTTTCAAATAAAGTTCTATCAGTTTAAAGACCCAAATATGTTTTTTTTAAGCAGGGGAAAACTCTGTTTCTAAAAAAGAAGAACCTATATTAGTTAACCCATTAAAGACTGGCACTGTGTTTTTCGCAACATTAGTCAAAATATTTTTTTGCATCTTCTCTAAACTGCTTTTTTACCTCATTGCTTTTGTATATTAAAGCTTCAATGATTTGTGGGTAAAAAAATTATTTCTTTCTCTTAAGAAAGTTTTACGAAAATAAAAGATCATTTTGGTACTTTTTTACAATTTTTTTTTCTTTTAACTTTGAGTACATCTCATAGACAGCACAACCAATCAGATGATTTTATGAACAAATGACAGTCTTCTAGAAACATCAGATGATAAAATGGTGTCAAAAGGTACAGTTATTACTTTGCAGGAATAAATATGCATATTTTTAAAATGTTGTGAAAGCACATCAGCAGTTCAAATTGGTGTCTTTATGAATGTACACAAATTTCATAGATAGTGATATTTTCTTTTACACATTCCACAAAATAACAGTTCCAAAGTAATGGGCTTTCAAGACAATGGTTTTTGACGTTAAATAAAGTGTTAGAATTTATGAAGGTGTTAGATGAAAATGATATTTCAAATCTTTTATCAGACGATGATGATCAAGATGAAACAGATTTTGTAGCGATTTCCCCACATCCAGATATTATGACTGATGAGGAATGCATAGATGATAATGTGTTAGGTGATAATTTGCCCATACCAAATGATGTATCAGATGAGATGAATCTTTTTTCATCTAAAAAAATGTAAAAAGTGTATTGAATTTATTAAAAAATTCCAAAACATCTAAAAAAAGAAAAAGAAAATAACTTGGGAAAAATGCTGTCCTGTATATGCAGTGATGCCTGTCGTGAAAGAATCTATACAAAAAGGAAATAATTTCAGAAGAATTGCATGATCCGGAGCCCGCAGATGTATTTTTACAATTATGTAATCAGAATCTTTTGGAACATATACCCAAGAAAGTGTAAAATATGCAAATCAGAAAAATCAACAAATTTTTTCTCTTTCTGTTCCCATATTGAAGTGCTTTTTTATAGGCTTTCTGCTTTACTGGCTATATACACCTTCTTCAAGAAAGACTTTACTGGTCTCTTGCTGAAGATGTCAGTTACCCATTAGTACACACAGCAATGACACGTTCTACATACATTAATAACAAGCAAAACTTGCATTTAGCTGATAGTTATGCATTGGATAAAAACTGATAAACTGGCAAAGGTTCGCTCCTATTTAAATATTTTAAATACCAATTTCATGCAGTATGGAGTTTATTCAACATATCTGTCTGTCGATGAACAAATGATACCTTATTTTGGTAGACATTCATGCAAAATGTTTCACAAAGGAAAACCTCTTTATTTTGAATACAAAGTTTGGTGTTTGTGTTCCTCTGAAAGCTATTTGTATCATTTTGATATATACTCAAGAAAATCTGCAAAGAAATCGATTGATCTTGGACCAGGTGGAGACTTTGTAACATCTCTTAAGTGTGGTGGAAGTTCCTTCAAATCATTACATATATTTTGACAACTTTTTTACATCACACAGGTTGTTGCCGTAATTGAATGAGCTGGGACATTGTGCCACTGGAACAATTCATGAGAAAAGCGTAGGAAATTGCCCTTGTAAACAAAATGAAAAAAGAAGAACAGGGAACATATGGCATTGCATTCGATAAGGAGAATGGCACTGCAGTAATTTGATGGAATGAAAATTCCGTCGTAACTATGGTAACTAATTTTGATACTACTGATCCGCCTTCAGTAGCCAAGAGGTACTTAAGGAAAGAAAACAAATCTGTGTCTGTAAAACAACCCAAACTCATCGGAAATTATGACAAACATATGGGTTGCATCGATCTTCTGGACAACTTTGTTGCAATGTAGAGAGTGCAAGTAAAAGGTAAGAAATGGTGGTGGCCTACTTTTACAAATTTCATTGATGTAGCTAAAACAAATGCATGGAAATTTTATACAATTGCTGCAGACCCCTAAATTTCCCTGTTAGATTTTCAAAGTGTTGCACTGGCATTGCTGAAAACAAGAGAGGAATATTTTGGCAATTCACAGCCTTCAACTTCATGAACTCATAGTGTTGACCCACCATCTTTCTTTAAGATTTTAGCTTTAAGCGAAACAAAAATGGGTCCCACAAATCACATTATCGAGAAAAATTCAACAAACAAAAGAAAAAGATGCAAAAATAATATAATACTGTGGTAGTCAAACGATAATTGTTGGTAATAAATAATGTGCCTTTGCATAGCAAATGTTTCAAAGATTTCCATGTATCCTCAAAGTAATCAGTTTTGACTGACATTGTGTTTTCGCAACATTTTGCATCTTATGTATAAATAAACATATTTTTTTCCTGTGACATTTTTTTTCTCTTGCTTAGATCTAATACACCCAAAAAATTATTTTTGTTCATTTCCTTTAACTGAAAATTAGAGTGGTCATTAATGGGTTAACATTTTCAAATTTTAAAATGGCCTATGTCAGTTCAATTTGCAATTTTCTCTATTTTTTTGGAGGGGGAGTTACTGAGGAAGAGAGAACTATGTTAGTTTGCCCTTGAACACGCTACAGGTTTAAATAACATCTGCTGTGCCAATCCAAGCTCATTTTCCTTCTATCTTGCATATTGTTAAAGGAATGTATTTATTTGGAAGTATATTACAAACAACATATTGATAAAATAGGGGAGAAAAATTAATGCATGTAATACAATTTGTAGTAAAATAAAGAATATACATAGAGTAATAACGCAGATATATATTACTACAAAGGCCCAATGGTGCAGTGGCCAACGCAGTGTGCAGCAGCAGCACCACAGATCCAGAGTTCGATTCCCAGGCTGGGCAAGGTTGACTCAGCCTTTTGTCCCTTGAGTGGGTCGATAAAATGAGTACCAAGTTCGCTTGGGGATTAAACATTGGGGGTCCTCCAACAAGCTGTCCCACTTGTTTGGGGCATATGTTCATGCAGCCTGAGGACCACGCTCAGGAAAACCGATATCAGGGCACTGCAAACCATGGCTCACTAGAGCTGTTGCACCACTGAGTTTAGTTTTTTATATTAATACAAATACGTCTCGTAACTTTTGGCATACAAAAAGAAAAGAACACGTATTTAATATAAAAAAAAGAACAAATTTAAGTTATAACCCAAACATCCATCAATGCACTTAAATTATTTAATATTTGGTACAAATAACCAAACTGGCATAGGAAATTAATTTTGTGGATAAGATCATAATTATAGTAGTAGAGTTTAAATGCCCAAAAATATCTATGTAACATGTAAAAAGGTAACGTATTTTTGCACATGTATGTGTTCATAATAGATTGAATGCATACAGCTCCGACGATAGATTGATACAATTTATTTTATCAAAAGAAACAGTTCAGAGTTCTGGAACTGTCCACAAAAATAGTTGTATAACTCTTCAGGACAATTAGCAGTTACGCTTCAAACAACTACGAACATTAAGCATTGCAAAGCACATCTAAACAGTGAAGTTAACCTGGAGATATCTCAGTGCTCCAACTAATGCTGAACTAACAACTGAGAGCAGATGTTCTCTTCGATCTTATAGTTTTCAACTTATAAATGTCAAGTCTACTAGTATTCCTTTTGGGTTGTTACAATTCTTAGGATATTACTAGAAACTTCTATTTTCAGCTATGGACCCATGTTATAAAAACTCTGTTCTTGTTGATACCATAATATAGTTTTAAGCTATTATATGATGGACAGATTTTAACTCCTTCATCTTTAATTCTGAACAGGGTTATGCCCTTAGAGGCAGAATGCAATTCATTATTCTTAAAGGTGCAAGGAAAAAATGTAGTCCAGTTCGAGTATTGCAAAGATCTGTAATATTTGCTAGATATGACTGTGATGGTAAGTGGCACTTCCAAACATGATGTTAATGTATACTTTTCATCGATGTCAACCTTATCACCAAATACTATCTAGAGGGTAATGCAGGGAAGCGTCCAGAAGATTTTACTTTCCAATTGTTGAGTTTAATTTTCCGGATAATGGTTACATTGGCTCCTGCATTGATGGTCATAATGCAAAGAACTCCATTGATATGTCCCATGATGAAAAGTCCATTACTACTGCCACTAACTGCAGAAATGCATAGCACTTTAAAATGGGGCTTCTCAGTATCTGGCAACTTTTACCTAACGAGATGGCTACTGATTAGTTTTCCCTCCTCTTTGCTGGAAGCGGTCTTAGCTCCTGTGCCTTTGGGGGTTTGCAGTACATGGCCTTGTCTGGTTAAATCACCTATACAAGCAGTCAGTTGGCTCCTGGACATTAGCAGCTTTGACTGGGTGGTGATCTCTATGGATTGCTTGCTAAGCTGCTTTGAATTTCATGAAGTACACTAAATGCTGTACATTTAGTATACTTCTAAATGTAATTTCATGAAGTACACTAATTTAGACCCTCAATATCCACCATTAGCAGGGCTTTCTGTATCTCAGGATCTTGGATGCCATCGATGAAGTACTGTAGGGACAGGATTTCTCTTGTTTCTGATGGGCAGTCTGAGAAGGCAAGATAAAAGAGCTTTTTAACATCCATTGCCATCCTTGGCATTTTTAGCATCCTATGCCAAGCTCCTGGAAGGTATATGTGAATGTTATTACAGTCTTTTAAACATTTCTCCCCAAAGCACAGCTCCAACACGCCAGGTAGATCTTAGAAGTCTAGTCTGATTTTTGGGAATGGTTTGAAAGATATTTGCTATCAGAAAAGAGGCGAGGTGACAGGCCTTAGCTTGGGAATCCCATCTATTTGTGTCTGCCACTATAAAAAAATGAGTTTAGTTAACTTGCCAAGAGTTCTTACCATCATACATGGAGAGCTTTAGTAAGGGATGAGAAAACACGAGTAGGAATTTAAAAGTGTCAGAACTGTTTCTTGGTGTAATTATGGATTTCTTTAACTGTCAACTTACTTGATTACTGCAGCAAAAACTCAGTAATCAATCTGTTGTTCACCTACAGAAACTCTTTCTCCGATTTGTTGTTCGACAGCGGAAGCTTTCTCCAATTTCTCTACCCATTTTAAACCTCATCTATTCTGTCTTCCACAGCTTTAAATTTGTTTTCTATTATGGCAGTAATTTCTTCTTTCATTTCTCTTGACCTGCTTCAATCTTTTCTTAAATTGATCTGACAGCCCTTCCATATTTTCTTGGCTGGATTACATCTCTTTTTGGCCTACTTTAATCTCTTCTTGGCACGCTTTCATCTTTTCTTTAATGGAATTGACGGCCCCTTCTATCTTTTCTTGGAATGCAGGAAAGGCTATCACCAGCTGTCTTAGTTGCTTTCCATCATTCAACCCCACTCCCGACATAAAAAATTGTTGCATGCGTACAGGTTTCTAATGGATTGAATACACACAGAACTGCTGATAGCTTGATAAAATTTATTTTATCAAAAGAAACAAAACAAACTACTAAGAATATTAAACACAGCACAATGCAAAGGCCATTTAAATGGTGAAGCTCTCTGAATACCCCAAACTCAATGCTGAACTAAACAACCTAGAACTGAAGTTCTCTTCAGTCTTACACAGTTTTCCCTGGCTGCCAGGAAATCTCTATATACCTTCCATTTCTCAAAATAACTGGAAGGCATATATGGTTAAAGTTACATATAAAGGGCAGATACCCTTATAGTTACATATAGAGATCAATTATAGTTACATATACATATAGCAATTATAGTTACCTATAGAGATCAATCAAGTTATTCAATTACAGTACCAATTATAGTTATACAGGGACTGGAAAATTTTTCTCCAAGTTTGGCGACTTTTGGTAATTTCTCGCTAAATTGGGTGACAAAAATTAGTTGCCTAAATCAACTTTAGCCTGGCAATATCTCACCAACTTAGCAAGACAATCATTTGCCTCAATGTTAAATAGACTTGCCCCTATAATCTTGTTTTTCTGGTGCAGCATTGCTTTTTCAAGCATTTTATGTTACATTATACAAAAGATACTACAGTTTCACATATAATTTCCATAAAATTACGAGGGTAAGTTGAAAAATAAGTTTCCCCTGTCGACTGTGGTCAGAGTTGTGTATGAAAGTCAAAAAATAGAATGAGACATTAAAGCTATGACATACCTTTATTTTATTATTCTTGTACGAGTACGTTGAGACATTTGTCATATCGCTTGATAAGCTTCAAATAGTCCTCCAAGAAAAATTCAGGGCTTTGCATATGGAAGAAGCGTTGAACGGTTATGGGCGAAAGGCGACACAGCAGGAAAACGCGTAAGTCACCGATACACCATTGGGTAGAGGTCGCTGCAAATCAAGTAGATGGCGCTGTTGCAGTGCCTGCGCAAAGCGGAGACCAGCCTCTCATTTGAGCCCCGGTAGGTATGGAGAGAAGGTGCGTTTTGAATTCAAGGTCAAAGGAGGAAGTGAGAGCGGTTATCCGCCATGAATGGGAACGTGGAGTATCTGGAACAGAAATTCATAACCGCCTCGTGGAAGTCTATGGGCCAGGTGTGATGTCGAAGCAAATGGTGCGGAGATGGTGTTGCACATTCAGTGATGGACGTCAGCAAGTGGAGGACATACCGAGAGCTGGACGGACGCGCACGGCCACTACAGATGCAAATGTCAGGAAGGTGGATGACATGATTAGAGCGAAC
>KK112333.1:603776-627167 GCA_000611955.2 Stegodyphus mimosarum
AAGGGGGAAAAAGGGCCTTTTTTTTTTTTTTTTTTTTTTAAATTTCAGTATCAGAATTCTTTGATTCCAAAAGTGGCATACATGCAATAATAGCAGAATGTGTACGTGGATCAGTAAAATGGAGGAATATGTGACAGTGTGGTAAAACTTCAATTCACATTAAAATGGCAGTCATAAAAAACAGACAGAAATTTCAGATGATTAAAATTAAGGACCTTTGCTTCGCCAAAATTAAAGACTTTTAAGGTCCAAAATTCACTTCCAAAAAAACCTAAGGACAAGGAGTCTTAAGGGCCATACAAACCCTGTATATGTATCAAAAACTTTGAAAAGCCTCTCCTGAATAAATATGATTATGTGGACTCTAAAAAGCAAAGACTTTTGGACTGAAAAATTTAATAGGATTCTAAAATATCATCAAAGATTACCTTTTGCAGTTATTTAAATAATTATTTTGGTAAAAATTTTATGATTTTTATTTTCAAAGTACATTTCGTTTCACCTGTTAACTTTTGCTGCATCTCTTCAAAAGGCTTGTCACCAAGCCCTTTCTCTCTTTGAAAGGGGGGATATGTAAGAGAAAAAATCCATAAACCAAAATTTAAATTAGGAATAGCCCCTTAATTTCACATTTTAATTTGGGTATTTCTCCTCTCTATTCTAAAAATCATACTAACTTTTTCTGTATTTGGTTATTTTCAGATAAATCCTATCATATGACTTCTACATAACAATAATGACACAACTCAAAATTTCAGTAACCAAAACTTTTCTCTTAATAAGTAGCCATATTAGATAACTGCACATTTTGCTTCAGCATCTGTTCTTGCTAAAATGCTGCCGTCCTGCTTTTTTCCTATCACAACAATATCAAAAATGTAAATGCTGTTGAAAAGGCTCAATTAGTGTGCCAATTTGTTTATGGTCACAAACTATTTATTGAAATGAAGATGAATGTTTAATATACCTTGGATGCCAAATTTGTTGTTCATCATGCATCAACATCTCAATACCTATGCTATCAATATTTCTACATCATTAGATTTATTTCTATATGAAGATAAATGTTTAATATACCTCGGATGCCAAATTTGTTGTTCATTATGCATCAACATCTGAATACCTATGCTATCAAGATATCTACATCATTAGATTTATTTCTATATCATTACACATACAGATACACACACATATATAACATAAAGGATTTGACATGAGGTCTCTCTTTTCAAAGAAATAAAAATATTCCATCTTTAATCAAAAGGTGAACGTATTTTGCCTAATCATGACCTGAAAGAGAAAACTTTTCCTTCTTCAAGAAAAAGGACCTCATATTTCCCTTCTTTTAAATCAACAGTTTTGCTATAATCTTGCTATAGTTTGTTATCATTTGTATCTTTGCACTATGCATATGTCAAAGGCATCTGAGTCGTGTTTAATGAGACTGAAATCCATTATGAGTGATACTCTCATGTTCAAATACCTCAATCATACTCTGTCTTGTGTCAGGAAGTACTGTTGGCCACCATATAGACAGACAGGATCTAGTACCCCACACAAAAGATGAACATAATTCAGAATATTTTTGTGTGGTGCCTATTTGCAATGACAGACCCCCCCCCCCAATGCAAAGATCCACACTAGTGTTCAGGCACAATACAGGAATGATGCTTGCACTGTTAGATCCTGAACATAGCAATCAACGTTTAAGATGTAGCACTGGCGGTAGTTCGTTTCCCCTTCTAACTACACCATATGATGTCTAGAATTGTTCTTAACAGAGAACCTAAATTCATCTGAGAACACCACCACTGATCTCTTGTGATGGCCTTAGTGATGCTCTCTACATCATTACAATCTGACAAAATGATGCAATGACATTAGAACTTATCTGATCGGTTCCTGTGCATATAACTCAACACTACACAGCTGACACGAGATGTTTGAGTAGATATATGGGGTTTCTGTAGCAATCTATGCAAATACAACCCTTTTTTTTTTCATCTTTTAAAGTGAAAATAAGCTGATCATTTCTTTGTTGCACTCTTTTCACAACCTCCACCAAGCTTATACAGAACAATTTCTTAGGTTTTGGTAGTTTTCTCCATCAACAGATGATACTCTTTTAACTAGCTATTTTTATCATAATTTCAGTTAACATTTTGCCCTATTTTTAAGCATTCAGCAGTTCCTTCATGATTATACTGAAATGATGCTGTACAAGCATTTTGAACTGGTACTGTCATAAGAGTATTATAACTAAAGATAAAAATATAACCAATCTATATCATATATCTAAATCTATACCAATATATGATTTCCAAATATGTAAATGAGATTTTTATCATACCAATTCCCTCTAACTTATTCTGAATTAGCTTGCAATTTATTTCTTTTTAAACTGATGATAAAATTTACATAATAACACTTCGTTCACTTTTCATTTGCTTGCTTAGCTGCTAGTTGAAGACAGAAAAAATAATCATTCTTTAGCAAAAGTCAAGCAATGTGCATTTCCCTCCTTTTCTACATTAGTATGTTTTACATAATCATTACATAAACTAGAACAAAAATCTTACCTTTCAAAACTTCTCCCAACTGCTACAGCTCGCAGGTCAATAATATTGTCATGTCGCAAAGTCTTTAAAATTGTGATTTCACGAGTAAAATTTAAAGGCATACCTAAAAAGAATTAAAGCAGTTCAAATCAAGAAAGCATATTTGTAAGCTGCATGCTTTAAAAATGTCACTGCTTTCCTTCTTCCCCCCACTCCATGCAGGGAATGTTTTCTGCCGTTAAGAAATAGTGCCATTTGAAAGTTTTTGTTGAAACTGGTATTTCTCTAAAAGGACATCAGTTTCCAGAATTGATTATCTAGAATTTAGCACTATCAGTGATTATTTCTGTGAAACTGTTTTGCCTTTTTAACTTTACGATGATTAAAGAAATAAATTGACATTCAAACACTTCTAGAAAAAATTCTGGAAATACTATTTTTAATCAATTAATTAGAATCAAAAATACTTGTACAGAAGTTTCTCAGCTACAAAAAGAAATTATTCTACTAACCAATATTTTAATTAATAATAAAATTTCAAAACTTTTCATTAACCATTCTCTCAAAAAAGCTGGCATTGTCTAAAAACAAAATATTAATTTACAGCAGGAAGCCCTATTTAAAATAGCAAGGAAGACAGAGGCTGATCAGAGAAAAACATTTACAGTGCATTAATTTTGTATTGCAATGTAATTATTTTTCTTTAATAACAAGAACACTTTCTTTTCTGTGAGACATAAGACAGCCAGTAGTGTGAAGAATTTAACTTTTACTATAAAGCCAGAAATTGTATTTTAATTTTTCAATGATGTTTAAATTAAATTCCAATTTAGCAACAGTTCTGTCACCAATTCAAATGCATGGAATTTTGTCGCCACTGGTAACTTTACTACCATACTGCTGGCAAAGCTAAACCACAGGTTTTCATACTAATCGTCTTCTAAAAGAAATAAGCAACCAAGTAGGATTAAAAATATTTTTCTGGCCTTCTTTAATTTGTAAAAAATAATTTTACTATTGTAAGTTTATGTAATATATTTATTTACTATTATAACTATTTGTAGAATGTATTTAGTAGCTATATTTTAGTATTTTATGGTTATATTTATTTACTTTGAACTTGATAGTATGTTTTTGTAATTTTGCTATTTTTCCACTGCATTTTTAACAAAACTAGCAAAGCTTCTTTTCTTTACTAAAAGTATTTTTTTAAAATCATTTTTCATTTGAATTTGGTTTCCTTAAAACATAGGGGTGGAACCCACTTCATTTAAAGTTATTTCCTCAAACTATTTTAACTTAATTAACTGATCCCTCGAGAGCAAGTTGAAAATGACATAAAAATTTGCAGATTTTGAAATTAAATATCTCACTCAATTTTTGTCATACTTCTTCTAATTTTATTTTTTCATAACAAGTATAAAACATCCTCAAATATAAATATAGGAACTGGAAAACTGCATTTAAATTTAGATTTTGCTATTTGTTGGTAATTAATTTTTTAAAATCTAACCTTGCCAAAACATGAATATTTTCATAATTTAAAACTCTTTTGTGATTGGAAATAATATAACTAAGACCAATGTCTGCAAAAATAAAGGCCAGGTAAGGGTGAGTGTATGTGTGTGTACTATACACATATATGTATAACAAAATATGATAACTGTTCTAAAAAATAATTGGCAACCTCAAAATTAAGATTCTAAATTTAGTGTTCTCCCTCTAAATTCATCCTTTCTCCCAAATTCGAGATCATTTAAAATTACATAACATTTTAATGCAAGTACCTCCTGTTCAATCAAATAATTGTAAACCAAAACTTTCTCTCTAACTCGAACTGAAACTATCAACTTCTCCCATCTTTTTTTGAACTGCTGCATTCTCTTTCGCTTATGCTTTCATGCTGGGAACACGCTTCCTTTTCACACTGTTGCTTATTTGCCTGAAATGATGTTGCATCTTTTTATCTGTGCATATAAAAATTATTTGTAGTCAACTATGATCGAAAAGTAATTTTCTACCAAAATAATTTTGATGTGCCTACAAATAAATATGGTGATTCGGCATTCTCAATGTCTTACTCCTGCCTTATGCACCCAGCACTGCTTACAGCAAAAAGTTAAAAGGAATGAATTCATGAATGCGCACTTAGTAGTGTATCATATATACATGTTTGATACTGCCAATTGTAATAAAGAAGGAAGCTGCACAACTAAGTACGTTACTGTAATAAAAAGAAAGCTGCACAACTAAGGATGATAACTAATGTTTAGTCAATATTAGATAATTATATTAACAGAATTTAGAATGTCTTAAAAATTGGAGGCAAAATTTATCATTTTCTAACATAAGAAACATTATCATAATAACTTACATTCATATTCTTTCCCAATCTTAAGCTTTTTTAAAGCCACGATCTCATTTGATTTCTTATCTCGAGCTTTATCTGTTGAGATGAAAAGAAATTAAGTTCCAACAAAAATAATTTCACATGAAATGAATATAAAACATATTTATTAAGCTTTGATTAATCAATGTAAAAAATAAATCAGTAAAGACATGCAATTAAAAGAATGTACAGGAGGTAATTTTTAATTAAGCTATAAAGATTAGCATTTGATGCTTTATAGCTTCAATTAAGAAAATATGTAATTAGTTTATCAGACATCTTTAAAGCAATAAATAACTTTTATACTTATTTTTTTATAATACAGTATGTGCTATTAAAGCTCTATTATCAAAAAGTTTGAGAAATCCCGAATTCTGGATACAAGAAATTTCTGGATAATTGAGGGTGTAAAAAGTACAATTTACAGTAGGAAAGCTAAATGAATAAAAGAAAAAATGTACAGTCTAAAATTATACAAAAGGTCATTTTATTTGTTACCAACTTGAATAATACATTTAAATTATGTGAGATTTTGAAAGAAGGGAATGCTAGACATATATGGTGAAATAAAACATCATATTTGGTTACCAAACTCTGTTGACCATGAAAATTAGTGGAAATCTCCCCAATCTTGCACCAGTCATTCTGGCAGAAGTTTAAAGGAACAGATCACTCTTTATTTAATTAATCTACACTCACGTTTGTGAAAATTGCAACACCAAGAAGGAATCGTCATAATCGAATGCAATTTAATACACAGTTGAGTGGTAGTGGTACAAATAAATGATTAAATGTTCAAAGCAAACAAACAAGAACAAGAGATCAGAATCAGTATTTTGTGTGGCCACCACGCGCCGCAATAAGTGCTGCTACACCACGTGGCATGGAGTCAAACAAAGTTTGAATGTCTGACTGAGGAAGAGCATTCCATATCGTTTGTACGCGTACCCAAAGTTCGTCTGCAGACGCAACAGGACGAGGATCACGAGCAAGACGCCGACCAATGACATCCCACACATGTTCAATTGGCGACATATCCGGGGAACACGCAGGCCAAGGAAGAAGCTGTACCTGCTGCGCTGCAAAGAAGGATTTAACAATCCGAGCAGTATGAGGGCGGGCATTGTCCTGTTGAAATACAGCGCCTGGCAAGCTTTGAAGGAAGGGAACAGCTTCGGGCTGTAGAACTTCACGGATATACCGGTTGCTGTTCAGATTGCCCACAATTCGTAGCAATTGAGATCGTCTATGATATGCTATGGCGCCCCAGACCATAACTCCGGGTGTTCGTCCACTGTGGCGTTCGATAATGCACTCCGGAAGGTGGCGTTCACCGGCATAGCGTCTGACACGAATGCGGCCATCATGGTACCACAAATTAAAGCGGGATTCGTCAGAAAACACGACATGCTGCCAATCAGCACGCCAGTCTCTATGCTGATTGGCCCATTGTAGCCGCAGGCGGCGATGGTCGTGCGTTAGGGGGATCCTGTATAAAGGAGTCCGTGCGCGCAGTCCACACTGCAGCAGACGTCTACGAATTGATGAAGCACACAATGAAACACCTGTAGCTATTGACCACAGTGCTGCCAATTGTCTAGAGGAAGCTGTACGGTCCGTCCGCGCCATGCGGACCAGGTGTCTATCATCGCGAGCTGACGTCACATTTCGGGGTCCACTCCCGGATTTCCGAGTTGTCCGACACTCGTCCGTCCACTGCTTCCAAACGCGCATCACTGTGCTGCTGTTACGCTGCACACGAGAGGCTACTGCACGATACGACAATCCAGCTTCACGAAGGCCGATGATTCTCCCTCGTTCAAACTCTGTAAGTTGTTCAAATCTCGCTCTCTTTCGTCGACGAGGCATAAGTACAGATTGAGTTAACGTTTACCACTAGCAGATAACCACCGATAACCATACACGCCTCGCTACAGCCGTCTATTTATTCGGATCCATCAGCCGTTCAGAGGACGCTGCTCAGCATACGCATGCGCTATGGATTTGCAATTCTAATCATTTGCATATCATGCGCTACTTTGCATTTCCTGAAAATTTCAGCTCACTTGCGTAAGTCCTTCATGGTGTTGCAATTTTCACAAACGTGAGTGTATATATACAAGTTAGGACATTATACATAAAAAAAATTTTAAATGTTAGGCATAATTCTTCCTGTTGCATAGCACACAGCATTTACCCACTTTCACACAAATCACACTTTTTTTGATGTCAGGATCCTATAAATTTGAAAATACTCTAATGCATGCTGTTTCACTGAAGACAAGACCCAAATTCAATAATTTTTTTTTTCCAAAACTGATAAATAGCTATAAACTTCTACTTTTTTTATTCAAAAACTAAACTGACTTATCAAGAATTAATCGGATTTACATAAAGCCAAAGTGTTACATCACACTTAGTACTGCTGGCACTACTTCACACCGTTTGGCAACAATTTTTGGTTGTTTTGAATCAAATCCTATTCATGCTTTTTAATGGAAAAATGGCTTTATAATAGAGTTACAAATCTGTTATCTGCTTAACTTTACATTAAAAAAAGTTTCTGAAATTCTTGTTACTTGAGCTTTCCAGTTAGTTGAATGCCAGAATGTCAGGCTTTAATTATAATTTATAATCCACTGAATACATTTAATTATTATAACTTATAATGTATGTTATTGTTAGATATAAGTTTTAACAGCTGTTCTACAGTGTTCAATAAATAAATGCATTCTGATGAAACTAGATAACTGCATCAACTTTGGATGCACTACTTTAGTACTCACCAACGACGTAGTGGATAGGAATACAAAGCTGACAGTTTGTCTTTGGGTTCAGTTATTGTTCCTAAATCAGCTGACTATATCACAAGTGATTTTTTATTCATTATTATTTTTTTTCTATTTATATCTTTATAAGGTGGAATATTTCTGGAATACAAGAGTAAATAATATTTATAAAAAATTTAAAAACTGTAATTATAATAATTTGATCAATCTTTCACTGATGTTTTTTCAACGTTATGCAGTTACTCATTTTCCACTTCCACCATCATGCAGATCATTTTGCATACATTTATCAGCATCATAGGGGCCCATGACACTTAGCTGACAAGAACGTTAGACAAGAGCTGTTACCAATTAAATATAGCCAACATGGACATGTAGCCAACAGCACACTTTATTGATAACTCATTTTGCAATGTTTAACTGACAATGGTACATTTAGGCAAAAACGTGCAACAATATTTTAGTAAAATTTTCCCATATTTATCTGAAAACTATTTAATTTTTCTATTAATCACAAAATTGCTCTGATACTTCACAAGTTCAACTTCCGAGTTTTTTCTCACCTATCACACTTGGGCCCACTTGCCTGCTTCACCTGTGCGCCATATAATGCTGATTCACCCGTGTGCTGTATGGACAGTCTCATTTCTCTGTTTTATTTTTAATATCAAATTAGTCAGCAATACATGTCCGCTAAGTGGTAGTCTATTTTGTTATATTCCAACTGGTTGAAAAATGCGCTTTTATTTCAAGCATGAGTTGGCTAATTTTCTTCCAGTGTTTAAGGTTTTTGCATGTATTTTACTATCTGTTTGATAACTTAATATGCAAATTGATGTACAAGCAGTTAAAACTGTTTTTTACGACAAGGTTTTTTCAATATGAATTGACAAAGAGTAACAAATTTTGGAGAAATTCAGGCTCCAAAGAAGATCACATTAAGCTACAAGGAAAAAAAATTATTAGCATGTTAGGAAGATGTGATAAAAAACTCATTAAGTTGTCATATGAATTTGTTAAATTTTAAGCAGCCATTGACTTAGAAATAACTGCATTTATGCAGAAAGTTTATTTTAATACTATTTTGCATTGATATTAATGAAACCTACACTGCAGAGTTTTCTTCTAAACAAGTGTCTTTGATTCTATTTAACTAAAAGTCATATGTATTTACATTTAAAGTTAGTTTTTAAATTTAATTATGAAAAAGCACTCGAGGGTTAGGGGAGGGATACCTTCGTGGAAGACTTTCTCACAGAAATTGGCTCATGCACACGTTACGTGTGGGGAAAGCTCTAAAAATGCCCATGCAGTCAGCCTGTTTCTTCAGGATTCAAACCCCGGACCAAGCTACCAGTGTTCAGAAACTTTACCACTCGGGCACTGTTGGGCCCATTCAAAGCTATATCAGACATCTGTACTTTTTGCTAGTCCTCATTATTACTTAACTTCAGGATATTACATTGCTTCAAAAATTTAATGTACTAAAATTTGAAAACACTACCTATCACAGTATACATTATTACTTAAATGTATTAACAGAATTTCCATTATGAACTCAAATCTTATCTTTTTAAATTCAATCCTTCAAGCAAATAAGTTAAAAAATTCTTGCTCTTGCACAGCTTAAGTGATTATTATGATTCTTTGGGAAAAGCTAAAAAAAATTTTAATTTACAACATATATAGATTCAATAGGTGAACAAAAGCTACCAAACTATATACAGCACTTTTTTTTCATTAACACACGACTATTTTTTTTTTCTAATTAATATAATCACAAATATGCCCGTGAAGTAAGAAAACTCATAAACAGCTTTTGACAGTCAACTCAGCAATTTAGGCTAATAGTATAATAAAATAGTTGAAACATATTCAATTACGTTCCATGTTGATATTCAGCTCCAGGAAAAATCTCCAAATCAAATTAATTGACAGTGAAATGATGAAATACATTTTTCAAACATCAAAATCAAAAACTGATTTTTATATAACATATAAAACAAAAGGAAAATCTTTTAATTTGAGGTTATTAGAACAGCATCACTTAAAAATGAGCAGCTTTTTTTTCTTGCCACCAATGTTGTCAAGTATAAAATTATGAAATAATAATAGAGTTAAAAAAAATTAGTTCCATAAAAAGTAAATTTTTCTTTTTAATTTTTAAATCTACAATATTCTGCACATAAATAAAAAAATTACAAAAGAAAGCAAAATTTAATCTAAACAAGTGGCATCAAATTACAAATATCATTTAATATCGCAGAAAAAATTTCAGTTTTTGAATATACCCAACGCCACATAAAATCTATCAAATAGGTGATGAGTAGTGCCCGGCTGAATGTTTATCTATTTAACACTACCCCATAATCGCTCCACAGTTTGGGTATGGCATCCAGTTTCGGGGTCTACAAAATTGTGTAATTCACAGTGAAATGTTCATACTCAGCATTTCTTAATTCCTCTTTCTTATGTCCTTTCCATCAGTCTGAAAATACAACACTGTCATCCGCAATGTTTTCCTGAATGGCTGCCATCAATGTTGTAGCACAGTGGTCGGCAAGCTTATTAGCCAAAGAGCCAAATATGAACATTACAACAATTTAAAAAAAAAAAAAAAAACTGGGAGACAAATCTGCTCGTTTAGTAAACTTTTATTATACTAAATAAAACTAAATTTAATACTTAATAAATATTCATTAATGTGAACAATGTGCTTGCATATCCTTGGAAAGTTTGAGTAAGTCAGGTTTGTATGTTGTTTTTAATTTTAGGCATGATTCCAAGTTCTCATCAATAAGACGACTTCTCAGTTTACTCTTGATAATGTTCATGCTTGAGAAAGATTGTTCATATATATATGTAGAACTGAAAAGAGAAAGAACAGCAAATGCGAGCTTTTTCAGCTGATCGTAAGAGTCAGGAATACTATTCCAAGTGTTGAAAATGATCATGTCTCTATCATGATGATTATCTATCTAAATGATCATTCTCCGGGTCATTCAAAGCAGATCACTTGTGTTGTGAACTAAGATCCCATTTTTTTCTTCTCCAATATTTCCAATTCAACACAAAGACGTTCAAATTTAGAGTGCCATATCTCCTTGTTTTTTAAATTCAGCAATTGTATTTTAAAGCTACCAATGCCAATTTCAATTCGGTTATTGTAGCATTAAGAGGATTTTTGACAAATGCTAAAGTTGCTCTGCTGTTTTTAAATTCCTGAAACCCGCTGAGAAATGCTTCCCTCATATTTAAAATTATTGTTTTAAAATGGTGTTTATCAATAGAGGAATTATTTTTTTGGCGATGCTTCAGCAGGCTCGAAAAGTAAACAATGTTTCATTTTCAAAATCCTGTGCAAAAATGGATAATTTATTTGCGAATGTTTTACTTCTAACATCGAAAAAATTAAGTTTCCTTTCCCTTGTAGTTTACGATTAAGCTGATTTAGATGAGACGTAACGTTTACTATGAAATAAAAGTTTTGGATCCACTGATCGTCTATTAGTTGTGGATAGTGAACGCCCTTCTCAAGGAGAAATGCTTTAATTTCTGGAAAAAGGGACGTGAAATGTTTTAAAACATTCCCTCTTAATAACCAACGTACCTTGTTATGAAGCAGAAGATCAGCGTGCTCACTCTGCATTTCAAATAAAAATTCTTTGAATTGGCAATGATTAAGAGCTTTAGCTAAAATGGAGCTGATAATGGTAATCACTAATTCCATAACTTTACAAATTTCTTCCGGAAATGTTAGCGCATAAAGCGCTTCTTAGTGAATAATACAATGGTAAACAAGTATCTCGTGATTAATTTTTTCTTTCAAAATAGCACCAACCCCTTTTCTTACACCGATCATACTTTTGGCCCCATCTGTTGAAATCGACACAATTTTATAGAGGGGAATATGATGTTTATCCATACACTCAATTACAGAACAAGCGATATCTTCTTCCCGCGTCTGACCCTTGAGTGGCAATAATCCTAAAAGTTCTTCTTTAGGGCCTGAATGAGACATAAATCTTACAAAAAGAGAAACTTGCACTGTATCATTTATGTCACAAGACTCGTCAACTGCTATTGATAAAGCCAAAACCAATTTCAGATCTTCGATATGCTGGGTGGTTATATTCGAACACATTTTAATTGTTCTATCTTTAATGGTTTTGGCAGACAATGGTAACACTTTAATTCTTTTCAGAATATCTGCTTTAGATGCATTTATAAAACAATTTTTATGTATTCGCCATCTGTGTATGGTTTTCCTCTCTTAGCAATCTCTTGGCTACAAACAAAACTTGCCGTATTAATACTGCTGGAAGATTGTATCCAGTTATTAAACACAGAAGTTGACGACTCTTGACTCTTCTGAAGTTCCTCAACTGCTTTCTTCCTTGCATCACCAGTAGGATATTTAGTGCTAAATGACACATGCTTTCTTGTAAAATGTCTCCCTAAATTTGACTTCTTGTTATGCGCGAATTTCTCCTTACAAATAAGACATGTCGGAAGTCCATTCAAGTTTTGAATAAACGCAAAATTCTCGGTCCACTCAACTTTAAATTCGCGGTTTTCATCTTCCGTTTTTCTTTGCTTTTTTTTGGTAGCCATGTTAATTGGGGTGCCTATAAAAATATTCCAAATATATTTTTTTCTAAAGCCACCAGTACAAAATTATAATTATTAAATTGATGAAAATATAAATTTAAAAAAATCTTTTTAAAAAATACAATTTTATTAATATATGTAACTGCACTAAAAAGAAAAAAATAATTTTTTCCATCATCAGAATAACAAACTTTTAATATGACCAAAAATGGAAGAAAACTTCCAACATTTGGACAAATAGAAGTTATCGAAAAATCGATTACAAATTTTGTACCGGAACCATAAACATACATAGCAGGTATAATAAAATCGTATAAAAATACCTGTAAGATGTGCAGCTAGATTAAAAAATACAACTTTTTAATAAGACAGGACAACAGCAGACACGGTAGATAAGACAAAACTGTTCACACAACAACTGCTGCTCTGTGAAGCCAGTTTGTAACTTCACTACTATATTAAAAGCATGCACGCGCATGTTGGTAGCTTGTACATGGTTTATGTTTACGTTTACGAAAAGTAATAAAGTTAAACTCGATGTTTGTTATGTATTTTTACAACAATATAAAATTTTAATTACCTATTTATCTTTTCACTCAAACAAAAAATTATACATGATCTCGATTTACAGAAGAATTTTAATTTGTCAAAATAAGATGTAATTTTTTTTCTTACCAAGTTTTTTTTTAAATGAAAATATTATTGCACCTTCCGTGGATGTTTGTACCAGAGCCGCACTTAAGGAGCCAAAGAGCCACATGCGGCTCTGGAGCCGCACTTTGCCGACCACTGTTGTAGCACAATGATTGGGAATGGCGGCCAGAAGCATTCTTTACTTTCCTAGTATAAACCTCGAACACCCATTGTTCTGGAAGAACACATCCATTGTTTTTTTCTTTTTTTTTGAAAAGTAGTTATTCCAATTTATTGTCATTCTATGGCTGATTTCTAACTGAAATTGGCAAAATTCAGTTGATGTCAATTCTTGACACCATGGATAGATAAAAAAAACTGTATTTAGGAAAGAACAACACAAGCTTTCAAAGCATGTTTCGGCTCTCGGTCCTTTTTTTCACAGCAAGAACGTACATAACAATACCATATAGGAGCTTTGTTTGAGTCAAAAGTTAATTTCATTGGATGCTTTTCAGAACTAAGTCTATTATTAGCTATAAATTATTCCTTTGTTCTGAAAGAATCTTATGGCAGCCTGTTCATCATTATGTAACTGGGGAACTGTGTAGTCCTCCGTATTAAAAAAAATAGCGAAGTATGGCAAAAAAATAATGAGGGATGATATTTCAAATGAGAACTAGAAATCTTGACCCACAATATTTCAAACATTAAATTCTCAAGTCACGATATTTGGCATGCTGTTGAAGCATTGTTTTCTTCATTTTTAACTGACATCACTCTAATGGAATAGTACCAATCTGAGAAATTGGCATACAAAATTTTGAAGCTTTTGGCTAAACTTAGGTGTGCAAATGTTTTTCTTTTTTTAAAACAAAATTCACAAAGTATTCACAAGCATCATTAACTGATGAAAACCTGCAACATCAATTATAATGTGCAAATACAAGTACTGAGATTGATAGGGAAAAATTAAATGAAAGGAAAGAGAAACAAATGTCATATTGATTACAGAAAATGTAATATTTTTCGATTGCTTCATTAATTATTATTGCTATAACTATGTATGTATACACATAACTGCTTAACTATTCTATTCTTGACTTATGAATAATAATAATAACTATAATAGATATACACAATTCATACAAAATGGACTGCATCTTTACTCAACTTTTAAAATTTTATTTTCCTAAACTTTACACTGTTCATAACCACTTGCAGCCATGAATTTATTAATATTTTTAAAAACATACAATCTCACAAGACAGTCAATCATATATTGAAAAGCAAGCATGCAAGTATTACAATGCATACACAGACACAACATACTGCCTGGAATTGTAAACTTCGCAACGAAAAATTTTACATAATGCCATAATATAAAATATAGGTAAATATTTCAAAATATCAACGTAGTAAAAAACCGCGACAATGAGGTTAACTGTAATAAACAAACACAATAACTATTTACAAAAATACCTTTTTTTTTTTTTTAATTTGGCATCTGTAAGACACAAATTATATTACTGGATCTCTTAAAAATGCCACATTTTGTTTTCACTAAAACTAGTCTGACCTTCTGGTCTTTGCCTAGAAATATATCTACAGTTCTGCTAAGAAGCCAGTGATAAGGGAACGTTGTCAGTCATTAAAATTACGATGGTTCCAATTTTTATGCTCTCTTTTTCAAGAAACCACTTAATTCTTCCTTGCATTGCAATCAAATAGTTATTCCTCCAGTACTTCCATACTGTTTGCACAATTTACTCAATTTCTACCACTTCTTTAATCTATTATCATTAACATTAAAAATATTAGGTTCTGCAATAGCAATGATAGGTTTGCCTATCATGATGTGGCCATGTGGCAAGATGTCAAGCACTCCGGATCAGCTGATGAAGGATGCAAGGGCAGAGAATTTAAGATCACCAGTAGTTTCAAATAATTTGGGCATTTTGCCAAGAAATGATTTTAATTACAAAGAACACATTTTAAGCCTTCCACATTGGAA
The DNA here is from genome assembly GCA_000611955.2 of Stegodyphus mimosarum. NCBI lineage: Eukaryota > Metazoa > Arthropoda > Arachnida > Araneae > Eresidae > Stegodyphus > Stegodyphus mimosarum. Next base: position 618,771 of record KK112333.1, read on the forward strand.
AAGAACACCTTTGAAACATTTTTTGATTATTTATAATTGTTTTATTATTATTATTGAGATTTTTAAAAGCTGTTTACACCTTCGGTAAAAATGAAAAATTAATCTGCTTTGCCATTTGTTTCGGGAGGATCAACTTTCAGCTTGCCTTACAGAAATATGGGCTGAAGTTTCTCTAACCTAGTACCTCAAACAGTTTGTCTGATATTATTAACTGCTTCAGTGCTTCGAAATCAGACACCTTCCTCAATTTTATATAATGCCCAAAATTTGTCACTAAGCACAATGTGAACTGCACACAGGACTCATTTAGATATTCTGACCTTTTAAAATTCTCTAAACAATTTGTTAGCTATTTGAACTAATATACTTCCCATCTGATGGTAAATCACTGAATTTTAATATTTTTTCCATTTCAACTGAACAAATGAGTACATGTAAATTATAATCCAAAGACTGTTACTTCAAAAATTAAATATAAAAAATTGCTAGGAATCCTCTGACCAATGAAAATCAGTACACAATCACTAGAGTAAAATTACTAGTTTCAAGCACCAACATTTCTAGACAAATGATAGTATGCTAAGTACCACTAATTTAGAACTACTTGCAAAATAATTTGCTGGTGATTTACATATTAAATGTACGTGGATTTCAATAAATTCCCCATTTCCCTCCAAAGAGAGAGAACAGAATGAGTTTAAAAAGGATTTATTAACTTCTACTCAAATTTAAACAATAATAATCTTGGACATAGATGAGACATAAATCACTGAAATTACATTCAAGGTTTTATTTCTAAAGCTTCATTGGAAACAACTCCAATTCCTAATATTACATATCATGCACATCAATTTTTTTTCAATTGCTGTCTGCTGATTTTACAGATGGCTATTGTGATCCACACACAGAGTTCAGCGTTAACAGGTTGATATGACATATATAGACATGATGACTGACAACTCTTTTGGAACAACCCCACAAAAATGACTGAATTATCTCAGATAAAAGTGGTAATCAAGCAATGGGTACAACTATTCCAATCCATTTGACTAAAACAAATGCACTTCAAAACTGCTGAGCATCTAAAGCTTTTAAGTTAATAGGGTACTGCATAATGCCAACCATAAATGTTGGCATGATATCTAAGTAGAAACAGGAATGTCAATCTTGATGAAAAATACAGCATGAAAAATGGTTATTTAACAAAATCGAAAATAAATATAGGAAGCAAACCCATAAATTGAATAAAAATGTATGTAATTATTCCAGTCTACTGATTCCCATTTACAGAATTCTACCAACAAATTTTCTGATATTGTCATAACTGGCGAGTTACCAAATTTTGTTACTTAGCAATTAGTTTTATAACAGATAAAGCTACCTGTTTCCCTAGTCATTTCATCATGCAATAGGGTGTGCCATCAGCCAATTAAAAATTCAGAACTATCTTTCAAATTTGCATGATTAGATTTATTGTTATTTAATACTAATAATTTTTTATGTTTTGCAAAACATTTATTTGTTTTGCTGCATTTTATGGTACATATAAAAAAAATTTTCAGTGTGTGAATAAAAGAGCGAAATATTTTTTTCATTAGATTAGCTGGTTTAAGTATTTCAATGAATTACTCAATATAACTGAAAGTGAGCCCTACATGTTATGGATATAGATTATATCAAGAATTTCAAGCATATAGTGAATGAAACAAATAAGAGGCAAGACAAAGTACACCCAATTTTGTACTGGTATATTCAGTTGTTTCAAAGCCTATTTACAAACAACTTGTTATAAGCAGAATACTAAAAAAAGAGAGAATGAATTTAAGAAAGATAAATTAAACACTGTTGCCACTTAAGATAACAGTTATTTCATTTGCTTCTTATTTCAACTCTTTGTAATGTAAACATGAAATTTATTTCAAAGTAAATTGATAACAAAGATTTCAAAGACAGTGTTTTAAAAGCTCTTTGCAAATTCAACAGAAAAATTGCATGTGAAAGAATCGATAAGCATAAACATTGCTTCTACAAACAAAATAAAATGAGGTGTCTGAAAAAGAGGTGCTGCCGTCTATTATTAACTAACAAAATTTGATAGATTGGCAATTGCGACAAAACCAAAATTTTAATACCAGAAATAAATAAACTGAATGCTTATCAGAAAATTTAATATACAAAGCTTCGTAATGATATCTGGTAATGAGCAGTATGAGATCTATCAGTTTTAATTAGTTATTTATTTCTTAAATGGCACCACTATAATCTTACTTTTGAATTCTAATGTGCAATAAAGTAGGAAAGAAATTATTAAAACAACAACCAATTATTTTAATTCTGCCATCCAAAAAATAAAAAAACTAACTCAGTAGTAGCTCACACCTACATCACAACCCAACGTTAGCTCTATAAACTTTTCTTTCATGAAAGGATCTTTTGTTGCTGCATCATTTCAATGCTCTGGTAGTACTGAAATTCAATTTTATTTTGCGGATGTTTGAGCAAATTTTCAGTATGGATGATACCTTTGTTCTTTGTTGAAAGAATTTAATCACGACTCTTTGTCATTAGCTAATAGCCAAATTTTGTAATCCATACTGATTTTTTAAAGGGGAGGAAGAGTCAAATTTCAACCCCTCCACAAAAATCAACTGAAAATGTCGAAAAAAAAGTTAATTTTTCCTGCTTATTTATAACAGCACTGCAGCATAATTATTTATGAGATGAAATAAATAATTTATCACATTTAGCACTTACAACCAGACACACAATAACAACTGGTTCCCCATTATCTAAAAAAGCACCATACGAAAACTTAAAAAATATAACTTCTATGTACACTTTACAATACAATTTTTTTTACGTTCATCCTAATTTATTAATGTTTAAAGCTAAGCAAAAACTTTATAAATACTTTACGTAATGTGACCAGTATAAAAAAGAATTGAAGATGGAAGATTTTGATTAGGAAGTAGTTAAGTTTATAATGATTAAAAACAATTCTTGACCTAAAATGCATGCAATCACCTGTAAAATAAAGTTTCACCTTGATTCTGAAACAAGTTTTACAGAAACTAAGAAGTAAAAGCATACAATAAATACAGATTCCTATAAAAAGAGATACATGTTATTGCAACTTACATACAGTTCCATATGCTCCTTCACCAATATGGGTAAGTTTATCAAAATCTGACACAGGACGACACTTTCCACACTGAAAATAAGATGACATCAATTAATACACATACTACTTTATGCAGTTATAATGCAGCATAGAAATACATCATTAATAAATTTTGTGATCCATTTAATGCAGTCAAGAAAACAAGCATTCGCAAACTTGTTACTGATTTTGGAGAGAAATCTTTGTTTGCATATCTTTACATTTATTTTTACAATTCATTCAGTGTCATATATATATATATATATATATAAAAAAAAATATATATATATATATATATAACTAACTAATATGTAAATATATATATATATATATATATTTACATTCTTCTTTTTTTTCATATGAGAGATGCACAATTCTCATTGGCTTTATGTTGCTGTTCTCCAAAGATGACAAAAACTGCAGAACACAGTTCACCAGTAAACTAAAATTCTGAAATTCACACAGGAGGAATAATAATTTGCAGCCACACTGGCAAAAAATCTCTGCAGATAGTAAAGTCACATGGAAGAATGTTATGCCCATAGCTGGAATTCTATGCATATACTTTTTGGTGACATCATACAGGAGTGATTGTGACAATTGCAAAAAATTCTGAAAACTACTTTACAGTAAAATATTACGTAATTTCAGATAATTCAGAATATTAATGTGATATACTTACATATATGCACACACACAAATTTTCAAACATTTTCTCTATCAAATCAAAAATTATAATGCTTTTTAATTAATCAAATGTTAATTTATGTCTACATCCTTTCACAAAGTTCTTAAAATAATTGGTAAAAAATAAAATTCTTAAAATAATTCCACTTACTTTTTACTTTTCTTAGCATTTCTTAAAATAATTGCCTAGTTAAATAAATTAAAATAATTGCCTAGCTTGGGAAGGGCGGGATTTTGGGAAAGCCTGCATTAGTTTTTTTCTTTTCTAACTGAAAGTTCAGTATGATCAGGAACCATTTTGATGTAGACAATGAGATATCATTTAACTCTTCAAGTAAGATAAGGGCTTAAAGTACGCATATTAACAATCATGAAAGTTAACAGATGAGGAACTGCTAACAGAAAGATAATCATTTATGGAATATAAAGAATTTTAGCAAGCTACCTTGCTATTCAATAAATTATCCTTAAAATTTTTACCAACAGAACCTTCCCAACATCAGTTTTGATTTTCTTTCTTTTTTTTTTTTTTTAGTAATATAATTGTTTTTATTTTTTGAAATGACATTTGGAAAATTATCTGCTAAATTCTGCAAACAAATGAAAGCAATTTTTCAAAATGCAGAACAGAACTGACGGCACTAAATTTAATAATGACAGGTTTCTTTAAGGATAGCTTCCTCCCAATAAATTCAACCCCTTTTACAAATATATCTATTAAAAATACATTTCAACTCCTTTTTTAATAGATTAACCTTTCCAGAATTCCTACTAATTTTTGAAGCCTCTGCACCAATAAAAATTAATTGCAGGCTTTTATCTTCAGGATTACTGTCTTCAATATTTATTCTATAGATTACCACCGTACTATGGTACAATACATAGATGATCACATGCAATTTCTGAAATAAAGAATTTCTTGATTTGAGAAAGTAAAAAATCCAAAATTCTAGCTAAATCCAGACCAAAGTCATGCCTAATCATGGGTCACCACCTAAATACTTTTTGCCAGCATGATGTATTACCAGGGCCAGCCCTAGCATTTTTATCACCATAGGCACACCTTAACAATGTTACCCCCCCCCCATCTTCAGAAATATTAAAATTAAAAGGAAAACAGATTTACAAAAAAAAATAATAAGCAAAAAAATATGGTCTAATCTAATTGAATTAAGATAACACTCGTACTATATCGATAAATTTTTTTTCTTTTTTTTTTATTAAAAACACACAAACTTTGGAACTAAAACTAGTACAAACAATACTTTTAAAAATAACAAAGAATTAAGAATACTAATACAACATACAGAGTTAAAAACCTAAATTAAAATAATCTCTTTTGAACCTTTTTTCTTTCAAAATCAGGAATAACTTCTTTGAAATCTAATTTATTACTCAATTCATATTCAATGACCAACATTGCTATCACTTTAAGACAATTTTCAATAGATATGGTTCTTAAGTACTATCTTATCACTTTCAGTTTAGAAAAAGATATTTTGCCGGAAGCAACAGTTGTGGTTAGCAAAATTCTTAAAGCAATGCTTAAACCTGGCCCAGTATTAAAGAAGGTAGTGAATTTAAGAACACCAACTGGACCTTCTTTCTTTTTTAAATGTGAAGAAGCAAGGTTTACTTCAACAGCCAGTACTATAAAGCTTTAAGATTGAATGAATCACCATCTGTTAAGACATTTTTCAGATCTTCATAATGTGTCAGGAATTCATTTTTACATGTCTTTAAGTTTGTGGACATCATATAAGAACTCAACAGAATCATTATGACTATTCAATAGATTGAATCTCGGCTTTGTTTTAAATCTGATAGCCTCATTCCCCTCAAAAAAAAAAAAAAATTGTAAAAAAAAAAATTGTAAAGAAAAAAATCGCAATGAATTGCAAAGAAAAAAATTCTATTTAATATTTTGCTTTTGAAAGGTTTATCTACCCTTTCAAATGAAAAATTTTGTTTTTTATATCAACATGATGATGATATGTAGTCAATTCAAAGTTTTTTTTTTTCTGTCTCTATTTCATTGGTTAATTTTTCAGCTTTGTGTCAAAGGACTCATCTGATATTAATTCTTTTAAAAAAAGGTTAAAGAGCTATTTAATAAATCATTGGGATAAATCAAGAAATAGATTACTTATTGGATTAATATGATTCAAAATTTTATACCAAATGACGATCAAACATAAAAACTTAAACTGTTTTATTGTGATCAATAAACCACTGGCCTCATCTCGAATCATATCTATTTCTGCATTTTATAAATATTTAATAAAGCATTGTGAATATTTTTTATTTCAAAACATAAAGGTTATAAGGAATCTATATGGCTTTTCCAAAGAATGTCGCTCAGTTGTTTCAATGCGAGAGTTTTAAAGCATTTTCGTACTATGGCCCACAGAAAAACTGATGATGCAAAAAAGTGCATATAGGTTTTGAACCATATTAAAGAAATTTGCTGCCTCCAAGAGGATTTTGCCATATCATTAACTACTAAATTTAATGAATGGCTGCTACAATGTACATAAAATGCTCTGAAATTTAAAGTTTTAATTCTTGACTGTATTCTTAATTTATCACATCTCATATCTGAACCATTATTGTAACCTTCACCTTTCATATTTTCTAATTTTAATCCATTTTTTTTTTGCCCAACTCTTTCTAATAAAACTTCAGATAATTCCTTACCAGTAGGAGAAAACCCACAAAATGTTCATTAAGGTTGCATTCAAATCCCACTTCTGATTGATCAAGGGAAACAATTCTTTCTACAAATGCCATATGTTCAATATCGCTCGCATCAAGAGTACAATTAAGAATAATAGAATAATATTTCACCTTTTGAACTTTCTTTATAATGCAAGAATTTATGTTATCATGTTGTAACAGTCCAATAATTTTATTTTAAATGCTTTTTCTTAAATATTTTGCTGTCTTTTCTTCATTACTGAGGATTCTACGAATATGTTCCTCCATTAAATTCAGCTAGCAATTGAATTAACTTCAAGAAAATGTCTGTTATTATGTTTTATGTTCATAAAGCTTGTTGCTTGTATCCCAAAAGGGTAGAAATCTTTCACCAAGCAATATAATAACTGACATCATGCGTAAAATTACTTCATGCCAATATTTAATTTCAGAATTAATTAATCTTTCTGTAGCTGAATCTGCTGTCTGAGAAGTTTCCAACATTCATTTCAGCTCTATCTAAGATTCCGAATTATTTACACTAGTTTTGAAGTCTTTATGCTTTCTGAATATTTCACCAATATTTTTTCAGTTTCATTCATTTAAAAATGAACTCAATTTTGAATTACTAACAAGTCTGCAACAAAACAGAGCACAGAATCTTTTGACACTAAATATCTTTGACACGTGTACTTTGTGTAGCCAATCTTTTGACACGTGTACTTTGTTTTTTAAAATTCTGATATAGTAGTAAATCTTCGATTTTTAATTTTTTTGTCAAATGGAAAATTTTAAATGTATAAAGAAGAAATGAACCCTTTCCAACTAAACAGTTTGATCTGAGTTGCTTATACCATTGGATATAATCCTGGATCTAATTACAGAGTTTAGTTGAGGCCTTGTTGAGCTCTATTCCAGTCTGGAACAACTCACAATTTTAGCATTAATATTGCAATATTCTCGATAATCCAAATCAAAATTAGAATTGATAATAGTGTCTATATCTCAACAATCACTTAGTTTTTTTGCTTTGTTTGAAACTACTTGCATCTCTTAAAAAGCTATGCAACAATCCTGATTACTTTTAAAGTTGGGTTTGCTTCTCATCTTCTTCTTTCTTATGCTGACTACCAGATAGTATTTTTTTTTTCTCAGATATTCTAAAATCAAAAAAATTATTTGTTAATCAGATAATCATAAAGGATATACAGAGTATCTTCTAAAGAACAGTAAAAAATAACCTGAGGCTTCTTGGATCAAAATATAGATTACAATGTTATATGTTTTGAATACATCACAAAGCAACCACCTAGATAGTTGCCCTATTTAAAATTTCAGAGTTAATAGCAATAAATGTAGCAAAAAAGTTATACTGAAATCGGTTTAATAGTCCTCCAGAGAATCGCAATTAAACATAAATACAAAAAGCCAAGGCAAGTTCAGAAAAGTCATTGAGTGAACTTTATTAAAGATACAGGTACAACATATTATTAAATAATATGCAGATGCAGGTAATTATTATTAATTATTAAAGAATAATATTAAAGACGCAAGTACAACAAACAATACAAAATTACTTCTATTTTCACATCCACTACACTGTAGATGTTACATAAAGTTTATCATTACTATAATCCAAACAGACCTTGCAGATGTTATTGCATAATTAAGGCATTGTTTTAAATCTGATGCTCTTTCATTAGTAAGTAAAAAAAGCATGTTACATCCTGTTAGCGGCGGGTCACATTTCTCACTTTGAGTCACATATACCAATACGCATAACCCAGAACTTCAAAGCTTGTCAATTCTTGTCTGCAGTGCATCTCAAAATACAGGAATGGGTAGAAGCCTGT
>KK112333.1:628189-645355 GCA_000611955.2 Stegodyphus mimosarum
TGTGTCTAAGACTTTTTTGATGAATACTTCATCATAATCTCTGCTTTCAACAATTTTCTGTTTTAAATCGACTATTTTCAAATCTGCAGTTACATGAACTCCCAGTTCAGCCATGAGATTTTGCGAATCTTGCTTACAAGCTCTTCCTAAATAGGACATTACTTCTGTTTTTAAAATTTATGAACACCATATTCTTTATGCTTCCTCAAAGTAGCTCAATTTTATTACTGTAATTAATTAATGCTCTCAGGAATCCCGGAATTAAATGCACTCTTTTAAATACACAAACTTCAAAAATGAGATGTTTAAATTATATGAAATTCATACTCTCCACCACATTAATTCCGACTAAAATAAAAATAAAAACATAAAACAATGGATACGCTATATATGTCTACTGTTGAAAACTAAAATGAATATTAAATATACTATCCAATACAGTAGTAAAATAAGGCAATTCAATAGCAACAGAAAGTAATAACCTCGTATCACTAATATTATGTTCAGTGATGAACTAATAAAATAAAGCAATTCACTAATAACAGGAAATAATAATCTGGTATTACTAATATTAGGTTTAGTGATGAACTGACAAAATAAAGCAATTCAATATTAACGAGAAGTAATAATCTGTATAACTAATATTGCATTCAGTGATGAACTAATAAAATAAAAATACGCACTATTATTTGATGTCGGTCAGTGCCTCCAAAAATAATTAAGACTGATACTTCTTTCGCAATTGAAGAAAACTCCAAGGATGGAACACAGAAATAACTTTATTTAATACTCAAAATAGCAACATACAAGCAAGAGGAGAAAATGTATTCTAAACTATTTTAAAATAAATATAATTACATTCTTCATGCAAGAGCTGCACGTGGCTCTAGAGCCTGCGTTTAAAACATTGCCACTAAGATACATATTAATGTTTGTCTATTTAAATTGTACAATCGATTAGCAACAATATTTAAAACTGTTGCAGGGAATTATGTTTTATCCGCCTCACTTTTATATATAGATGGAAATAAACACTAGACCAGCACCTCTATACTACCACAGGACATTAAGGTATTGCTGTGTCTTCACGTAACTGGGCATTCCCAAGAACTTTCCGCATGTGATGCGAGGGTCTACCATTTCAAGAGGAATTCGGCTCACTATGTTTTTTGAGTTAACCCCTGAAAAAAAAAAGTACTATATGCTTACAAATACCTATGCCTTCACCAGGGTTTGAAAACGGGCCCTGGGTAGGTACAACAGTTAATGCCACTAACCACTATTCCATCTGGGTGACTTGACTCTTATACACAAATGAACTTCCATAATCTGAAATAAAGCTTTAAAAAAAAAAAAAAAGTCCAGTAAACGAAATTTCAAGTTCATCTTCAAAAGAGTTTGGCCCTGGAAGTTCCCCAAAATGTCATGAATAAGTGGTACTTTCCTTATTATAATTCAAAAATGATTCTCTCAGTTCATATCTTGACTTCATTTCTCACAACGATGCCCCTCCCCCATTCACCTGAAACACTGAAAACTGCATTTGGTCACATTCTTTTTGAAGTTCATGGTTTGACATAAAAAATTTGAAGCCTGAGCCATAGCTGGAGCTGTTAAGAGAAATAATCAACACTTATTGATGCCTTGAAATAAATAAATGAGTCTAATTTTATATGTTGCATAAAGTATAAGAAAGATGAAAGCACAAACAGAAATTTTGAAATGTTGCTAATGTACCATATTAACTGTCTTACTATAATATCATAAGCCTTAATGTATTAATTATTTAATTTATATTAAAATTTAATTTGAGCAATGCATCGCATAAAGATGACATAAAAAATGTGATTGTACGCAAAAATGCTTGTTCCTATCAAGTTTTATGTTATTCAACTTCTTTATTTTGTAACCTAATTTATTTTTTAATAAATAAGAAAGAAGAATAATAAAGAAGTTTAATTATTTTAAACACGAACTCTTAGCATGTTATATTCATGATAAAAATTAATTACAGAAATTGTGGGAAAAATAATATCAAAGTAACGGACTCGACATGAAGTGGAAAACAAATTATTTTTATTGATTTGATAAATTTATAGCTAAAAAAGTTCAATTTTTTTTTTTTTTTAATATTTTAAATCACAGAAATATATTTACAGTCATCTATATCCAATGTATTGCTCAAATTTAAATATTAATTTATCTTTAATTTTCTTTCTTTTCTTCTGGGACAGTATATGTAAGCAAAATTTGAAAATTAGCCACCAATTTCCTCAGTATTATGTCTTCCATCAAAATTACAGCTTAATTTTACTCAATGAGACACAATAGCTCACATTTGTTTTCAGACAATTATTTTTTCCAATGTGATTTCTTCATAACATTTACTACATATTAGTGACATATTATTTTTTTCATACATACTACTGATCACCTTTTTCAAAATTTGCTTGTTTTGAAAAAAATTATTCAAAATGTTTTGGCAAATAAAAGAATTCATTCAAATTTTGAAAATGAATTTGCATGAGTATGCGTGCACTTTAAATAAAGTGTTTATATTTAATAAAAAATGAAAATAATGGGACATTCAATATTTTACTGATATTCTTTAGCTAAACTACACTTTTCATATGCTTTGGCATGAATTCAATTAATTTTCTTTTATGTGGGAATGTTCCATTTTATTCCATTCTTCTGTTAAAGCTTTCAAAGAATTATTACGTTTTCTTATTCTTTTCATCTAAACTGCTTACATGTTTGAGAGGATTTAAGTCAGAAAAAAAGCTGAGCAGGTTAGATAATTTCAGGACAATTGTTCAGGTTTTCATTAAGAATATTTATATGTTTACAATGATTTATATTATTTTCTATAAAAATTAAATTTCTCATCGCAGAGGCAGTGAAACATCCCCAAACTATTATACATTTTTAGATTCAATTCTTCATTTGACTTCTGCCTCAAAAGTAATTTGTCCATTGCCTCGACTATTAAATTTCAACTTGGCTGCAACCATAATATCGTACCATATGATAAATCTTTGCTAACCATGGACCATTTGCAAAGACCAGGCAGATTTTCCCTGATAAAAAACTTCTTTCTATCTGATCACATATTGTTTCCATATGCCCTAATGATTCCTGTAATAATTTTATTGCAAACGATTCTAAATCCATTGATTGTTTTATAATACTGATTTTTTTTTATTTTGTTCGCTTTTTCGTAAGATAAATCTTAGATATCTAAAGATTAACTCAGAATGTTGTCCACACTTCAGGATATTTTCAACAAAGTTTTCATTTTTTATAGCATCAAAGATAGTTGAAATGCTTTATATCAAGGATTTACTGGATATTTTGAATACTTTAATCAGCTTTAAATAACGGAATAATTAAATTTATAACAACTTGCTGTTAATTTGTAATGTCTTACCATGGTCATTTCAGATATGGAAATATTAATATATTTTGCTAAACAAGTAATAGATTTCAAATACAGTTCTTATGATGTATTTTCATGTTAACAAAATATGTCTCTTACAATAATATTCCAAAAGTTTTTGAATATCTGAATTATTAGAGTTACTAATTAACAATTTTGGAATTTCTTTGATGTAGCAGCTCTTGAGATTGAATAGCCAATCAACAGAGATGTCTCGCCCAAATCTGTCTGCATGTTCTTATATCTTGCCACGTGATTATATATTAGCACCGACTGCATGTTCTCATACCTTGCCATGTAAACATACATTAGCACCATGTTTCATTTTTTGCTCTCGCCGTATGTTCTTACATTATTAATTTTTGATGAGGTTTTTGAATTTGCATTTATTTAGTTAAAAATACAATTAGTGCTATTTTTTGTGACTATGATGTTAACAATCTTGAATTTACTGAATAATGAGGTGGATGCCATATCATTTTTTTCAAGAAAGAGGTTTTTTTTTGCTTGGCAAATGAGTATGCGAAAATGACCAAAAGTTGAAACTGTGTGTAAACAGCACAACCATATGGAGGTGCAGTGTTAAAAATTGCAAAAAGAAGAAGTGGCTCTGCATTGGAAATTGGTTCAGCGGTTCCAGAATATCGTTCATTGCTGCTATTAGATTTATGTGTTCTTGAGCAGAGGTGCTGATGTCCATAAAATGATGTTACAAGCAGCTTAATATGCATGAAAGTGCTGCAGCTAACTAGAAAAATTACATGTGATAAAATAACAAGGATTCTAGAAAATATTCTTAGGAAACGACATGAGAGTATAATTGGATTATTGTATATTTTAGAGTGCCCCTTAAATTAGTGCCAAGTTGTTTCATAAATATTTGCAAGGGCTTATTTCTGCGTTGGATGTAAGTCAGGAAGTATGTTGCATATTTTGTGTTTAGCATTGTAAAAGAGCTGCCGGAAGTAAATTGGGCGTTTGGTGGTATGTTAAAATAATATCACAAAATACATATATAATTTAAGTTTAAAAACATTTTATTACAAAAATACGCAAATTCTCAATAACACACAACTAATGCTAAACATAAATGCTAATTTTTTATTCCTTCATTTCATTGACTTATAACTTACCGCCAATATCAATAGCATCTGATTTTCACTGAAGGAACGATAAGAGGGCAGAAATACTAAATATATTTTTTAAAAAATAACATCATAATCTAATAAGAGCATATCTTACTCTATGTGCTTCTGGGACAACAAAAGGTCTCAAGTCAAACGATATTAATTTAATGCCTTCTCCAGACGAATTTCCAGATTCTTCAACAGGAACATGTAGTAAGCCTGGTATAGCTTGACTCATAATATACTTCAAAAATACAAATCTTATATAAAAGAATACTTTTAAAATTCAAACTATATCACAGTACAAGCATGTACCCCCTTAACCACAATATTTCTGTAGCAATCTTGCTTTTAAGCTAGCAGAAAATAGATACGGACTTGAGAGAACGCCGTTTCCTACAGAACATGATAACCACAATATTTATGATCTAAAACATACCGCGGAAAGTGAAACGCAAACGAGTGTTGCCATTAATTGATATAATACAAATGCAGTTAGAGGCTTCGCTTTCGCTTTTCTTGTTTAGTATCATTTTTATGAATTCTGCCTTGCCCTTCGTAAGTGAAGGCGATTGATTTTGCTCTTGCTTAGGAGAGTACAGACTCTGAAGATGTGCCGATAGGCACCCATGATGCGTCTTTGCTTTCTATCAGCAATGAATATTATGAAAAACATGAATATTTCTGTTGAGCTAGATGATGACTATCACCGTTCGATTTAGGCAGTTACTGAGAAGAAATTAAGTATCTGGAGGATCGTTTCCAAAAGAACTGAGAACGCATAAAAAACTGGCCATTTGAGAACCAAACCTGAATACGCCCAATCTCCTGAAAAATACGTAGATTTGCAAGGCTCAGTTACTGGAGATGAGATGTAAGTTTGATTCTTTAACTCTTTTGCATTGGTACAGGTCAAAATCGGTTTTACTCAAACATCCGAAACGCTCTTGTTGCATAATCAAGACAATATTGTTTATTTTGAAATAAGAATTTTATTATTACTATTTTTATTGTTATTACGTATTTTTCAAAAGTGTGTTTTTGTTTTATTATTGCGTGAAGTTTGTAACTATATTTCCTCTCTTTTGTGGTTTTCTTTTGTGCTTCTGTAATTCTTCGATTTGTTCTTTTGGATGTGTTCCAAGTCAGATGTCGTAATGCTTTTGAAGTGAGTGCATCGGTGAAACATGTTGCTTCAGAACCTTCTTTCTTATAAAATATGTAGGATAAATGTTTTGTTTTCTCAACTCGGAGTATGCAAACGTTATTTAGTTTCAACCACGGAGTATGATTTCAACCACGGAGTCATTATACTCCGTGGTTTCAACATAAAATACTGGCGTCCGTGACAGGACGTTTGTGAGATTTCTAGTAGTTTTGATTTAGGTGTTTTGTTAAAATGGAATTGTTAAAAGCAAAACGTAAAAGTGAACGTACTTCGTTTACGTTAACTACGAAGATTGTGGAAGAATAATTGCCTACTTGTACCTATCCTGAGAGATTGCAAGTGTTGTTGGGGCAAATGATTGACAAATTCGAACCCTTGGACAGTGTCAGATACGACACTAAATGTACACCATTTTGTCCATTCATGAACTCATTTCTACCTAAAAAATCGCTCAAAAATTTAAACACAACTAAACAAGTGTATTCAACCAAAATAATAATGTTTTACAGCTGTTGCCACTCAAGCAAAACTAAAAAGGAAATTAATATTAAACTGGTTGAAAGTAGATGAACAGTGCTATACTTTACAGACAGTACTCAAAGCAGCGTCTTAGAGCAAACCAAGGAAGCTGATTTTGAGAATCCTTGAAGGATAGAAGAGATTCCTTTATAGCTTTAAAGGTGAAACTTCAAAATAAAATTGAACAGTTGAATTTGATTAATGGTACTGCAAATATTGCTTCAGTTTCGATTTCGGATGCTAAAGAAAATAAAAGCAGGAACTGCAAACTTCCTAAACTCGAACTGAACTCTGGAGATGCAAGAGAATTTTTAGGCTTTTGGAGCCAATCCTCCAAAATTCATGAAGATGCGGTTATTGTTCCGGAAAATAAATTTTTGTACTTAGTGCAGTACCTGGTTCCAAGGCAGCACAACTTTTGAACAGTTTCCCTGTTACCGCCGCTAATTATCCCAAAGCTATCGAGCAGCTGAAGGAAAGATTTGGTAGAGAAGACCTTCTAGTGCAGATTTACGTACGAGATTTACTTGGGCTTGTTACAAAGAATGCTACAACAGGCAGAACGGCGTCGGACTTTGCGATAGTATAGAAAGTAAAATTACGAGGGCTGGAAAGCTTAGGACGCACCAAGAAAACGTTTGCTGATTTTTGGAACCTTTAGTAGAGTCGTGCCTTCCTGAGAACATTCTACGTGCCTGGGAGAGGAGTCGAACTTCCGAACAAGGACAGGAAAAAAGTTCTGAAAGAACTCTTGAAAAACTTATGTGTTTTTAAAACATGAAGTAGAATCGGAAGAAATGATTCGATTAGATCCATCAGGATTTACTCATTCTATTAAACATGCTAATAAAAATGTTATCTCAGGTAATTCAGATCTAGGAGCAGCTGCCGCGCTGGTAAGTACGAGTGAAACCAGTAAAGGTAAGCAAAATGTTTGTCTATTCTGTGGTAAGCCTCATATGAATGCTAAGTGTTTTAAAGCTGAAACTATGAGCTTAAATGAAAAGAGCAAATTGTACAAAAGAAAGGCATTTGTTTTTTCTGTTTAAAAACTGGTCATTTAAAAAACCAATGTAAAGCCAATATAAAATGTCCCATTTGCAGTTGTGATCATATAAAATTTATGTGTTCTCAGTATGTTAGTTCAGTAAAAGAAAATGACTCTAAGTTGGATGTTTCTCTTTCTAATAATAAAAAGCAAAAACGCTTATTCGCAAACTTTATGTTCTACTTAAAGTTCGAGAGAGAAAAATTAGGATTTTCTTGTTCGGGATCCTAACGATCCTACGTTCGGGAGAAAATTATGAAGCGAATGAAAGCTGATCCTATTCGACAGGAGAAGGTAATTCATGGTTTGTTTGGAGGAGCGGGAAACTGCGCTCGTAACCCATTCTACTTTTGCTGTTGACATAAGATGAGATAAGACTCTTAGGTGTTGTTTTGAAGCTTTTTCAGAAAAAAAAGATATGTGGATTTGTCCCAACAATTAAGGATGCTCAGATTATAGAGGAATTGAAAAGCAGGAAAATTGAGGTCAGTGACACATTTTGCCGGGAAGGTGAAATTGATTTATTGATAGGCGCAGATGTCATTGGTAAATCGTTAACTGGCGGATACCTAGAATTACTCTCTGGTTTAACTGCAGTCAAGACAAAACTGGGTTGGACGGTTATGGATAAAGAAAATGATGCTGTTAGTGATAATGCCCTAATAAGTCTTTCCATGCATGTAAATAATGCTTCTTTGAAATCTTTATGGGAGCTTGAAGTTTTTGGTATTTCCGATCCGACGGAAAATATTAAAGGAAAAATGCTCATTGCGACTATGAGATTGATTTTGGGAATAAATTATGTACTCGCCCCGATGGTAGATATGAGTTAGAGGTAACCTGAAAATGCGAATCTACAAATTTATCAGATAATAAAAGCGTTGCTTTGACACGTGATCAAAAAATGATTTAAGAGGGCAAAAGAAAATAATTCTTTGAA
Source organism: Stegodyphus mimosarum (assembly GCA_000611955.2). Classification (NCBI taxonomy): domain Eukaryota; kingdom Metazoa; phylum Arthropoda; class Arachnida; order Araneae; family Eresidae; genus Stegodyphus; species Stegodyphus mimosarum. The sequence continues at coordinate 636,431 of KK112333.1, forward strand.
AGAATATCAAGGAGTATTTAGAGAGGGGGAAATTTAAATAGTATAGAAAGTGTTCCGGAAAACGAACTAAACAATAAATGCCATTTACCCCACAGACCAGTTATTAAAATGAAAGTGAAACCACTAAGGTAAGACCCGTTTTTGATGCTTCTTCTTGTGAAAAGGGAAAACCATCTTTGAATCAGTGTTTATTGAAAGGACCTAATTTAATAAAATTAGTCCCTGATATTTTAGATAGAATGAGATTTTTTCCTATTGGTCTGAGTGCAGACATAGAGAAAGCATTCTTCCAGTTAGAAATTTCTCCGAAGGAATTTCTCAATTAGAAATTTCTCAATTACTTGCGATTTTTCTATCCAAGTGATGAGGGAGAAATAGTGTATAGCACTTCAGAGTAGTTTTGGGGTCTCCTGCAGCCCATATCTACTAGGTGCTTCTGTTAAACATCTCTTGGATAATTGTTCATCTGATTTTGTAGATGTGGCGGACAAGTTGAAAAATTCATTCTATGTAGATAATTGTATTACGGGTGTTTACAATATTGAGGAACAAGAGGATTTAATTTAAAAGGCCAAAATTCTTATGTTGAGAAGCAGATTTAATTTACTGGGATGAGAGAGCAATGTTGCTTCCAAATATACTACAAACCATTCTGGGGACACACCTCTTCTAGGAATATTGTAGAATTTAGATAGTGATACGTTAAGGTGTAATATAAATGTAAATATGATAAACTTGTGATACTAAGGTACCTAAGAGACTGATTCTGTGTATTGTACAATCAATTTTTGATCCAATTAGAATACTTACACCAATTACTTTGTATCCAAAACTTTTGTTACAAGAAACATGGAAATCGAAATTTTTTTGGGACGAGGTATTGCCTCATGATTTTGTAAGTAAATTTTTTGTGTGTTTACCTTATATACGTTTGTTGAAAAATGTGGCAATACCCCGATTCATTAGAACCTTTGCAACAGTTGAATTGCACGTATTCGTCGATGCATACAAATATGCTTATGTAGGATGTATTCTCGCCAGAAGTGTTGATTCGCTTACAGTAAAAACCACTCTCTTAAGAGCAAAATCCAGAGCGGCTCCTATTAAGAATTTGAAGATTCCTAGATTAGAATTAATGTTCTGTTGCATTGGATCCCGATTATTATATTCTGTTTGTAAAGTTCTAAATGTTTTTGATATAAAGGTAACTTTATTGTGTAATTCCACAGTCGCATTATGGTGGATCAGAAATCCTGGTAATTGGTCGAACTTTGTAACCAATCGTGTTAAAGAATTTACTACGTTGACAAAACCGGAATCATTGAGGCATGGGCCCGGTAACATGAACCCTGCAGATCTGTTATCTCGGTGTTGCTCTGCTAAACAAGTGCTTAAGTCAGAGTGGTATAAGGGACCTTTCTGACTAAGAGAAAGCCCCGAATTTTGGCCTACCAATATTGTCTGTCAGCCGAAAGAAGTTGAGTTGGAAAAAAGAAAGGTAAAACTCAATAATGTTAACTTTTCAGAGGATGCAACTCCTTGGTATGCAGAAAGAGTTTCTGATTATGAGAAAATGATTCGTATAACCGGTTGGATGTTACGTTTTATTTCTAACTGTAGGAAGAATTCAAATTTGTGTAAAGAATCTTTTCCTTTGGCTTTAAGACGATTCATAGCCATACGTGGCAGACCACGAACCATTTATTCTGACAATGGGACTAACTTCCGAGGGACATATAACGAAATGTCTAAACTTAACTGGGACATAACAGAGAATGAGGCAAAAATAAAGCGAATAGTGCGGAAATTCAATCCATCAACAGCCTCCTGATGGGGACGTTGATGGGAACGTCTAGTTCGCACGGTTAAAGAACTTTTGAGACCCTCTTTGGGAAAATCGGTTTTGTCTTACGAAAAATTGGAAACCTTAATTTGCGACTGTGAGTTGGTAATTAATACTTGACCTTTAACATATATTTCCGAGAGCTCTGAAGATGCCATCCTTTTAACACCGTAAATATTTATAATTGAAAATTATACTTCGGATGTAGCAGATTTAGATAAAACTGTTTCACAGCATTTTCTGAGAAGAATTAAATACCGCACAAAACTTCTTAATGATTTAAGGAACCGTTTCCGATTCCTGGTCGGGATGGCAAAGTTCGAACATTTAAACTAAAAATTCTGACTGGGACTTTCATAAGGCCCGTTCAGCGTATCTATCTACTAAAGATATATTGTCTGTCAGCCGAAAGAAGTTGAGTTGGAAAAAAGAAAGGTAAAACTCAATAATGTTAACTTTTCAGAGGATGCAACTCCTTGGTATGCAGAAAGAGTTTCTGATTATGAGAAAATGATTCGTATAACCGGTTGGATGTTACGTTTTATTTCTAACTGTAGGAAGAATTCAAATTTGTGTAAAGAATCTTTTCCTTTGGCTTTAAGACGATTCATAGCCATACGTGGCAGACCACGAACCATTTATTCTGACAATGGGACTAACTTCCGAGGGACATATAACGAAATGTCTAAACTTAACTGGGACATAACAGAGAATGAGGCAAAAATAAAGCGAATAGTGCGGAAATTCAATCCATCAACAGCCTCCTGATGGGGACGTTGATGGGAACGTCTAGTTCGCACGGTTAAAGAACTTTTGAGACCCTCTTTGGGAAAATCGGTTTTGTCTTACGAAAAATTGGAAACCTTAATTTGCGACTGTGAGTTGGTAATTAATACTTGACCTTTAACATATATTTCCGAGAGCTCTGAAGATGCCATCCTTTTAACACCGTAAATATTTATAATTGAAAATTATACTTCGGATGTAGCAGATTTAGATAAAACTGTTTCACAGCATTTTCTGAGAAGAATTAAATACCGCACAAAACTTCTTAATGATTTAAGGAACCGTTTCCGATTCCTGGTCGGGATGGCAAAGTTCGAACATTTAAACTAAAAATTCTGACTGGGACTTTCATAAGGCCCGTTCAGCGTATCTATCTACTAAAGATACAAATAGATGAAAGTAATTTAGCTGAAGAGTCTCACGTTAAGGACGATAAGAAAAACGATCAGACCGACATAGAACGTATAAAACAGAAATTTACATCGTCAAAAAGGCTTGTTAAGAAACCTAATCTACTAGACCCTTTTAATAGGATAACCTATGTTTTTGAGTCTTTTGCCACTGGCTCAAAAAGGCGGGAGGATATTGCATAATCAAGACAATATTGTTTATTTTGAAATAAGAATTTTATTATTACTACTTTTATTGTTGCTATGTATTTTTCAAAAGTGTGTTTTTGTTTTATTATTACGTGAAGTTTGTAACTATATTTCTTTTCCTGTGTGGCAACAACGCTTCTGTAATTCTACGATTTGTGTTTTTGGATGTGTGCCAAGTCAGATGGCATAGGGCTTTTCAAGTGAGAGCATTGGTTGATTGTGCAGATGAAACATGTTGTGTCAGAACGTTCTTTCTCATAAAATAGGTAGAATAAATGTTTTGTTTTCTGAAGTCGGGATATGCAAACGTTATTTAGTTTCAACACCCGCAATACATATTTTTATTGCAAAGGATTTCATTTCCCCCATGCCAAGTAAAATGCTGCAGCGCTAATAATAACCTATTTAAGTGAAGCGATAATTTATTTCTTGGGACCTTCGTACGTTTCACTTTTGTGTGTAGTTTCCGCGTATGACAGGATTGCAAATACGAGCATCAAAAGCTAAACTTTGACGTTAAACAAACGAGAGGGAAGGTGCTTTCAAATAACAGAACTGCTTTTACTCAGTTCCAAACAGTGATTTGCATGCCATTTAATAACTCCCGAAAGTAATGAGCTATGCTATAACGTGATGGGAGAAAGCACCAGGTAAAAAATGATTCAGGCGTTCAAGGCGACCTGCCGATATCTGAATGATCGGGCGTTATAGAAGTTTTCGATGTGAAAGAGTTAAATTTTAACGAAAGACCTTCCTACTTCGCAAGTCGTCTGTCTAGGAAATTATAAAAATGACCCTAAAGTCAATGATGATAACCTTAGAAATAGAAACAATAATGAAAGCAACAGGAAATTTATTAAGCTCTCCAAAACTGCCAATAGGCGATAAGATAAAATTCGAAATGTTATCGCAACCAAAAATCAGTATGTGTCTTAAACTCTCCTCTGGCTAATACAACTAATAATAATATTGATGGCATGATACTCCTATTCAATACATCGCAATTCCTCCCTATCAAAATCCCCACCCCAGAAAAGGATAAAAAACCTTGAAGGAGTTAGTTTTAAAGAATTACCTAAATTGATCTCTTCCAAAATAAATGCTACTTTTCTCGCCAAACGTAGCTGCGAATTTATGAAAATCTCGAACACTGCAGATGAGCACCATACTCTAACATCACTCTTTTAATAAATAAACATAGACCTCTGTGTCACTATTCATAAGCACGTTCGACCGTCTTAATTGGAGACTTACCTATTGATGCCGATACGGACGAAATTCGTCAAGATCTCACAGAAAATGGTTTTGATATTCCCAACTGCTTACCAGAAACGGGATTATTTACCACAAGCAGGACGAAGCAAATTATATCCTTATCCCAAGTTCAACTGAAACCCTTTAAAAATATCAAATCAATATACTCACCTTTTGCTATTTACTGTAACCGTAGATAAATATATCAATAAAAATCAAATACCCCAATTTTATAACTGACAAAAATGAATCACTCTTCAGACAACTTCTGTATAAAACCTGAATGTGCAGGCGACCTCTAAACCCAATTGTGCCCCCATATAGTTTAATAAGATACCTCAAAATGTTCAAACTGCCAAGATCTTCACCCTGAGTTGTTGTAAATTCCCCCAAAACACAAAATTTAATAGAAATAATCAAAAAACTTCAAAATCTACATTCAATAATGAAAAAACACAAAGTTCTATCCAGCAGGAAAATCCTACTTCTACTGAATTACATTCCAGCAAAAATCAACTTAAATCCTATGCTCAAACCCTGAAAAGAAACTCCAAAAGAACAAAAATGTCTCTTTAGGGTACCTCAAGATGCTTCGAAATCTTCACTTTCATCCGAAAATTGAAAACGTCTTCGGGCGCAGTAGAGTAACCAGAGTAGCAGGTAGTTTTAAAAATTCCTACTCAGACTGCGTACAAGAGAGAATCCACTTGATAAACTCTACATTAGTTTCAAAATTTATGAATACTTCAACGAGATCAATCCCACATAAAAGTAAAACTTAATTCCTCTTAATCAAACTGCAGATGCTATATCTGTGATAATTTTAAGCAGCACTTGTAATGGTCAGTGGTTGGAACGGTGACAACTCGCTGTTGATCAATCGTTTGCACGCCGCTCTTATTCCTTTCCCCCGATTCAACTTAATTTCCTTATTATAAAGTTCGTTCGCCCCATTGCTCATTTATTCTACTATAAATTTTCATTATTTTAACCGTTTGCGTCTAGGTGTGCCGGTCTGCGCGCACCTAAAAATTTCCTTCTGTACGCACAGAAAAATTGAATGAAAAAGGATTTATAGGTTACTCTGAACCTTCTTTATTTTTACTAGATGGCAGCACAACACAAACCAGTCCATATATTTTAACCATGTTTAGTTTTCAAGACCCTCATTTTTCAAAGAAATCTTTAAAATTTTTTTAGGATATAAAAGGAATTGTTTTAAAAGAAATTTCTATGTATTTTCTTGGATGTATGCTAATCTCCTTATTCTATATTAGTTTTAAATTTTTACTTTGAAATCTTGCCCAAAATCGAAAGGCGAACATCAGGTGTGACCAGCTTGGGATCACTGAGACACTAGCACCAGGCCAACAACTGTATGTTTTTTTCTGTGCAGCTGTCTGATCATCTCATTCACAATAGAAAGGTGGGTGCACATCTATGTTTCATTTCCTGTTTTTCTCTTTCTTTCTTTTCTCTCTCCTTTTGGGGGGGAGGGGAGGTTTGGTTATCTACTAAGAAATTGTTGTGGTGCTTTTCTGAAGGTCAGGGGTAATTTTAACAGGAGCTGTTTGGTTTTTTACTAGAGCAGTGCTCCCCCTTTCTCTTTCGCTTTCGTTCAAAGAAGTTTTGTTAGCGATACGTTTTGAGTTGTAGACGTTTATTTAATTTTATTTTATAGTTCAAAATTTCTAATTGTAGATATAATGTTAGACTATTTCTTTGGAGTTTTAATTATTTTCCAAGTGTATCGGAGAGTGCTTACCATTTCTGAAGAACTGAAAGGGCTACGCCAATTGTCTTCAGATAGTGAATCTTCTACGGATCCTGGTACATGTGCAAGACATGCAATGCTGGGTTGTGCATCTTCAAAGGAGGGGTAATTTTTTTCTAAAAGTAACATCCTGAAAAAAATAGACGAAAGTGTAAATATGAAATGTAAATATCATATACACAAGTTTTTTTTTTCATTTACATGCATGTAATCATCATATAACCAAGAAGACTTTTTTAGGGAGGTGTAGAGTAGCAGGCCTTCCCGTGGCACGCTCTGGATAATCCTAAATCTGCTACGGTATTCAGAATCTAGTGTTTTTTTAATCGTAGGTAAAATATTTTATTCTTTTATTCATTCCCAGCAATGCTCGTTTCAGCACTCTTTTCGAAGCTCTATTTATTCAGTGTGCCGGCTTCGGGCACACTCACAGAATTAAAACGATAACTGCTATCTTCACAAAATTTTACCTGTGTACTCCTCTAGACTTGATTAGACTGTCTGCCCTTTTTGTGTCGAAATTCCAACTTTAAAAGGTAGCGTGGCGGAAAGAGTTAATCTATGTCTAATTCGAAATTTTCTCCCACATCTCTTTGGACTACCCGTTCAAAATTGTATGACGATGAAAAGAGTCCTTAACTCCTCCCCCATCTAATCGCTTTTCTTTATTCCAGTGTATGAATTACGCAAACTAATCGCTAACATTGATGGACAGCGCCTGCTTACACTGACTCTTGCTTGTCCATCTCTCACCCTTTTGTTTCCCGATGACTGCATCGAGGGTTGCTACTCCTAGTAGCTCTTACTCATCCTTATGCTATAGCACGAAGAAATGCTCTGCAAAATTCCCGTTGATATGTATCCTTTCGATTTCTTTTCACACCTTATCTTCTAATAACTAATTTTCCGAATGTTTATGCTATATTTTTGCTATGAACTTTCATCATGATATCAATTTATCACAAATCGCAAAGTCTTTAATCTGGGTTATGTCCATCCCCAGGCACCCTGAGCTGAAAGCTTGTTCAATCGACATATTTTTATCTTTCAGAATTTTCCCGCAGATCTCTTATTGCCTTTTAAGCAAATGGTTTTCAACCTGTTTTCCTCTATGCACTCTTTTCACCACTACTAGAAAATTAACCCCGTCTCCTTTCAAAACTCGTAAAATACGTACATACATTTATTTATAATTAGATTGTTTTTTTAACGTATCTTATAAATTAAACAATAAAAGGTGGAGAAAATATTGTTACGTGCGTACGGGTTCGTTATATATTGAATGCACAAGTCGTAAAAAGTTAACAAAAATTTATTCTTTCGACAAGAAATAAATTAAAATGCTGAAATATTTCTTCACACATCTTCGCACAATATCACAAATGTTTAGCAAAAACTCAGTTCAAAACAGATAAAATAATTCTATCACACAGCGAAATCGCTACAATCAGTACAGCATTAAGTAAACAAACAGCAGTTCGCTTTTTTATAGCTACAAGTCAAGTATAACAGCAACAACAACAACTACAGCAACTGAAATGAGCTGTTTGAGTTCGGCTTTTATAAGCTTTTTAATTGTCAGTAGAACAATCTCAATTTTTCTAGATTTTTCTGGATGGCAACAGTAATTACGAGATATTTATTTATTAAGCATTAAATGCACGCGCTCTTTTATTTTTAGTCCAGAGGGATTTAGTCCCGAAGGACTATTACTTTCGTTTTGCGATTTTGCGTCGATTCACTCTGAATACCCGCTTCACTTTTCAAATTGTTGCCACTAAATGTTATCGCTCTGCATTAAATTTTAAAAAATGAAAAATCTGCATAAATGTATGCATGTTTCTCAAATTGTGATAAATGCACATTCTTTTAATCCTTTTCCATTCCCCAGCGGGGGAAAATCTTGATTTTCCATCGCCACGTGCTAAAATGACAAAGAGTCACACAACATCGATCACAGGTAAAAACACATTAATCCACAAAAATAATCGTGTATCCACAGTCTATATACGAGAGAAGAATTGCACAGAATCTTTCCGCCGCACAAAAACAATAAGCGAAGCACGATCCTACTAAACTAACTAACTGAGATGAGGTGTTTCAACTCGGCTTTTATAAGCTTTTTAATTATCAGTAGAACAATCACGATTTTTCTGGATGGCAACAGTAATTATGAGATATTTATTTGTTAAGCATTAAATGCACGCGCTCTTTTATTTTTATTGTTATTTTTTTTTCGATGTAGCTTTCTCTTCAAAAATCGTCTGCATTGCACAGGGAAATAAAAAGGAATTTTAATTACAATTCTAATTAAATAGCCAAATAAATGTGAAATTCGTAACGTTGCCCTCTTCCCAAGGACTGCCCGTCCCGGGCAGTACAAGCCTTGGACAGGAAGCCAAATTTACAACTAAGGCCTCAGTGCTATAATAAACGTTACTTCATAATAACAAAATAAACAATAATTACAATAAGTGACTTTCAGCAAACTAAATTCTATCCAACGCTAAATACAATTTAAATACTATCAAATACTAAGTAAAAATACTATAAAATACAATTTAAATACTATCAAATACTAAGTAAAAATACTATAAAATACTATAAAATACTATCAAATACAAATGCTATCAAGTGCAAATACTTATCAAATACTAATACTTAACAAA
>KK112335.1:0-51306 GCA_000611955.2 Stegodyphus mimosarum
AACTTTTTAACGACTTGTGCATTCAATATATAACGAACCCGTACGCACGTAACAATATCTTAGGCCGTACAGAGGTAAAACTTAGTGGTACTAAATTATAATGGCAAAAAGCTGGTCTAAATAATAAAAGTAAATTGTGTAAACATTTATAATTATAAATCTTTCAAATTACATGCTATTTCAATAATTAATTAATTCAAAAATATTGTATGTAATTGAATAAAATGTTCTTAAATTTTCATATCAAGATTTATTAATTTAAAAAAAAAAAAGAAAATCTGAAAGGTTTCAGATTTTAAATTACATCCAAAGGGACATTTTTTAACATTTTGTGCGTTACCTTTGTTCTTTAAATATCATGTGTTCTTCGCACTTAAACCATAAAATTCAGTTCAAGAACAATATCACAAAATAATTTTAAATTGAGCATATCTTTAGAATTTCCGTTCCGATACTCCTCACGTGCAGTGGCAACAGTCCTCACGTGCTGGAAATAAAAATGTTTTTTCTGTACAACGTTGCCATTGCTCGCTTTGAAATCCTTGAATTTCTTAATCAAAAATTCGTTAAAGTTTTACAAAATATGAAATCGATAATAAAACAAATCCCAAAGTCGAAACTTGGGCTTCCAGATGCTCATGTTCGCAGTAGGATTACGTCATTAAAAATTTTATGGCTCTAGGTACCGTTGTTTTATCATAATGCGAGAAACATGCTTAAATTTATGCAGATTCTTCATTATTTAATTTCTTTAAATATAATACAGGCCTGCAAAATTTTGTGGCAACAGTTTGAAAAGTGAATCGGACATTTTTGTGAAACGACGCAAAACGCCCAAACGAAAGTAATAGTCCTTCGGGACTACATCCCTTTGGACTAAAAATCCGATGTTTCTAAAAAAAATCGTTCTTTTTGAAATCTTGTTTTCTAGAGATTTTCTAGATTATGAATAATATCGCGATACAGGAATCGTAAGCTAAAAATGCTAATAAAGCAGTATTGATAATTCGATGGAATTCAAACAAAGTCAGATGTTGCCACTTTTAGGAAGTTAAATGTATATGTAAAATGTGTACACGAAAAGATTCAAAACAATGTACACGTTCAGTAAAGTATTTTGGAAGAACGGTATAAAAAAGTAACTATGAAAAGGGATTCCTTTTTATTTTCAAGCGGCCAAATCTTGAAGGTTTTAAATGCGAAGAACTAAGCAATTCGAAATTTAAAGCACATTTCCAAAACTTTTTCCTGTGGTTGATTTCTAATTTTTGACTGTATTTTCTAAACGCTAAACTCTATACGCCAGCGACTATTCTGATACTTACAAACTCTTTAACTTTATGTCAAAGCTATATATATCGAACATCAAAAATGCCCAAATTTTATTCACGTGAATTAAAAACATCGCCGATGAAAGTTGCAGCATAAACACATATATTTTATAAATAATCTTACTGTCAGCGAAAAATATCAAAACACCCTTCATAAGAGTTTTATTTTCCCACAAAACATTCTGCAACAAAGGTAAGCAATATTCCCTGTAACATTCAGTAAATTAGAAAGAAGATATAATGCAACATGGAATGTTTAAAACTTCTTATCTTGGTCACTAACAATTTTTACTATCCGAAAAGAAAAATCCTGAAAAGAACATTCTGCAACAAAAGAAATGAATTTTGAGATCTATAATCAATACTTGCTTCCAAAATCATAACTGCTTAAAACTTTAAAGTGTTTTTTTTGTACTAATTTTTTTTATGTTTTGAAATGTCTGTTTTTCCATCACATCCCGGGACATAACTTCACGCTTCCACAGCATCATTTATCATCAGTGAAGCTTTTAAAACTGACAGTTTGAAAACTGTTGTCAAATGTTTTTAAATTGTAGCCGTACTTTGTTTATCAAATTAGAAAACTGTGCGGTAAAAAATAATACGCTTTCTGATAATTAAAATAAATATTTGATATCAAGTATTTATAAATAGGCGTTGGCAGTTGTGTATCTTTTAAGCTTGAAATATAATTTCAATTAAAGCTAGTTTTGGGTTATTAGCAACTGATTATTATGTGCCGAAGTCCGTAATAAAACACTTTAGTTAGAAAACATCTCTTACCATTTGAAATAACGTTACGGATGTTTACGGAATGTATATTTGCCAGCTACATTTATCCTAAATAACATGAATTAAATGTGTCCTAAATAATGTGAATTAGATGTATCCTAAATAGCGTAATGAATTAGATATATCATAAACTACTACTAAACGTTTTTTAGTACATCCATCATAGGTATTATCAAAAAAATAAAATGAAATGAAAACACGATTTATTAAGAATTCTTTATATTGTTGCGTGCGTACGGGCTCGTAATAGATTGAACGCAGAAGTCGATAAAAAGTTCATTTATTCTTACCCCAAATAAGATATATTCGTACAATATCACAATATCTCACAGTAGTTATATTTAAAACTACTGAAACACAGAGACACAGAACGCAGAGAAAGCTAATTCGATCTCACCGCGAATTCGCTACAATCAATAACAGCATAAAATAAGCAACTACAGTTCGCTTAAAAACAACAACTGAACTGAGATGTTTTCCTCCAGCTTTTATAAGCCTTTTAATCATTTACGAGACCATTCTGGTATTTTCTCGATTTTTCTGGATAGCAAAAACAATTACGAGATATCTATTTATTAAATACACGTGCTCCTGCATTTTTACATTTTCGGTGTAGTTTTCTCTTAAATGTCGTCACACGCTGCATTGCACGGGGAAATGAAACAATTTTAATTACAATTCTGCTCAAAAACAGCTAAATAAATACAAAATCCGTAACAATATTGTTTTTTAGTCGCTTAGCTAATTAAATAATTTTCAATTTTATTTTGAAAGGTACATTAAACACCTTATTTTAGTGTCAACGCACCTAAGAGCTAACAATTTTCCATACACCTTATTATTCCCAGAATCTTATAGAATCCATGTTTTAGGAAACACTAGCTAGATACGTACCCAGCTCGTAGTGTTACTTGCATAACGTAAAAATAAAAAATATTTGTACGATTAATGATTCTGAAGTAATAAAAATTCATGAGAATATTTGTAATAATTTTTTTTAGATTTTGAAAACTTATAAATTAGTTGCCTGAAAATACTTTCCTCATGCCAAATGTAACAAAATTATAAATTAAAATCACTCACAAATCACAAAAGATTATCATTGAATAGCATACAAAAGGAAAACATATCAATCTCGAATGGCTCTCATTGTTCCCATTATTACGTATTAACTGACATATCGATGTAAATTTTAAAATTTTAAATTAAATAACTCGGACAATTTTTGTCCTGCGGGAGTAGGGTTTTGTATTTTATTTTTTATAAGCAGCACTAAATTTTCCAATGTATAAGTAAGTGTAGGGGCCTGAAAAATATATAAAATGTTAGATTTCGCAGTTTTTACAAAATGGAATTCTTTAAACATGACAAAACATGAATATTTACGTCATTTGAAACTTTTTTTGCGATTGGAAGTATATGTCTGCAACCAACGGTTGCGAAAATAACAGCGGAGGAAAGGCTTTTGAAGGCACAGTGTATATTACAAAACTATAACATAATACAAAATTATTAACAAGCTAAAAAATTATTCGCTTCAATAAATGATTTATCACATCCTTTTCCACAGAAATACTAGACAAATTTCAAATATGCTGTAACTAATAAAAGACTTACCAAACGTAAACATTACAGGCGCGAATTTCAGAAGCACAACAATGATTCTCGTGGATTTATATCACTTACCCACATTTGCAAATGTTTGGGGACTGCTATCTGGATTGAGAAACATAAGGGATTCGAAGTTCAGGAAGTCTGCAGGTGTCTTATGTCGCAACTCAGCCAGACTTCAGGCGTCACTTCTTCCAGTCTTACTACAAGTATCCTCTTACGCGAGTAGTAACTAACCACTTGCAGTACTACCTGTAACATAATTCCTCTGCACTGGAGCGTTTTTGACGCAAATGGAAGCAGTCTGACTTTATGAATCCGGTAAAGAGGGGTAACAGTTCGAAAATTTGCAGATTTTTTTTTAGTCCAAAAGGGCAATTTGCCCAGAAGGACTATTAATTTCGTTTTGGCATTTTGCGTTGATTCACTAAAAGCTAAAGTTGTTTCACTTTTCTAATTGTTGCCACCAAATATTATCCCCTGTGTTATATTTAGAGAAATTAAAAAATGAATAATCTGCATAAATGTGTATATGTTTCTCGCATTGTGATAAAACAACGGTACCTAGAGCCTTCCAGTTTTGAATATTGAACGTTTCCACCCAAATATGGGCATCTGGAAGCCAAAATTTAAAATTTGGAATTTGTTTAATTATCGATTTCATATTTTATACAGTTTTAACGAATTTTTAATTAACAGATTCAAGGATTTCAAAGCGAGCAATGGCAACGTAGTGCAGAAAAAACATTTTTATCTCCAGGGCTCGAGATTGTGTTTCGGAAATTCTAAACATATGCTCATTTTAAAATTATTTTGCGATATTGCTCTTGAACTGAATTTCATGGTTTAAGTGCGAAGAACATGATATTTAATAAATAAAGGTAACACATAAAATGTTAAAAAAAAACCGTCCTTTTGGACATAATTTAAAAGCTGAAACCTTCCAGATTTTTCTTTCTTTGTCCTCCCCCCCCTTTTTTTATCTCGGTGTTTCACGCAGTTGGAGATGATCTCCTGCTTATTCGTCATAAAAAGAAAATGAGTATTTTGCACGAAATTCTGTCATAATACTTTTATTTAAAATGATAAAATTCCAGTCCTTCTTTAAACAACATTAGATATATTTTGGTAAAAGTGTATTATAAACTGCATATACAATTTTAACTTATACAGTTTTTTATACAGTTCTCGTTTGTTTGTAAACTTTGGATGCAGTATAGAGTTTTTATACAGTATACTGTTCTCGTTTTGTTAATAAACGTTGGATGCAGAACGGTTTCAAAAGAAAATTTTTCCAAATAAGTTGATCGATAAGGCTGAACCAAACATTCAGCTCGTCTGATCTTACTTTTTATGGAGTTGTGATAAAACAGTTGTCGAAGCCGTAAATACAAGGCCAGTGCCACTCTGTCGCTTAGAGACTCCTTTCTGTAAAACTTCAGAGGCCCCATAAAATAGAATTTTCAAGTCAAAATGAAATTTATTGTTATTTAGTTACCAAATAAATTCTTGTTTATTTATCAAACAAATATAATACTATATACTTAGGTGCATATGAAAATAGGATATCTCTAAAATAAGTACATATCCAATATCCAACTGTTAGAAAAGCCTTATACGCAGTAACACAATTTAAACTTTGGGATACATGTTGTCATTTATTACAGCTAGATCTGGCAAACGAGCATAGATTGGCAGATTGCCAGATTGGCAAGCATTTGGCATGTCGGATTGATATCCGACATGCCAAAGGTTTTTAAATAACTTTATATAGTTTAAAATAAATATGGTAACATATACGTTAATTATTTTTCACAACAACCAATCGATGTTTGCCATGCAATTTGTTTAGCCTATTATAAACGTTATACAACCGTTTCTAAATTTACAGTAAATGAATTACAGTAACACTCGATTAAAAAATTTGTCATTGTACGTTTTACGATCAGAAAATTTTAGTGTGTTATCTTTAAATACTTTCACAGTAGTAATCTAGGAGCGTTCAGAAACATTTTGCAGCAGTGATTTTGTTTAAACCTGAATTTTTATTTGTCTTTGTTGTAATTTATTTTAATTTTGGAATTTTATTTTACCCCCAAAAAACTAAAACATAAAATACGTATGAGCGAAAGTTTGCCCCTGATCAAAAGGCAAACAAAATGCACTGATAAATTGTTACAGCGGGGAGGAAAATCCACTTAAAAGTAAAATTGCATTGCAAACTGAAGAAATCACTGATATTGTGGGACAGAATATTTTTGCAAATATTTAAACAGATTTACTAATTTTGCGTTAAGTGAAACTGCATAAAAGTCTAAAAGGCAAGTCTCTTCGCATAAAGATCTTCATATAGAGCGGTATAGATCCAATCGCAAAAATCCTTGTTTAATAACGCATATATTCATCATAATTACATTGTAATGGTATGATGAACTACCTAGATCTTGGCCCTCGAACCTTTGTGAAAAGCCAATACGGCTTGCTAGCTAAAACGTTTGTGGATTCCTTGTTTAAATTCCTAGTTTAGGCAATCATAAAATTTTTAGTTAAAAAATTTATGTATTTTTGTAATGATAATATCAATAATAGCATTTTCTTTTATATCGGTAAGAAGAAGATTTTCAGGCACTGGTGATTGCACACACTTTTCTTGTTAATTTTAGGTTTGAAAACTTTTTGAGACAGGAAAGTATATCAAGAAGTATTAAATCAATAGATGCATCATATGGTGACATTTGAAAACGTATTGGTTAACTTCAGTTTCTGAAAATCCTTGAATTATTATTAATCGCAAGGCATCTTTATTATGTCATTGTATTAGAATTTTCTGTGCCGAAAGGCCCAGAGAAAGCATGGATTTGTAAACTTATAGCTTCAGTGCGGCAAGAGGGCACTCAAAATACACGATAAGTTGTAGATCTTTCAAAAAGATGGTGATAGAAAAAGACAGAAGGAAGATTCTCAAACCGCATCCCAGAGCCTCGGAATTCCAAACTAGGATAGAAACTTACCACTTTTCTAGGAATAGTAAGTACAAGTAAATGTCAGGAAGACACCAGAGATATATCATGAGGTAATGTCTTCCTGTACTAATCAACCCTTAATTTTTTTTTTAAATCTAAAAAATTACAAGCTTCATAAGAGTTTACAAATAAAGGTTTAGGAAATGAGCAACTGAAGATTTCCAAAGAATCTAGAGTTTGCCTATTATGCTGCATCGTACAGTCCCACCGTGCACCCTGAATCCATTATTTATTAAAAAAAATGGTTTAGTATATAAGGTATTTCTCCCACATTCTTCGCATGCCTTCGTGGTGTAGTGGTCTGCATGCTCGACGCGTAACCGAGAAGTCCGTGGTTCGATTCCCGGCGAAGGTGTTGCTCATTTTTCAACAAGGGTTGTGGATGATGACTCTTCACACCCAGGATTTGGCGACTAGGTCCCCTAAAACCCTAGTCGCCCTTTTAAAAGCGGGAGTATATAAGGTATTTCTCCCACCTTCTTCGCATGCCTTCGTGGTGTAGTAGTCTGCATGCTCGACGCGTAACCAAGAGGTCCGTGGTTCGATTCCCAGCGAAGGCGTTGCTCATTTTTCATGTCTCCTGCTTCGTAATAACCTAATGTCTCTACAAGTAAATAAAGAAACCAAAAATATAATTCCAATACAATTTTAAATTCACAAAATAAATTAAGAATGTATGTTTTGATGCAACAAATAAATACAAAACAACAAAAGTAACTGATAAACATAATAAGTAAGAGATAAAACTTAACGAGATAAATATAATAAGTGCACAATGTTATAATGAATTGTATTAATAATACTAAAGACGTGCCCATGGGATCAAATCGTTTGAGAATAACATAAAAAATACTGGGAGTGAGAATCTGAGAGTTTAGGGATTTGAGAACGCAAAAATTAGCGATACAGAAATATTTTTGACAAGATACCAACACAGTATTAAAAACGATACTAAAATATTGTAGTATGCTGAAACAGTATTACAGTTTTATAAAGTTTACAAGTGAAATCCTTTTGAACGTACTCACAGGATGTAAAAGCTCATTAAATTTATGCAGCATGAGAAACTTTTTCTTCACAAAGATCTAGGCTGCACGAAGAGAGCCGTTGTATATTTTTACAGTAAAAGAAGTACTGTAATCACAAAATATTTCATATTTCAACTGAAATATCCACTTTGACCTCTATCGAATGCAATTTAACGATATTTTTGCGTAACATCTGTACGTAAGGACAGAATAAAGGACTCTTTTCCCCCAAACGAATTAAAAAAATTAATTTAACATGGATTCAAAAGAGATTGCGCAGGAACTCTAATTTTAACTGTAAATTTTTTTTTATTGTTTTAACTGTATTTGGTGTTTTACGTGTTTCTATGTCTTTGAATGTTTAATGAAAATATTTTGCATTTTTGCTTTGCCACGAAGTGAGAACTGAATTAATTGAATGAGAAATATATCGCTAATGAAATTCGAGGATTAATGGTTTCGTATTAGCAGCAAATATTGTCGCCAGTCTGTCTCGGGCAGAGAGGAACGACTAGCACATGCGCATTGGGTAAGGGCGCTGAATCGTTTGTGAAAAACTGTTTCTTTTTATTTGTTTAATTTTTTATACATCATTTTAGATTTATAGTAGTATTTGAAACGTGGCAACGATTAGATAATTCTTCAGATGATATGATTTTTGTGCATTCTGAGTTATAAAAAAATAAAAATAAAAGAGGTCAAAAACCACTTAAATAAGATATCACCTATGACCTATGTTATAAAATAAATGAGGTGTAACGCTGTTAAGTGAACCTAGTGACAGAGTGTTGCTATGGTAAATAAATGGTATAGTGAATTTTAAAGAGTGCATTTATTCTTTTCTGGTTTATCGACGATGTAAATTTAATCGACGATGTAATCGTCGATGTAATTTTATCGACGATGTAATTACGATTCGACGATGTAAATTTCGACGATGTAAATTTAATTCAATTATCGACGATGTAAATTTAATTCAATTCAATAAGCTTCAATGAAATGCAGACGATGTAAATGTATCATCGATGATGATCGACGATGTAAATTTAATTCAATTCAATAAGCTTCAATGAAATGCAGGAAAAAATGAGTATAATTTGATATTCCGTACAAGGAAGTCATTTGGTGTACACATCAGATTTTTTTAAATTTAGGATAGTGATGTTTAACTTTAATTAGAAACCATTAGAATGCCAGATATCATTCTGTGTGGAGTTTATGATTATCCTCTGCTTAGTGTATCGAGAATGCTGTAAATGTGTGTGAGAGAAAGTATTACGATCAGAGAAAGTGCAACGATCGGAACTTCTCTGTTCCCCACATATACAGATGTTCGAATTCGCTATATTTCCTGCGTAGAAATTTGTAGGGACGAGTTCGTGTTCTGCTACTCAGTAATTTAACGAAGGATTGGAATTAAGAGATGCGAAGCTTCCATTTAGGATCGAATTATAATATGCGCTTTTCCTGTGAAGCATTATTCCATACATCTTCCCAATATTTTGAAGCAAATTATTTTAGTTAGTATTTGAAATTTGAATGACGAATGAAATTTGAACGGAAGGATGATTTCAATACCATCTTGAATAAGAGCTGCTTCTTTGGCTAATTCATCTGCCTGATCATTACACAAATGATCACTGTGCCCTTTAAGCCATGAAATTTGAATTTTATGATGTGTAAATAAAGCAATAAGAGAATTTATTTCGGGAAGTGATGAGGAGGAAGGTAAGGGATTCATAGTCGCTGAAATAGCTGCTTGGAGTCAGATTTTGTTGTAAATTCTCTGAGATTTGGGGGAATAGTTATTTTATGGCTGAAAATTCAACCTGGAATACGCTATTATTATTATAATGATAACCTTTCCACTTGATGATATCTGAAGGGGCAGCCTGAAAATAGATTGCTGAACCAACATTTCCTTCAATTTTTGATACATCAGTGTATGTAGTTGGAGATGAACGACTTGAACTTTCGTCAAATATGGGGAATTTTGTTTCCCTGAAGCGAAGATATGGATGAATAAGATTAGGATCATTTTTCTTTTCATAACTGGATGGCAGAAAGGTTTGGCTTTTAAATGCTGTAGCTTGGTTAAGTTGAAAGACATTCGTGTAGGTGCTTTCCATTTCTGCTTTGAGTGATATTGGAAAATTACCACTTAAGTATCAAGAGCTACATTTGAAGTTTGGCGATACGATCGAGTAATGCAAAGGGTAAAAGGCATTTGAACTAAAATTAAACATTTAACCTTCCTCACTGTCACTAATTGTGTCCAAACTCCGGCTCCGTGAGTTACCATTTTTGATATAACTGTTTTTAGAATAACCCTCGTTAAAGCATCAGTTATATCCATGCATGAGTTGCAGGCAGTTAGCTATTGATGGTATACGAATTTTAGTAATTTGTAGATGAGGAATCCGAGTGAATTTCTTGTAGATTTTTAACTCGTGATACTTGATTATATTCACAGACTCCATTTTTTATTATCAATTTTTAGAGCCAAAGCTTTGTTTACGTTTTGCCCTGGTTTATGGATCACTAAGACTTGAGACTTAATATGTGAAATTTGCAGTTTTTGAATTTGGCAAAGCGGGTTAGATATCTGAAGTGTTTCTTTATGATTATCGTGTAAAATATCTCTGGTACGACCGCTTGTAATAAAAGCAATATCATCTGCAAAAGCGATAATTTTTTAGTGTTTGGGCCGTAGATATGCAATGATGTTGTTGAAACTGATATTCCAGAGATCTGCACTCATGCCAAACCCCTGGGGACATCATTTGAGCTGATTATGCATAATTTCAGTGCTGTTGTTAAGAATGCTACTTTTCATGTTTCTAAAATAATCTCGAATAATTAGAAACAAATTTTGAGGACACTTAAAGGAACGAATATATTGTAAAACTGTTGGCTCCCATAAGTTGATTTTAAGTCAAGACATATTATTGCAGAATGAAATTTGTTGATTTTATTGTGTTTGAAGGGCTTAATTAATTGCGTGTCTTCTTGAAAGTAAGGTTCGAAATCCAAAGTGGTCATTTAAAGTTTTTTCTATAAACAAAAACTTTTAGGCCGCCAATGAGTCATCTCTTCAAAACTTTTTCCCAGGGCTGGGAGAAGATTCATCGGATGATTTGGGTTTATCTATGTTTTTATTCTTCGAGTATGATATTGCTGGTTTTCAAGAGTTCTATATAACGATTGCAAAACCTATGGATTATGTCAGAATGAGCTTGATTGGTTAATTTTATGTGATTATCGATGCAATCTGGGCCTTTTGGCTTTTTTAAAGCTAAGCCTTTTTTAATTATTTCCTTGATTTCTTTTTTTAAAAATCGGATATTGTTGCCTGTTTGTGGATTTTCATTGAAATTGCGTATTATAGTCTGAGTAGAAGAATCTTCAACTAGGTCATCCTTTAGAAAGACTGAATCAAGAATTTCATTTATGGTTGAGAATTTTAGGGCATTAAATTTATCCTGAATGTCAGCAGAACTTGAAAGCAAATTTGAGGGAAGTTGGATTTGTGATGGTATAAATATTTTGCTACTGCCGACAAAGAGCCATAAATTTCTTTATTATTTGAACAATCATTATGTAAACTTTTTAATTTAGCTTCAAGAATCATCTTTCTGTATTTTACATTTTCTGTGTTAAAATTAATCCAGGCTTGGCGTCTTAATTCATCGTCAGTTTTAATGCTTTATTTCCTACGTACAGCATTACCTCAATACAGAGCTCTATTAGCTAATTATAAATCTAGACAAATACAGCTAGCTAAGTGCAGCTTTCTAACTACCTAGTTAGTTACACCTCATTTATCTATTAGCTAGGTACAGCAAAACGAACCTTACAAAAACCGGGAGCACTAACCGCTATACCGATCGGGGCCGGAAGGATACTAATACAGATACAGGCAGAAGCTAAGTCAGCACCTTTATAGTACCATACGTGATTGAGGTTAGCTAGGTACAGCAGTACCTCAGTCACCAATGGTACTACAAAGATGTTGACCTAGCTTCTGCCTGCATTTTCCACCTCGTCGGTGTAGCAATTAACGCTCCTGTTTGTGTATTTTGCGTTGGAGTAGGGTTCGAATCCCAAATAAGCCATAGATGTGTTAAGTGTATAGTGTCTGTGCGTAGGTAGCGTGTAAGAAATGCGTGCGTAGGTAGCGTGTTCAGTGTAGTAAGAAATGCGTTACCAACGTTATCATTTAATTATTTATTATTACAGAGTAGGAACAGTTACAACAGCGACTAGATTGCGAGTCAGCGTTCTTCTGCTGCGCAGAGGAATATACTAGTTGCCAATTAGCAGAGACTAAACAGTTTTTTCCAGTTGCCAGATTTTACAGATTAATATGAGAAATGCACAACAACAAAAATGCGATGGGAAAGTGCTCCGTCAGCCAAACGATGAAGTTACAAGTACGAAACATCCCGCCCGGCGTTGAAATATTACATTATTTCAAAATTAAAGAAACAAAGTATGAATACAAACTTATAATAACATACAAAAAATATACTAATTAATAAATCATTGAGAATAAATAAATTATCCAACAGTAGAAATATAGTTATCCATAATAGGTAAAATACAAATTTTTGAAATTGGTCTTCTAAAAACACCCTTTGATGAGCGTACGTCTACAACTCTGACATTTCCGTCAGAGCCTGTGATTACCTTAATAATTCGACCCAAAGACCGATTGCAAATGGGGAGTTGAGAGTCCTTTAATAAAATTAGAATTCCAGGAGTTATATTTGTCTTTTTAAGCACCCACTTAGAGCGCTGTTGCAGATGGCTTATATAGCTATTTTGCCAGCATTTCCAGATGTTTTGAACTAATTTTTGAGTCCTCTGCTACCTATTTAGAAGATTATCTCTTTTGTCACTTAAATTTGGTTCTCGGATGGCATTTATCGGTTTCCCTATCAGAAAATGTCCAGGAGTTAATGCTTGAAAATCATCTGTGTCAGTAGATAAGGGTGAGAGCGGCTGCGAATTGAGGATGCCCTCGATTTGAACCATTACTGCTAGAAATTCTTCTAGAGTTAGCTTAGTGGAACCTACCACTCTCTTTAGATGGTACTTGAAGGCCTTGACACCCGCCTCCCAAAGGCCGCCGAAATTGGGTACACTAGGAGGCAAAAATTTCCACCTGATACCTTCTAAGTGTTTGATATTATGTAAGTGTATTTTTTTCTTGTCCTGAAAAGCGGCACATGACTTGTTTCGAGTTTCTAAGTTGCCTTGGAAACCACAAACGATTTTTATTTTAAGATTTTGTATTCTACTGTGTGAGAGAATAAGAGTTAAAAAATGGTTGTGTGAATACTTTCAAGAGGAAAGTAAATAAAGAGTTTTTTTTTATTATTATTGCAGTCCACTATTAATCAGCGACGGTTTGTACATATAGGTTTTTTGGTCCCTCGAGCCGGAGATACAGTGCAATTGGAGAGTCAGTGCATTTTTATATCTTTGTGATTAGATAATACTTTCTGATTAGATAATGGAATTTTCTACACTCAAAAGGAAGAAGCGTGTAGCTAAGTTAACTAAATTAAAAGAGAAAATTACTGCAAACTATGACTCTGCTAATTTCGCTCAGCTGGAACTTTTTAAATCTAAATTAAGTACTTTAATGACTGAAATTTCGGATATTTTTAGTAACATATTTGTAGTTTGTGAAGCGAAAGATATTGATGCCTTTATTGAAGAACAACAGGATATATAAGATAATACCGATGAGCTATTTTTAATGTTAACTAGAGTTAATGCTAAGAACGTTAAGGATTTAAGTGTGGAGGCTAATTCTTGGGAAATATCAAGCATTCGCTTGCCTAAGCTAACTCTTCCCGTATTTAGTGGTAGTGTTGAAGAATGGTTATCATTTAATGATTTATTTAAAACGGCGATAGTGGATAATGACAAATTATCGAGACCACAAGAATTACAATATTTAAAATGTTCTTTAAAGGGAGATGCATTGAGAATTGTTCAGGCTTTAACTATTTGTGATAAGAATTTTGAAATTGCGTGGAATTTACTGTGTCAAAGATTTTCAAATAAGAGAGAATTACTTTCATCATTATTAAAGAAAATTTTATGTTTAACAAGTTTACAAGCTGAAAATCATAGTCAATTATTGACTCTCGTAGATACAGTGAAGGAATGTATATGTTCATTTGAGACTTTGGGTTTCAAAGTAGAACAATTCGCTGATACTATTTTGATGTTTATAGTACAATTTAAATTAGATTCTTCAACGAGAAGTTGGTGGGAGCGAACTTTAAAGCGAGAGGAAATACCAACCCTTAATGACCTGTTAGAATTCTTAAAGTCACATGCCAGAACTCTGCAAGCAGGTAAACAACAAGGTGTTATAAAACAACCTACGAAAGAGAAATTAACCTCTTTAGCTTCAGAGATTCAAGCGCACTGTATTTATTGTAAAGCTGGTCATTCAGTATTGAAATGTAACAAGTTTTCAAGTCTAAATGTTCAGGATCGCCTTAATTTTGTCAAAAAAAAACAATCTGTGTTTTAATTGTTTAGTTTCACATCATAAAGCTTTGGAGTGTAGAAGTATTTTTAAATGTAAAAAATGCTTTAAAAATCATCATGCATTACTGCATTTTGAAAGGGTTCAAAAGAAGCCAGAACCACTTAAAAGAGTTATCAATAGTTCAAGAGAGTTATCGGTGACTGCTAACCCATTTTCTCTCATAATGGAATCTAGTATCCAATCGGCAAAGTCTGAGGAGAATTTTACGAACTCTAGTCCAGTAATTAAATCTTGTGTATCAGACTTTAATTTTCAGCGTGAGGTTTTGCTATGTACTGCTGCTATTAAAGTATTAGATTCATCTGGTGAATACCAGTTGTGTAGAGCATTGATCGAGACTGGCAGTCAATCGAACCTAATTACCGAAGAGTGTGCAAGAAGATTAGGGTTACCAAGAAGAAATGCCAAGGTTTTTATTTCATGTTTAGGATCTTCGGATATAAAGACTAATGGAATTGCTCAAATTAGTTTTGTCCCGCATTTTCCAGCTAAAGTTTCATTTACATTTCCAGTATTTATCATCAATAGAATTATTGGAGAACTGCCGCATTTTACTTTAGATAAGCAGTACATAGAGGAATATAATGATTTAATGTTGGCGGATCCGACATTCTACAAGAGGGGGCCTGTTGATATACTGTTAGGCGTAGATGTTTCTTTACCGCTTCTGAAGGGAGAAACGATTAAATGCGGAGAAGGTAAACCAATAGCCTCTCGTTCTGAACTAGGATGGATTATTTCAGGTAGTGTGGATACTTCAACAGAGGATAAACCCACTATTTATGTGAATAATATACGAGCGGATACTGAGCAGTTGCTGTCTAACTTTTGGAAATTAGATGCTGTACCTACATTTGATTTGCTTACTAAGTCGGAGAGAGCATGTGAGGATCACTTCAAATCTATATTCAGAAGAGACGAAAGTGGTGTATGCGTAGTGAAATTACCCTTTCATTCTTCGCCTTCCAAGCTTGGAGATTCGCGACAGTTAGCTATACGTAGGTTCAAGTCTTTATAGAATTCATTATTAAAAAGGCCTCGAATTTATGAACAATATAAGGATTTCATGAGGGAATACCTTGAGCTAAGACATATGGAAAGAGTTCCTGAGAGAGAGATTTTTAATAAGTTGAGAGTTGTCTTCGATGCTTCAGCTAGAACAACCTCTGGACTTTCATTAAATGACCTTTTGATGGTTGGGCCGAGAGTTCAGCAGGAGCTGTTTCCAATTCTTCTACGATTCAGAACTTACAAAGTCGCGGTATGCGCCGATGTGGAAAAGATGTTCAGACAAATACGAGTTCACCCAGAAGATACAAATTGGCAACGAATAGTCCTAGTGAGTCTTTGAGTACTTTTAGATTGGTAACAGTGACGTATGGAACTACCAGTGCGCCATATTTGTCTACTAGAGTAATGAAAGAACTTGCATTAGACGAACAAGCTAGATTTCCTTTGGCATCGAAGGTTGCCCTTCTCGACTTTTATGTAGATGACTTACTTTCAGGAACGCAAAGTGAAGAGGAAGCGATAGCTTTAGTTCAGCAGTTGACTGAAAGGATGGAAGGAGGTGGATTCCGTTTAAGGAAGTGGATTTCGAATAGTTCAATTATTTTAGAAAAGATTCCTGAGTCGTTAAGAGAACTTAGTACTTCTCTGGAAATAACCAGTGATACAAATGTGAAGGTATTGGATATTTATTGGAATCCCTCTCGTGATACATTCCATTTCTCAGAGTGCATAAATGATAAAGAGTTCACCAAGAGAAGCATTTTAGCAGAGATGGCCAAAATCTTTGATCCATTGGGATGGTTAGCGCCTACTATAATATATGCGAAAATATTATTACAAGAGTTGTGGAGCTTAAAGCTTGGTTGGGATGAAGTCGTGGACAAGAGAATAAATAGGAAGTGGAAACGATTTTACTTAGAATTACCCTTACTATCAAGTTTACAAATTCCGAGGTATGTCTTAAATCCAAAGACAGTAATTATAGAAATTCATGCTTTTTGTGACACCTCAGAGAAAGATGCGAATTATGGATGAAGGGACCACAACGGTTAAGCCAACCAATGGTTCATGTACACCAAGATTTAAGTGTAGAATTAGAGAGTGAGATTATGTTAAAAGAAATGAAAAAGAGTTTCATTTCAAATGTTTTTAAGTTCGAGGAACCCAGTGTATTTTCTAAGTTTTCATCCTGGCTAAAGCTATGCAGAGTGTTAGCTTGGTGTATAAGATTCAAGAATAACTGTAGTAAGTTACCCGCAGAACGTATAAAGGATTATTTGTCTACTGAAGAACTTCGTGAAGTTACCTTTATGATCGTTAGAATCGTACAAAATTCTGAATTTCTAGAAGAGTTATAAGGTATATCTCCCACATTCTTAGCGTGCCTTCGTGGTGTAATGGTCAGCACACTGAGCCGGTATTTCAGAGGTCCGTGGTTCGATTCCCGGCGAAGGCAATGCATATTTTTCATGGTTCCTGCTTCCAAAAATACCTAATGTCTCTACACTGGCGCCCGAACTAAAAGGGTTGTGGATGATGACTCTCCACACCCAGGATTTGGCGACTAGGTCCCCTAAAACCCTAGTCACCCTTCAAAAAGGGGAGTATATAAGGTATATCTCCCACATTCTTAGCGTGCCTTCGTGGTGTAATGGTCAGCACACTGAGCCGGTATTTCAGAGGTCCGTGGTTCGATTCCCGGCAAAGGAATTGCATATTTTTCATGACTCCTGCTCCAAAATTACCTAATGTCTCTACAGAGTTATCCTGTTTAAAATCAGGTAAACCCTTAAAACCATCGAGCAAGCTTTTGCCGTTAAATTCTTTCTTAGATTCCGCAGGGATAATACGTGTAGGCGGAAGGCTCAGAAATGCTAGAATTTCAAATGATCAGAAACATCCTATGATTTTACCTAAGAGTCATAATATTACGCATTAGATTATTAGGCACTATCATGAAACATATCTTCATGCAGGTACTGAACTACTCATTTCTGTCATAAGACATAGATTTTGGATTGTGAGTGCTAGAGATATTATTAGAAAATGTTTAAATCAATGTGCTATTTGCCGCAGATTTAGAGCCCAAACTGCAACTCAGCAAATGGCAGATTTGCCTGCTTCAAGAGCTACTCAAAGTAGAGCTTTTTCTCGTGTAGGAATTGATTTTGCAGGATCATTTAACGTCAAATATCGCAATGGTAGAGGAGCTAAAATTTTCAAATGTTATATATGTTTATTTATTTGTTTTACTATTAGAGCAATACATTTAGAATTAGTCGGAGATCTTTCAACAAAATCATTCCTTGCTACACTTAAGAGGTTTATCGCTCGTAGAGGCAAACCGTGTGAAATTCATAGTGATTGGGCAACGAACTTTATAGGAGCTAACAAAGAGCTAAGGAAAGTTCTATCAACTGTTCAACGTGATGAACACCTTCAGGGGTATATTTCTTCAGAGAATATTAAGTGGTTATTTAATCCGCCCTCTGCACCTCATTTTGGAGGACTTTGGGAAGCGGGGATTAAGTCGATGAAACACCACTTAAAGAGGTGTTTAGGAACACTTATTCTAACTTATGAGGAGTTTTTGACTTTAATAAACCAAATTGGATCCTGTCTTAATTCTAGGCCATTAGTACCAGCGATTGCAGTGACCTGGAAGCCTTAACGCCAGAACACTTTCTTACAGGAGCGGCTTTAAGTACACTTCCAGAACCTAACCTGATTCAAGATAAGCTGAGTTACGGTAACAGATGGAAAATCTTGCAAAGGCTATTTCAACAATTCTGGAAGAGATGGAGTAGTGAGTATTTGTCGAGGTTACAACAAAGACCCAAGTGGTGTAAGCTACAGCGAGATTTGAAGATTGGTGATATGGTTCTCATTAAGAACGAGAATTTACCTCCGCTACGCTGGAAGCTAGGCAGAATTGTTAAAGTGTATCCTGGCCTGGATGACAGAATTCGAGTGGTGGACTTACGCACATCCAGTGGTGAGATAGAGCGACCAATAGCGAAGCTACGCCCTTTGCCATTCAATTCCGGAGATTAGAGACATTAATTTTTTCTTCTTTCCCAGAGATTACAGACTTTAATTTTTTTTTCTTCTTGTTGATAATTTTCAATTTAATGTTTGAACTCCCTTGGGAGTTCAAGGCTGGGGGTATGTTTGAAATCATGTAAGTGTATTTTTTTTTGTCCTGAAAAGCGGCACATGACTTGTTTCGGGTTTCTAAGTTGCCTTGGAAACCGCAAACGATTTTTATTTTAAGATTTTTTATTCTACTGTGTGAGAAAATAAGAGTTAAAAAATGGTTGTGTGAATACTTTCAAGAGGAAAGTAAATAAAGAGTTTTTTTTATTATTACAGTCCACTATTAATCAGCGACGGTTTGTACACTGAGGCTAACAGGCTCGAAATGTCTTCACTGTTTAACATTAATTTATGCAAACGTTTTAACTCTGCAGAAGCTCCAGTGAAGTTGGTTGCGTTATCGCTAAAAATTATTGAACTCTTGCCGCGTCGTGCAAAAAATTTCTTTAAGGCAGCAATTAGAGCTTCTGAAGTAAGATCTGACACAAATTCCATGTGGACAGCTTTAGTCGCCATGCGTACAAATATACTACATAGATTTTTTGAAAGGTACCCTTTCTCTGGCCTTTGTATTTAATTTCAAAGGGCCCACATAAATCTATTCCTACATTTAAAAATGGGGAACTATGCGTTACTCGTTCTGAGGGAAGGTCTCCCATAATCTGGGTTGCAACAATTGGTTTATTCTTGAAGCATTCCACACACTCATGGACGACCTTTCGTGTCATACTTCTGCCACCAAGTGGCCACTATTTAAAACGAATAGTATTTAGTAGGGCTTGAGGACCTGCGTGAAAATCTCGCTTGTGATAGCATTGAAATATTAGAGTTACTAGTTTATTTCCAGCTGGCAGAATAACCGGATGTTTACGGTTGAAGTTTAAATCTGAATGTGAACGTCTACCACCAACTCTTATTAACCCACTGGATGGATCTAAAAAGGGATTAAAAAATTTAAGCTTATTCGTAGGTGGAACTGAAGATCCCCTTTCTAAAGCTGATATCTCCGCAGGAAAATACTTTACCTGTATGTGTTTTAGCAGATAATTTTCTGCTCCTTCATATTCTTCGCATGTGAGTTCTCCTGTATGCGTTTTAAGAGATTTGCACCTTCTGAAAAATCTAAAATTCTAATTAGTTTATGAAAATTGTTACTGATATTAAGTAAGCTATAAAAAAAGAGTCATTATTTAAACTTAATGTCACTTTGGAAACAGTCTTGAGTTCATCAGTATAAAGTTTGTCAGTTGAACTACTGTCGTTTTGCAAAGTCTGAGGAATAGCTGAATTTAATTTTGAAAAGTCTAGTCCTTTCCACCAAAGTTTACTAGCGGCAAGTGCTTTAACGTCCAGTCCTCTGGAGATCAAGTCTGCTGGGTTGAACTCTGAAAGAATATGATGCCATTCGAATTCCTTAGATTCTGCTGGGTTTGTGATACTCAGTTGCCTACAAATGTCTTAAGCAGATTTGAAGGAGTCTTGATCCATGCTAGGGCTACTGTAGAATCAGAGTACAATTTCACAGAGTCTATTTGAAGTTTAACAGTTGTTAGGACCCTTTCTGTTAGTTTTGCGAGAAGAAGGCATGCAGAAAGTTCTAGACGTGGAATTGTAAGGAATTTTGTTCGGGCAACGTGTATTTGCTGCAAAGAAGGGTACTGTTTACTTCACCGGTGCTGGACACAATTTGGATGTATATCACTGCACCGTAAGCCATTGAAGATGCGTTTGAGAAACCTTGAAGTACTACCAACTTGGTATCGGTTTTTAAAAAACATCATGGCACATGAATGTATTCCAAATGTGGTAGTGTTCTAATGAAGTTTCCCATTGTTCGGCAATATTTGGAGGTAGTGTTTCGTTTCAATATAGCTTAAGTAACCATAACTGCTGCATAAAAATTTTTGCCTTAGCAATAACAGGACATAGATGCGTGCTATTTGAGATAGTACATCTCTCTTGGTGAAGTTAGGATTAGCGCTTATGCTTACTTTATAAGGAAAGTAAAGGAGTGTAAAGGAGTCACTTAAACTATTCCAAAACATTCCTAGCGTTTTAAATATTATTTCTTCCAAATTTCGATCAAGCGTGAACTCTTGCAGTTCAGTGGATGGTGCCTTATTACTGCACCACTTGTGCAAAGTCATTCCTCCCCTTTGGAGAAGCTGTTTTAATTCTGACATAAGTTTTTCTAACTCGTTGAATTCTGAGGAATCAGAAAGGCAATCATTCATGTAGAAATCCTGAAGAACTACTCTTGATGCTAAAGGGAAGTCCTTTCCCTCATCTAAGGCAAATTTTTTGTAAAACTTTAGTGGCTAAGTATGGGGCAGACGCGGTCCCATACGTTACAGTTCGTAATTGGTAAACCTTAATCGGCGCGAATTTACTATATTTCCATAAGATTTTTTGAAGCTTAGTTTGCAAAGGATTAACTTCAATCATTCTGAATATCTGTTTGATGTCAGCAGTAAAGGCGAAAATGTGTTTTCTAAATCTAATTAGAATCGAGAAGAGGTCTTCTTGAAGCACTCCTCGCTTGCACAGTAAATCATTTAAGGAATGCCCGCTTGACATTTTCGAACTCGCGTTGAAGACCACGCATAGTTTAGTTGTTTTGCTGGTGGGACGCAATATGCCGTGGTGTGGCAGATAATACCCTTCATCTATAAGTATATCTTCTTTCACCTCCATCATATGATCCAAATTTTCATATTCATTAAGAAATTCAACGTAAAGTGTTTTCAAGATAGGATCACGTTCCAAGCGTGTCCACAACTGATCTAGTCTTTTCAATGCAATTTCTTTACAATTGCCTAACATTGTTTCCGAAGATTCTGGTTTGAGTAGCATTTCATCCACGTATCTACCGTCTGGTTTCCTATAATGTGTTTTCGCGAAGTGTTCATTGCAATAATTTATTTCGTCATTACAGATTTTGCATGGTTCTACTTCTTCTATTTCCCAGAAGTTTGTGAGGGTTTTGCTGAGAATTTCTAAATTTTTAGACAAGAAACAGTGTTTCGGTGTATAACACAAAATTATTGTCTGAAATACTACCGAAAACAAGATAGCCAAAACAGCTTTATCGCAAGAACAAATTGTCTCCCAATTTTATTTTATCATCTCTCAAAATTGAGAAGAATGATTCAGCACCCAACAGAATGTCGACCTTTTGAGGAACGAAAAATAATGTGTCAGCAAGTTTGATTTTCCGTGGAATGTTCAAATTCGAAACATTAATTCTTTTGGAGGGTTTGAAATTAGTAATGTTAGGCACAATTAGTAAGTCAATTTCCCAATGTGAATCACACTTTCATTCTATAACTAAGCTGAAACTTTTTTCTTAATGTTTAGCGATGTGTCACTTAATCCACTTATCGGAACGTTTATTTTTTCTTTCTTCAAACCTAATGCATCGGCTGCTGTCGTAGTCATAAATGAACTTTCAGAGGCCGAATATAAGATCGCCCTCAAGGGTTTGCTTTCACCAGCTGAATTTCTGAAGTAAATTATTACAGTATTTATCAAAACACTTTTATTATTTCCATTTGAGAAGAAAGATATACGAACATTTTCTGGCGGATACGAATCAGTTGACCTTGACGAATTTATGTTTTGCTGATTTGGTTCCTGAAGCTCTAACGTCCCCGGGATGCCTACACCACGAGCACTGGAATTCGTCAGCGGCGCCGAATATGCATGTAGCAACGTATAATGATTGGATTTTTTCTTACAAATATAGCAAGCATTGTTCGATTTACACTGAGATACAGTTAAGTACCGAAAATCCACCGACCTGAAATCCGCCAACTCCATTGCCTCTCAAAATATAAACATTGAATTTATAGGTTCCAGAAACCGCAGAATGGAGAATGAAATACCGAAGAAAAAATATTTATCCAATAATGACGTCATAATTACCGAATAATACTGATTCTGTGTTAGTGACAATAAAAAATCTTAGCCCAGAAGAGGTTTTTAGAATGGATGATGTTTTCAGATGAGCCAACATCAGATAACCGAAGATGAAATCATTGGCTCTGTTTTGAACTCGCCACAGCAAGAAAGCGATTCCGACATGAATTTGATAGGAGTGAGAAAATATCTTTTAATGAGTATTTGGAACATGGTGAAAAATACCTAAAATATTTAGAACAACAGAGCTGTGTCACAGAGCAAGAGATTGTGACCCTGTAGAATTTACAAAAAAAAAAAAACTTACTCTGGAGCACCTAAAGTTTTAAAACAAACCTTTATCAGAAAAATGTTTGAAACAAATAAAAAAATGAAATATTTTATGCTTTATTAGTATCCTTTATTTTTACACGTCAACAATAATTTAAAGCATATAATAAAATAATGTAATAATGTATATTATTGTACATAATAATTTAAGTAAATGTATCTAATATGCCTTATTTATTTTGCACTTTTAGTCTGAATATTATGATTTGGCTTTTCTGTTCTGCAATCCGCAAAATCCTAAAATCCACACAACCTCTGGTCCCAGGCATTGCGGATTTCTGGACTTCTACTGCAATAAATGCAATTCGCTAAGACAGTTATAGTAAAGCCGATGTTTTTTGACCAAACTCACTCGTTCAGATAATTTCATTTGCTTAAATTTATCGCAGTGACACAATGCATGCGGTTGCAATTTACAAGTGATACACAATTTAGGTGATTTATTAGATTTAACCAAAAGAGATTTCGATCGTTCCGAATTAAATTTAGATGGAATGTTAGCACTGATGCTATTTAAAATTTGACATCTCCTATCTAAGAATTCCAAAAATGTATCAAAATCTGGTACTTCATTATCCTTTAGTGTTAGCTCATACTGTTTTCGCGTTTCGCGATCTAATTTATCAAGAACAACATTTAATAATAGAGCATTTGATAGTTTATCTCTTGCGAAATCTAAGATTTTTAACGATCTACGATTTTTTTAATATTGTCTAACATTATGCGAAGCTCTTTAGCCGATTCATGTTTTATTGATGGAGTATTTAGAATGTTTTTAATATAACAGTCTACAATTATTCTTTTATTCTCGTATCTTTGTTCTAAAGCTTTAAAAAGTGAAGAAAAGTTATCCTCTGATGTTTCTAATGATTTGGCTTCTCCTTTCAAAGTCCGGCGTAAGTAATGGAGCTTTTCATTTTCGGAAAGTTCCGAATTTTCTTTGATTATATTATCAAATTGAGTCTTAAACAAATTCCATTCTTCAAATTTTCCGCTAAAATTCGGAAGAGGAATTTTTGGCAATTTTACTAAAGCCCTTTTAAATTGATCATTACATACAGAATAACTTTCGTGTTTACGGCTGTCACTATTTTGATTTGTTACAGATTCATAACTTTTAAGTTTATTAATAGAGGTTTTTAGACTTACCTCTAATTTTTGAATATCCTCATCCACTTCAGACAGCAAAGCTTCCGCTTCTTCAAACTCATCATCCGTGAGTATTCCGCAGTAGTCGTTTTTCAGCACTTCAAGATAATTAACCCTAGTTGACAACAAAAAAGAAATAACACTTCAAAAAAGACAAGGCTTCTGATTGCAGAATGATTTTAAAATGTCAAAAGAAAGCAACCTTATAAAAGTAAGTATGTAGCCTGTAAATACGTGTGTGGAAATTTTTGTGGAAAATATTAGTTTATTTTTTGGGGAAAAATAAAATCCTACATTTGGTAGCAGCAGATTTTAAAAAGGCAAGAGAGAGCACAGTTAAGCATTTTCGTTCCCAAGGGAAGAGAAAATTTTCCGACTTAAAAAAGTTTTGGTAATGTTACGTGAACTCCAGAGAGCTTCACATTGGTAAATAGTTAATGATGCAAATAAAATTTTATGCTGTACAGAGATGCTCTATATCAGTTCCATAAAACTGCTTTCATTTTTTCTCAGAAACAATGTGATTGTTAATAAATTATTAGGACAAGAAAAAATTAAAACAGAAATTACCTGCATAATAGAAAATAAATTTAAGGTTATGGAAGGCAGAATAGAAGCGTTGAAAATAAATTTATACAAAATGAAGAAAATGTTTCTTCTGTCAAATAACAATTAGAAGAGAGAATTTTTGGACTTGAAGCAACAAATCGATAACTGAGTTTCTTCTGTCTAAGAACAAATAGAAGAGAGAGTTTCTGTTGTGAAACGCTGAATCGAAGGAAGAGTTTCTGCGTCCAACAAATCAAACAACAAATTGATGACAGGTTTCTGCGGTCTCTAAAGAAGTTGATACCTTGACGAAATTCGTAGCGACGGCAGGTAGCAATACAGTTGGTTTTAACTTTTTACCGATGCCTCCTCGTTTCGTTCCTTTCTGAAGCTATCCACATATGATGGGAAGACCTCTTGGCATGTGTATAAGACATAATTTTCTATGGTAGAGGAAGCGAATGGATGGGATTCCCAAGCTAAGGCCTGTCATCTTGCCGCTTCTTTGAGAGCAGACGCAGCGGATATTCTTCAGACTTTTCGCGGAAGCAACGGCTAGACTTCGAAGCTCTATCCTGCGCCTTGGAGCTGCGCTTTGGGGAGAAATGTTTGAAAAATTACAACAGGCTTCAATAAAAATCCTTTCAATAGAAGCCCACGGAAACACTCCAAGAGCTCGTCAAGCATGTTGAAAGGCTATCTCACTTCGCCTTTTTCGAGTTCTCAACAAAAACAAGGGAAATCCGGCCTCTGCTATACTTCGTCGATGGTATTCGGGACTCAGAAATACAGAAGGCTGTATGAAGGGCGGATGTTAAAGACTTAAAACGCTCTTGTTGTACGCCATGAAATTCGAAAAATTCGCAGAGATCGCCAAGAAGTCAGAGCTGCTCAAGTACAAGAGCCAGTGGATCAACTGACTGCTCGTCTAAACGATTTAACCGGACAACTCAGTACCTTGAGGCGGAATAGGAATGACATGAAACAAACCCTAAAGTACTGGAACTGCAAGTGCTGAAGGCCACATACGACGGAACTGCAGAACACCCGCACGGCAAGGAAGACCACGCCTTTCAAGAAAGAGTGAAACTAATTAGCGGCCATCTCGCGGGAGGAGGTTGCCAGATAATGAAAAGCCCCAATTTAAAGGGCTTCAGATTTCTATAGTGAGTGGCGGCAGTAATAGACTTTTCATCATTGTACATATCAATGGAGTTTCTTGCAATATGACCACCGATACAGGAGCCAATGTTACTATCATTTGAAAAGATTTAGTTCAACAATTGAAAGGTAGTTCAACAATTGAAAGGCCGCCCTGCTTTACCCTCTACACTGCGCCTGGCGATAAAATCTCCATCGATGCAAAATTAAAGGTTAACATCACATTTGGAAGAGCCACTTTCCACCAAGCGGCCTACCATCACACGGCATATGTGGCAGAGTTTACAGATGCTTGCGTACTCTTATTGGACTTTCTAAGGGCATAAAATTTTTTTGGACTTTAAAAATAACGAAATGCATGCTACCTCTGAGGACATATCCCTAGTCGGAATGATGAAGGAGTTAAATCTGACCACAAAATGATAACTCAAAACGCTATCACAATACCAGCAAGAACAGAATTTTTACCTTCTGGATCCATAACTGAAAACAGAAATTTCCTCTACGGCATCATAGAATATCCCAAGAACTGTAGAAGCCCTAAAGGAGTGCTAGTGCCGCAGCACTCGTCGACCTATCAAGGACCGATATCCCGGTGAGAGTTACTAAGATAACTGAGAAGGCAAGAGTTATTAAGAAAGGTGAAGTGGTTGCAGCATGTACTCCAATGACCAGCTTTAAACAAAATAGTAACACTCCAGAATCTGTATCTTTAAAGAGTATTACATCGGAGTTATTGCAGAATGCAAAAGCCATGAAGAGAAGAATACTGTCGAACGTGTCATTCAAGAATTTCAAGATGTTTTCTCCCGCTAGTCTTCTGATGTGGATCGAACCAGTTTAAAACACTATAGAATCTATACCGGGGATATTCCACAAATGAAGCAACGTTCAAGACGTCTACCGATTCCTAAACAGGATTTAACAGAGGTAGGAAAATGCAAGAAATACATGCAAGAAAGCAATGCCATCGAGCCTTCAGCAAGTCCATGGGCCTCTGCCATCGTCCTGGTCAAAAAGGAAAAATAGTAGTTCAACTAGATTTTGCGTTGACTCTCGCCGGTTGAACGAGGTTACGAAGAAAGGGAGGTACGCTTTTCCTAAAATTGACGACATTCTGGACACTCTTTCTGGGAGCAAGTGGTTCTCGACACTTGATTTAAAGAGTGGATATTGGCAGGTAGAGATACATCCTGATGACAGAGAAAAGACGGCATTTACTACCAAACAAGGACTTTCGCAGTTCAAGGTGATAACGTTTGAAGTATGCGTCAGCAACATTCGAACGCCTCATCGAGACTGTGTTGAGAGGTCTTTCCTAAGAAGCTTGTCTGATGTATCTGGACGACATCGAAATTTAAGCCCCGTCAAATGTAAATTATTCAAACAGCAAGTGACTTATCTCGGACATGTCACCTTCGAAGGTGTCAGTACGGATCCTGAAAACGTGTCAACAGTTAAAGAGTGGAAACGCCCCGAAAATGTCCATCAGTTGGCAAGTTTTCTAGGGCTTTGCGCCTACTACAGGAGATTCATGAACTTTTCTTCCATCGTAAGACTCCTTCACAAGCTGACAGAGAGCAAGCAAATGTTCTTTTGAATGAAAGAATGTGAATATGCATTTAAAAACCTGAAGAAAGCTTTAGCATCTGTTCCAATCCTGAGGTATTCTCAGCTCGACAGGCCATCTATTCTCGACACGGATGCGAGCAATGAAAGTGTCGGTGCTGGTTTTCTCCCAAGAAATAAACGGCAAAGCAGGTGTCGTGGGCTACTGTCGGGCTCATCTAAACAGGAGAGGAATTACTGTGTCACCTGGAAAGAGTTGCTCGCCAAAGCCATAGAATATTTCCAAGATTATTACTACGGCAAAAAATTCCTGCTCCCCAAGGATCATGCATTGTTGATTTGGTTTCTAAATTTCAAGAATCCTGAAGGTCAAATAGCCAAGTGGATACAGAGACTCTAGGAATATGGTATTACTATCTGTCATCGGAAAGGATCATCACTTGGAAAAACCGACGCTCTGTCTAGAAGACCTTGCCAGATAGCTGCGGATATTGTTCCAGCGTCGAAGCGAAGTACAAGCTGCTTAATCCGATCATACGACAAATTGCATCAACATCGGCTGATCGAAGCCCGTAGAGTGATGATGAAGTGATAAAAGACTAGCTAAAAGACGGCGGCATTAAACCCATAATTGACTTATGGGGTCTTCAAACAGAAAATTACCTTCCAGGACATTTCGATCTATAGTCCCACGACAAAACAATATTGGGCAGTCTGGGACCCGCTCCATATTCGAAACGGCGTGTTGTACAGGAAATGAGAATTGGATAATGGAAAGGCATTACGATGGCAATCGATACTTCCAAGATCCTGGGATCCCGGACATCCTTAAAGAACTATATAACAGCCCTACAGGAGGCCACTTCGAAATAATGAAGACCTTGAAGACAGTTCGAAAGCTTTTCTATTGTTGTAATGCAAAGGAGGACGTGCAAAAGTGGTGCCAAATGCCTTTGCAAAGGACCAAAGAAATGCAGCGAGACGAGTTGCAACGTTACAACATAGAAGCGCCTTTCGAACATACAGCCTTTGACATCCTGGGACCTCTGCCACCAATTGCTGATGGCAACAAATATATCCTCGTTGTCATTGATTACCTCTCCAAGTGGCCTGGAGCGTATACTATTCCTATCAAGAGGCTATCACCGTAGCAGAGGTAATGATACAGTACTGGATTTCCATTTTCGGAGTGCCTCTTCGGTTGCATTCTGATCAAGGGGCATCGGCTGTAATTAAAGAACTGCGCAAGCTACTGTGCATTGAGAAAACTCATACATCACCTTTACGCCCCAGTCAGACGGCATGATAAAGAGGTTTTATCGAACCATCCTGAATAACCTCTCACTGGTAGTTTCGGGAAACTTAGAAGTTACTGATTACAATTATTGCTTATGTTGTTTGTTATTGTATTTTAATTTTTATCATTGCATTGATTCCTTAACTGTAAGTATGGCTTCCTGCCCAAAGATTGTACTGCCCAAGACGTGCAGTCCTTGGGAAGTGGCCAGTTTTACGAATTTTGTATTTAGATAGCTAATTTTAATAGAATTATAATCAAAATTATTGTAGTTCCCCATGCATTGCAGCACGAGACAAATTTTAAGAGAAAACTATTCCGGAAAAATGAAAATGCAGGAGCACGTGTATTTAACATCAAGTAAATGGATATCTCGTAATTTGTATTCAAATTAATGTAATTGACTACTATGTTAACTAAAACCGTAATTGCATCCTCTTATTGTTTTCCAGAAATCTCGAGAAGCAGAAATTACTAAAAATTTCTCGCCACCGGTTGAAAACTATAAACATCCAGAGAGAGAGAGAGCATCTCAGAAAATTCAAGAGTTCTCATATATTTCTTTTGATCAGAATAAATTTTATTAACCAATTATCGGACTTGCGAACTCGTAGGCTCTCTACAACATTAAGTCAGTACGATTGCTAACATGTTTAACGCAACTACTTCTCTCTGCATCTACATGCCTTGAACATCCAAATTTTTCATGTATATAGAACAGGATTCTAAAATACCTGCCAAAAAAGTAAAGGTATGTAGCGTGGACGGAAATAAGTAGATTTTCTAATGTCATGCGTGTGCCGAAGAGACAGGTTGAAGTGGTAAAAGGCGTTGTTCATATTCATATAAAGCGATCGGTTGACGTAAATTGCTTATATAAATCTTCATTCTGCATGCGAATTTGGAGAGGTATGCATTATTACACGAACGCGGAAAACGTATGTATGCATTTTACTTATGGGGTTGCAAAAGAAAACAGAACATCTACTTAATATGGATGTACAGAGAACGATTCACGAGTAGGCAGCTCCTGAGTCGCCACACAAACTTTTGAACGTATTAACCGGGAGCTGTGCTAAACTGAAAGAATTCTGTGGAAACGGAAGAAACTGTATTACAGATATTAGAGGACAATATTTCTGTAAGCGCGAGAAAGTTATTTATAAAGGGCTTGTAAGGAGATATGTAGAAAATCAGAAAAATCCGCTACAGGCAGATAATCGTCACATGTTTAATAATAATAATACATTTCCTTTCATAGTCAGTTAGTTCAAATTCGAAAAAGTAGGTTGCTCGCTGAGATGAAGAAATCTTAGTAAACTTTATGTGAAGCAGATCTCCCGCAGAATAGAATAAATCAAATTGACAATAAAAAAAAGCATAAAAAAAGTCTGAAATGTTTCAGATTTTAAATTACGTTCAAAGGGGCGTTCTCTTGACGTTTTGTGTGATTCCTATATTTATTAAATATCATGTTCTTCGCACTTAAACCACAAAATTCAGTTCAACAGCAATATCGCAAAATAATTTTAAAATGAGCATATCTTTAGAATTTCCGATACACAGTTCCGCGCGCTGGAGATAAAAAGGGTTTTTTTTCCCCCGTAGAGTATTGCCATTGCTCGCTTTTAAATCGTTGAGTTTGTTCATAAAAAATTCGCTAAAGTTTTACAAAATATATGAAATAGATAATAAAACAAATTTCATATTCTAAATTTGGGCTTTCAGATGCCCATATTCGCAGTAGGATTACGTCATTCAAAATTTGGTGGGTCTAGGTACCGTTGTTTTATCACAATGCGAGAAACATACGTGCATTTATGCAGATTCTTCATTATTTAATTTCTTCAAATATAATGTAAGGCGGTAATGTTGGTGGCAACAACGCAAAATCGCAAAACGAAAACAATAGTATTTCAGGGACAAAGACCCTTTGGACTAAAAAGAGTCGGGCCAGCTGTTCCGTCGATGGCGAAAAGAAAGAAAAAAAGTTACTGAAGCATCCAAAATTTGTAGACCAATTTACATTTAATGAAATCGTTAAATTATTATTACCTGTAACTCCTGTGCCCTGAGTTAATTTTCTTTTCCTTATTTGTATGAAAATACAGTTGCATTTTGGGTAGAAAATATTTCACGTCTAACTACATTAAGATGTTGCGAACTCTCTGTACATGTACATAATGACAGACACGTGTATAAATACGTATGTAAACACAAACAAAGTTTTCGGAATATCAATTTCTCCTATGTTTAAAGTTTATCTCTACTCCAATCCAACAATTCTTAAAAAGGTCTTGTTTGTCACTAGCCCTGCATGTGCCGATGACTCAGTATTTTGAGTAAGAATAAAATAAACAACTAATTCAAATTAAATATTATACCAGCTGTCAATTTTATGTGTTGCAACCGTCATCTCCAATTGCTAGCTTCGAATGAGGAGAAGCCTACGATATCGGTCGCCTAGCAAAGTAATTTGTGAAGTCATTCTATAGTATTTAATTTATAATAAATAAATAAAATTTAAAGAAAGCAGCGTCATTTTACAATATTTTATTTATTCATTCATGGCTTTTATGGTAAAAAACTTTTCTATAAATTTTTAAACTTTCTCTTAATAAGCTATCAAAGATTCACAGTTAAGATTTTGTACACACAGTGCTTGTGGCTGGCAGTATAAAAAGATAATTCGATTTCTTTCAAAATTTAGGTTTAGATTTTTTATTTACCTTTCAAAATTCGATATACAAATTTTTTAAAATTTAATGCTGAAACTAGTTTTCACAAAACCTTCATATAGCGAACAAACTAAAAATATCAGAAATTTACTATTTCCGCCATCGGATAGAGTGGGAAAAAATATTTGAAACGAAATTCTTAACGTAACTTCTGAATTTCTGGTGATTTCTTGAAAATTGCTCCTTTTTTCCCACTATTTGTCAACTGTTATTTTAAAATTCAAACATTTAAAAGTATATCGTCTACAAAGTTTTGAAATTTTCAAAGATTATAAAACTAAATCTTAGCCCTCTTTTAAACAAGAATGATAAAAAGATATTAATTAGAGGATTTTCTACGTTTTTTAGATAGACTACAATAAGAAACAAAAGAAGAATTATCGATTCTTCAGTTTCAAGATTATGATGTAATTACGTCCAATTATTGTCTTCTTTCCTGGCTCAAAAACGATTTATTAGAGTTTAAAATTAGCTGCAATGAAATCTACCATATCATTCTAAAATTTTTCCATTATAATATTGCGTGCGTACGAGTTCGTTATGGATTGAATGCACAAGTCATTAAAAAGTTAATAAAATTTATTCTTTCCACAAGAAATAAATCAAAATGCTGAAATATTTCTTCAGAGATATTAGTACAATATCACAATATCTCAAACGTTAAACGGAATTCATTTTAAACAGATAAACTAATTCTAACTCACAGCGAAATCGCTACAATCAATCACAGCATTAAGTAAACAAACAGGAAATCGCTTTAAACAGCTACAACTACAAATGGGATGAGTCTAGTCTAGTCTGGACAACTATTGCTGGGATATTGCCAATTATGGGCAACTTATCCAGCTCACTGAGGAATTGCATAGAGCCCCTGACGTGCAATTTCCTTAAATTAAATAAAACCAAATATGTGGTATAAAGGAGATGCCGTTTGCATGGCAAGGTTGCAATAAACCAATGTCCTGCAATGTTGAGAGAAGTCCTAACTAAAATCCTGACTGCGGCAGAGCCGCGTTAGTACATGTCTGCGTCCTAACCAGTGCACATGAAAGTAACACAATTTATTAAACTTTAGTTATACAATACAATACAATACAATACAAATATTGAATTAATACATGAAATATAACATACAAAATGATAATAAAATTGAAATTCTTGATTAAATATGATAACTAGGATAAATAACGAAAGCCTATTTACATATGTACAAGTTGAAGCAATGCTCTAACAACTACTAAGTTGGGAAATTCAGATCCCTTAGTAAGTGAGCCGCATATGGCCTGATGTTGTAATCCTCATCTAAGGCTATGTAGTCTAGAACATGGAAATGTTGAAGATGTTTACATAATAAGGCAGATTTAAAGAAGTTCGCATTCATTCTATGTAAATAATGATTTACATATTCAATCCTCAGGTCTCTGTGTAAGGTCTCATTAGATACGTAGAAATGGGCATTTGTGATAAGTCTTAAGACTTTGTTTTGCGTAATCTGAAGTTTTTCAACATCTTTTTTAGAGTAAGCCGCCCAGGCCGGCGAAGCATGAAAGAAAATGGGCCTTATGACAGCAATATATAAATGCCTTTTCTTTACTAAGCTTAAGCTTGAATTTCTTCCAATAAGTGGGAGTAGGCAAGTAATTACACTTAATGCTTTGCTTCTGACACGGTTAATATGGTCTTTCCAAGTTAGCTGATTATTGAGTGTCACTCCTAAGTATGTAGCCTTAGATACCAACGGTACCTCAGTGCCAAATAATTTAATCTTTTCATGAAGTCTTCTACATCTTTGTTTTCTTCTAATAACTAATAGTTGGGATTTTGCCCCATTTATCGATATACGCCAAGGCGTACACCAATTTTCAATATCAGGCATGTAATTCTGCAAGGCACGTATCGCAAGGTCGGCCTTAAGTGATCTGGTAGCAATGGCGGTATCATTCTCGTAACTGGAATGAGCTGTTTCAATTCGGTTTTTATAAGCGTTTTAATTATCACTAGAACATTCTCGATTATTCTAGATTTTTCTGGATGGCAACAGTAAATACGAGATATTTATTTATTAAATATTAAATGCCCGCGCTCTTTTATTTTTATTTTTCCGTCCTAGCTTTCTCTTCAAAAGTCGTCTGCGTTGCACGGGAAAATAAAGCAATTTTAATTACAATTCTAAATAGCCAAATAAATATGAAATCCGTAACAATACAAATTTATGCATATTATGTACATTTTTCTCGGTAGATCATTTTAAGTTGTTTGTTTTGATTTTCAGCCCAAAGGTCGTTAGCCCAGTAGGGCTATTAATTTCGTTTTGGCATTTTGAAGTGAAGATATTAAATGTCGGTTCACTTTTCAAACTGTTTCCACCAAATATTACAGCCCTGTATTATATTTAAAGAAATTAAATAATGAAGAATCTGCATAAATGTATATTTCTCGCATTGTCATAAAACGACGGTACCTAGAGCCATAAAATTTTGAATAACGTACGTTTTCACCCGAATATGGGCATCTGGAAGCCGTAATTTGGAATCTCAAATTTATTTCATTATCAATTTCATATTTTGTAAAACTTTAACGAATTTTTGATGAACAAACTCAAACGATTTAAAACCGAGCAATAACAACATTCTACGGGGAGAAAAAAACCTGTTTATCTAAAGCGCGGAACTGTGTATCGGAAATTCTAAAGATGTGCTCATTTTAAAATTATTTTGCGATATTGCTCTTGAACTGAATTTTATGGTTTAAGTGCGAAGAACATGATGATATTTAATAAATAAAGGTAACACACAAAACGTTAAAAAACGCCGCTTTGGATGTAATTTGAAATCTGAAACCTTTCAGTTTTTTTTGTTTTTTTTTAAGTCCAAAGGGCTTTATTCCTGAATGACTATTGTTTTCGTTTTGCGATTTTGAGTTGATGGGAGATTATCATTCGTTAAGTGGTGTTCGACCCGAAGGCCTTTACCACTATCGAC
Source organism: Stegodyphus mimosarum (assembly GCA_000611955.2). NCBI lineage: Eukaryota > Metazoa > Arthropoda > Arachnida > Araneae > Eresidae > Stegodyphus > Stegodyphus mimosarum. The sequence continues at coordinate 34,159 of KK112335.1, forward strand.
CGGTAAACGTTCCTTAAATTCCATAAAAATGGAAAGATCCTGTACACTTATAATAAAAGTGCAGTCTTCAGTAGAGGTTGATCAGGCAAGGCGCCACCTATCGGCCACGGATGAAGTCTTCGTTGGATAAGCAATAATAGCAATTAGATACGGTCAGGCATAATCTTTGGCATATCTTTTCGCAATGGCATATTTTTTACACATTATTGTAGATTTGACACAGTAGCGTAGAATAAAAACAGGAAATAATATATACAAGCCCCAGAAATTTTTGTGCTTTCCTCTGAGGCGAAGGTACCTATATCTTAATGCTCGTAGGGAAGTAGACTGTCATGGGATATACGAATTTAATGATGATAAAGCCAGTAGCCTGGATGCTGGGCAAAGTCCATAATAAGATGAAAATGATGATAAAGATGAAACAAAATCTAGATTAAATAGTCGAAAATAATAAAATATATACAAGAACTACCATCTAACATTATGATGTATTATAGTTCTGGACCGTTTATGCGGCTGTTCGATTAGATAGTCGTACTCCCCTATGTTTTTAATAATTTCGTGAGTGGAGGAATAACAATTTTTGTAGAATATGAACGTAATCTTTAGTAATTCGGCATCTAATGGTAAAATCTTTAGAGAATTATGGATGACAATATTCCTAACGAACCATGGAGAGTTTGAAAGAAATCTGAGAGTTTTACTCTGAAAACTTTGAAGCTTTGCTCTGTTTGAACGTGCAGTAGCTACCCATGCCGAGGCGGTATATAGAATTATGGGTCGGATTGTCTGTAGATAGAGTGTTCTTTTAGTGTTGATATCTAACTTGGAATATTTGCACATTAAAGGGTAAATGCTCATTAAGGCACGTTGTGCTTTGTCTCTGATCTAATTAACGAAAACTTAAAGTTAACTTCTCGTCGAGATAAACACCTAAATATTTCACTTGGTGGTCACTTGACACGATTTGCCCGTTCATCGTACTTTCTTTTGTCTTGAGGGATATTTCCTTTTTTTAAAGTAAATCACTTTTGATTTTTCGGGGTTAATTTTTATTTTCCACCCTTTAAACTAGGGTGGAATATAAGTAATTTAATTTTCCGAATCGGCAGTTTAATCCTTCCTATACTATCATTAAACTCTCTATTAAACTGCAGGTTATCGTAAGCATACGTGAGAAGAAGTTAAAAAGGAGATGGAATCAGCAATGTAGAAGCTCTTTCTTTAAAAATATAGTAACCGTCGACTTTTATTGATTAAGAGACTGAATTTTCAAAGGCACATGGTCATTTGAAGTGAAACTTGAAATGCTTAGATGGGTTTAAAAAATGGAAGTGGAAAAAAAATCAGAGTTATGGAAGAACATTCCATGAAACGGGGTTGGTTAAAGAAAAAAATTTTGAAGATATTTCAGAAACCATTGACTAGAACAAATACGGAAGATTTTGATAAACGGATTGTTAAATTCTGTTCTACGGAAAAATTTGAAGATTCTTTAAACATCATAAACCATTTGTTTTAGAAATCTAAGAAAAGAATACTAACATTTCCAATGGGAATGTATAAAACTGGCTACGCAGAGAAAATTTCTATCCTGTGATATGTAAAACAGTGGAAGCAGAAAAAAAAATGTTTAACATACCTTAACAGAAACTCTTTTCTGGGATCCGGGAAGCGGATTGTTTAAAGTTCATTGTGAACACTCAGAAGATTTTTCCCAAAGAAGGCAGAATTAAATTCGGGGAAATAGGATTTCGGCGTCGGTACAACCTACCGTAGCTAACTGTAAATTCAATCTCTTTTTTTAAGATTTCGTGGTTGTTATAGTATCTTCAGACAATCGGTCACAAAAGTATTTGAATACCGGAACCCCATTCAGAAAATATGCTTTTCAGATCTTGGCTCCATTTTTGAGTTTGACGAGAACAGGTTGGTTCGACAAGGAATGCTCCATATTTGAATCTGTTATGATACAAAATAATTTTTAAGATCAGTAGCATTGTTTTCAAGAGAGCCATAAAATATACCATCCATTATATTCAAGTGAAGATGTTGCATGTTCAAGAGCACAAGCTGATCTGAACGGAAACGTCAACTGTTTATACAGATAGGCAATTCATTTCGAAAGTGAAAATGGTAAACTGAAATCGACTGGAAAAATTTTCTCAGAGAAGAATCTGAAACACATATTTAAAAAAAAAAATTCAACGTTGACCTTAGGAACAAGTTTGGACATCATTTTTCTTGGAAAAGGTGAGTGTGTGTGTGTGTTTTCAGATTTTTCAGATTTTTACCATTTTCACTTTCAAACTGAATGGCTTATCTATATAAACGGATGTTGTTTCGCTTCAAATTAGCGCGTGCTGTTGAAGATGCAACATCCTCGATAAAGGGCTCTTCATAGCAGGTGAGATATTTTTTGGAATTGTTTTTCTCTTTAACATGGTTTTGGATAGATATATCTTTCATGTTTCTTTTGGAAGCTGAAGCGAATAAGATTCTTTTTAGATATCAAGAATTTATGATAACTGTTTCAGCATTTCTTTTCAACCATGATTGTGTATATTTATGATACTTTTGGAAAAATGGGATTTCTCTTCAAACATGATTGTGTATATACTTTTGAAGTTCTCTTCAAACATGATGACTATTGAATATATTGTTTTGGACAACCGATTCGACCCAACATTTTCTCTTCAAACATGATTGTGCATATACTTTTGGAAAAATGTGATTTCTCTTCAAATATGATTGAATATATTGTTTTGGATGCCCAACATTTTTCTCTTCAAACATAACTGTGTATGTTCTTTTGGATTTCTCTTCAAAATGATGACTATTGTGTATATTAGGCTTTGAAGTTATGATAACCGTATCTCTTTAAACATGTGTTTCTTTTCGAAAATGTGGACCGAATAACCAATATATCGTTTAGAATAATTCTTTTCGCAAAAAATGTTTTTCTTAGAGCATCATCTTCAACAGGGTTCTCAAGAATGGAAGAGTAGAAATGCTTTCTGTCAAAAATGATTCACTTGAAACCCCCTCCGCTTTCAAAAATATAGGAAAACACAAAACGTATCTTCTTTCTGTAAGTAAATAAGGAAAGTCATTTTTTTTGAGTTGGCTGGAAAAGTATTTTTCAGAATTTGAGAATATATATCTGAGAACATATAAAAAAACTTTTTCTTAATTTCATAACGTCTTTAGACATTATAAAATTAACGTTTCCCTTTTTGGTTTTCTTAGAATTTCCTAGAATAGAAAATTAGTTCTTGGAAAATAGGTTTCCAAGAATGTATCTTGGGAAACCAAAAAGGGAAGCGTCTTTTTTTATATTGTCTTTAGACATTATAAAATTAACAAAAAGTTTTTTTTTTTAAATATATGTTTCAGATTTTTCTCTGAGATAATTTTTCCAGTCGGTTTCACTTTACCATTTTCACTTTCGAAATGAATTACCTATCTATATAAACAGTTGATATTTTAGCTCAGATCAGCTTTTGAAGATCCTGGAGAGCAAGTTGGTTTGATTGATAGATTTCTATGGGAACGAATAAGATGTTTTCGAAACCTGTAATCTTTAAAACTTGAATTCTTTTGGAGTTCTGTTTCAACATGTTTCTTTAGGGGGGACCAACTTTTAGGTCCTTTCAAACATTCAGTGAACCACTGTTTTTTTTTTTTTTCAGAAACTCATTTCACAGCCAAGAGACGAAATGGTAATAGGTTCGCCCCTCCTTCAAAACATTTCTTCAGAAAAATGGAATGCCTTTTGTCGGGAAGAAATATAAATTTCTAAAAGAATTTACCATTTCTTAAATAGATTGCAAACATACGTATTAATTCTACTATTTTTATCTGCAATGGATGAATCACTTCTGAAAGGATTTTAACGACATAAGATTATTTTATTAGCCCCTCCCAAAACCTTTAGCGTTTGAAATCAATAGTTTCCGAAGAAAGCGGTTGAAACAGCATGAGAAGAAGGAAATACATTTTAGCAAATTTTTACGTTTTAAGTATTTCCACGGCTAACTAATTATAAACTGTTTTCGTAAATCTAGTTTATATTCTTCTCCATCTCTAGTTTCAATTAAAAAATTTACATTCAATTAAAAAATTTAAATTCAATTAAAAAATGCATTAGAAATTCTTTAGAAACTTTAAAAGACATTTTTGTAAGAGATGAGAAGAATGAAATAATAATACACTTCTTTCAAGTTACTTTACGTAAGATTTACAAGTTTAAAAATAATGAATCTATTCGACATGAAAATATTAGAATTAACCCTTTCACTACCATTTTTTTTTTCTGAGAAAAAATGAATACTTAAATACATCAGTTACAATGCAAATATCGATAAAATTCTGAAAAAGGGGAAAAACTACTTACCAGAGGGAGAGGGATGAGTGAGACATATATGTCCCATTGGTATTTTTTTATGGGACACATGCATCCCAGTGGTAATGAAATAATGATTGAGAATGCAGTGAAAAGTTAAGTTACTTTTACTCATTTACACATATTTCGCTATAATAAGAATATAATGAGGATATAATAATATGTATATAATGAGGATACAACAAGGATGTAATGAAACTATGATAAGGATATAATAAACACTTATGTATGGTATACTGCAAAACAGTCTTTGCAAACTGCAATGCACATTTGTACATACAGTTTTTGTTCTTTTTTCCTTTTTCACTTTGGCACAGCATACACATCTTCTGAGAGTTGGATCTTCTACTGGCAAGTGATCGCCCACATTCAGCATAAGCTTTAATGCATTTGCCGGTCTACCAGTTCTTTTCCTTTTTACAGTTGCATTTTCTTTTCCTTCCATCATTATTGCTTCGGCCAACGGGACAATAAATTGTAACAGAGATATTTTTCGCTGCTTAGATTCTTCAAACAGTATGTATGCATTTACAACCGCCATCATAAAAAGTTTATAAAACACTTTTTTCCATCATTTAGTGGACTTTCTGTCAAAGTCCTACAGGCTTACTTTCTGATCAGACAGGTCAACTTCTCCCATTATTTTATCTGAATCTGTTTCGTTCAATATACGCTGTATTTCCTCACCTGACAATCCTCGCCGCGGCCTAATTATGACAGTTACAGATCTAAAAAGCAAAAGGACAACTTTGAGAAAGGAGCTTCAGTATAATTTTCATATCCAGTGGGACAATAATGTCCAAGTAAAACATACCACTGGGACACATAGGTCCCGTATTTTCTATTACTATAGTAGTTACAATGAATGAACAAATGAAAATATACTTACTTCAACTAAACTCCTTATTTTGATAATAATACTTGACATTACGAGCGCTCGAGACTTCACTCTGTCGCACAGTGCTCTAAAATGGCTGCAAGACAGGACAAAATACCGCGCAATGAATTTTTGCGAGGGAAAAATGCATTGGGAAAGGGTTGTATTGCTATCTATTGGTAGAAAATTACACTGAATTGTCAGTGATATCAAGGAATACCAGTGGGACATACATTCACAATAATACAAAGCATATTTAGCCCATAGGGTCATTTGAAACTGCCTGCGGGATATATATATCCCGGTGGTAGCGAAAGGGTTAATATGTATTTTACATTTGGGTTTTAAAAGTAGAAAACTTCTTTTAGAAATTTATAGTTCTTCCCGACCAAAGGCATTCCATTTTTCTGAAGAAACGTTTTGAAGGAGGATCGACCCCATTACCATTTCGTCTCTTGGGCTGGGAAATGAGTTTCTAAAAAAAAAAAAAAAAAAAAACAGGGGTACATGTTTGAAAGGACCTAAAAGTTGGTCCCCCCAAGAGAATCATGTCGAAACAGAACTCAAAAAGAATTCAGTTTTAAAGAATACAAGTTTCAAAAACATCTTATTCGTTCCCAAAGAAATCTATCAATCAAACCAACCTGCTCTCCAGGATCTTCAAAAGCTCATCTGAGCGAAAACATCAACTGCTTATAATAGATAGGTAATTCGTTTCGAAAGTGAAAATGGTAAAGTGAAACCGACTGGAAAAATTACCTCAGAAAAAAATCTGAAACACATATATAAAAAAAAACTTTTTGTTAATTTTATAATGTTTTTAGACATTGTAAAATTAATGTTTTCAGACATTATAAAATTAACACTTCAGTTTTTGGTTTCCCAAGATTCATTCTTGAAACCTTTTTTCCAAGAACTAATTTTCTATGCTTAGAAATCTATTTTCCAAGAACTAATTTTCTATTCTTGGAAATCTATTTTCCAAGAACTAATTTTCTATTCTTGAAAATTCTAATAAAACCAAAAAAAAGTTAGACATTATAAAATTAACAAAATGTTTTTTTAATATATGTTCTCAGATATATATTCTCAAATTCTGAAAAATATTTTTCCAGCAAACTCCAAAAAAAATTAGTTTCCTTATTCACTTATAGAAAGAAGATACGTTTTGTGTTTTCCTATATTTTGGAAAGCGGAGAGGGTTTCAAGTGAATCATTTTTGACTGAAGGCATTTCTACTCTTCTATTCTTGAGAACCCTGTTGAAGATGATGCTCTAAGAAAAACATTTTTTGAGAAAGGAATTATTTTAAACGATAGATTGGTTATTCGGTCCACATTTTAGAAAAGAAACACATTTGTAAAGAGAAACGGTTACCATAACTTCAAAGCAATATACACAATAGTCATCATCTTGAAGAGAAATCCAAAAGAATATACACAATTATGTTTGAAGAGAAAAATGTTGGGCATGCAAAGCAATATATTTAATCATGTTTGAAGACAAATCACATTTTTCCAAACGTATATACAAAATCATGTTTGAAAAGAAAATGTTGGGTTGAGTCGGTAGCCCAAAACAATATATTCAACTGTCATCATGTTTGAAGAGAAATCCAAAAGTATATACACAATCATGTTTGAAGAGAAAAATGTTGGGTATCCAAAACAATATATTCAATCATGTTTGAAGAGAAATCCCATTTTTCCAAAAGTATCATAAATATGCACAATGATGTTTGAACAGAAATGCTGAAACAGTTATCATAAATTCTTGATATCCAAAAAGAATCTTATTCGCTTCAGCTTCCAAAAGAAACATGAAAGCTATATCTATCCAAAAAGATGTTAAAGAGAAAAACAATTCCAAAACATATTCTACCTGTTATGAAGAGTCCTTTATCGAGGATGTTGCATCTTCAACAGCACGCGTTAATCTGAAGAGAAACAACAACCGTTTATATAGATAAGCCATTCAGTGTGAAAGTAAAAGTGGTAAAAATCTGAAAAAACATACACACACACACACACCTTTTCCTAGAAAATTGATGTCCAAACTGGTTTTAAGATCAACATTGAAAAACAGTTAATTTTATATTAATTTTATAATGTCTAAAGGTATTTATAAATGTTGTTATTTTTATTTAATATTATAAATTAATATTATAAATGTTTAAAATTATTATAAATGTTATTTTTATAATTATATATGTTAATTTTATAATGTCTAAAGACATTATAAAATTAACAAAAAGTGTTTTTTTTAATGTGCATTTCAGATTTTTCTCTGAGAAAATTTTTCCATTCGGTTTCAGTTTACCATTTTCACTTTCGAAATGAATTGCCTATCTGTATAAACAGTTGGCGTTTCCGTTCAGATCAGCTTGTGCTCTTGAAGATGCAACATCTCCTTCACCTGAATATAATGGATGGTATATTTTATGGCTCTCTTGGAAACAATGCTACTGATCTTAAAAATATTTTGGCTGCTGATCATAGAAAATATTTTGTATCATAACACAATCAAATATGGGCCATTCCTTGTCGAACCAACCTGTTCTCGTCAAACCCAAAAATGCAGCCAAGATCTGAAAAGTATATTTTCTGAGTGGGGTTCCGGTATTCAAATACTTTTGCGACCGACTGTACCTACAATGAATTTAATTAATTTAAAATATTTAGGCGTGTTATCGTGAGAAACCGGCCGTCTCTGATTTTCGCTGCTTGTGTTCTTTTACGTGCTGAACCTCCGCTAGGAACGGCCATGCAGTCACGTATTAATATTATTAATAAAAGCACACTTATATATTCGGTTTTCATGGATATTTTATCTATAGAAATGTAAGTTCTGCTTCAGTTAAGCAACGATTTAAATGAAAATTTATAATATGAAACAAGTAAAATTAAGTATTAAGATTTTAACATTAATAATAAGTTTTAAATTTCAAATTATAGTAATGTTAAAATTTTTGTGTGTCAGTCACTTCATCTTAAAACGTCTACAACAGTTTACAGTGGTTGAAGCTATTTTGCATAAACAAATTTCAAGTTCAGAACATAGCCAAGATAACCCGTTATGAATAATAGTGTAAAAAGTATTGCTAGTATCAAATCTTTTCCGTTATACAACGTTATATATACGTTCCGCTATACAACATGCATACCACTGTTACTTGTTGGGCACAGTTAAATTAAATATTTTTTCTTACGTCTTAAATCAGTATTCTTATTTTTGAAGTAAATATTAGGAATAAAAAGTTTTTGAAGTAGGCTATTCTATAATATTCATTATATATTGCAATAACAAGCCAAAAAAGTACAGTTCCCGTGTGAATGAATCTTGTTTTGTGAACGGCGTGTTTTAGGGGCATTCATATTCAGTTTTTTAATATTAGATTACTGTAGTATCATCAATGAAGACGATATTGAGTCTGAAATCAAAACGTTTACCACCTATATTCAACTTGCTATCAATTTTTCTACCAATAAATTCATCAGTTCCCATCCTTTTCTTCCTCTTCCAGCCAGTATAAGACAAAAAATCAAATGCAAAAATCGTATTGGGAAAAACTGGCAAAATACACGAGACCCGAGGGTCAAAACGCAACTGAATGCTCTTCAGCGTGATATTAAAAAGGACATTAGTAACTTCAAGACACAACGCAGGCGAAACTTCCTCAACTCTCTCGCAACTGAAGATAATTCTCTTTTTGACATTGTTAAGAAATTTAAGAAACCCTTCAAGCAAATTCCGCCACTTCATGGTACCAATGGAATGGTTTATTCTGGCGAAGATAAAGCTAACACCTTTTGAGATATACTTGAAGAAACGTTCACGCCCAATACCACCCCTTACTACAACAATCATAGCTCCAAAGTTAATGAAACTGTTAGTACCTTCTTAAAAATCCCAGGTCCTTTGAACTTTACATTCCTTGCCACACCTAAGCTGGTTGCCAATTATATGAGTTCCTTAAAACTCAAAAAAGCTCCAGGTGTTGATCGTATTTCTACCAAAGCTCTGAAACATCTTCCTATCAATGTTATCACTTGTTTTACTGAGATTATCAACTATATCATCAAATCCTCTTACTTCCTAATATATGGAAACATGCCATCATCGTCGTCTTTCCCAAACCGCATCAAAATTCAACATTTCCGCAGAGCTGCCGCCCTACTAGCCTCCTCAGCCAACTTTCTAAAATAATTGAAAAACTTATTCTATATCATCTTAATCAAGTTATTCCACAGAGCTCCTACATTTCAGAAGAACAGTTTGGCTTCCGTAATCTTCATAGTACTAATCAGCAGCTGCTTCGTGTCATCAACTATACTACTGATGGTTTCAATTGTAAGTTCCCAACCGGAGCCATTTCCTTAGATATTGCAAAAGCTTTTGACAGGGTCTGGCACCGGAGACTTATTTACAAACTTATCAAGTTGAACTTCCCCGATCATTGTATAAGACTTATTGCTTCCTATCTTCAAGACAGAAGCTTTGCAGTGAAAATTGGCAATTCTGTTTCTACCACGAGAAACGTTTTCACTAGAGTGCTCCAAGGGTCAGTACGTTCACCATATTTATATAACATTTACACTTACGATATTCCTAAAGACCCACAAATTACCATAGCTCTTTTCGCAGATGATACTGCAGTTATGACCCAAGCTTCTACAGTTACTGTTGTCCAGCTCTTTCTTCAACAGTACCTCAATCATCTAGAAATATGGCTCACTTTTTGGAGGATTGCAGTTAATACTGAAAAATCAAAAGCAATTATTTTTCGTAAAAGACAAACAAATTTCACTCCACTAAGACCTCTTCTATTTGATGTAGAAATTACTGGGTTGACGAAGTCAAATATCTAGGAGTCATTCTAGATAAAAAATTGAGTTTTTAGAAACATCTCAGGAAAACTCTGAAAAAATTAATATCAGGCTTGCAACTATGCGCCCACTTCTTGGCAGAAGAAGTCATATGCCCGTTTCAAATAAACTCATCTTATATACATCTATACTTCGACCAGCATTACTCTATGCTAGTCCTGTCTGGGGCCACGCTGCCAAAACTCATCTTCTTCACATCTAAGTTCTTCAAAACAAAGCCCTGGGAGAGATGACCAACGCGCCATGGTTCATTCCAAATTCGCATATCCACCGCCATCTCAAAGTAGACACAATCCAAAATTATATTAAAAAACTTGCCAAAAATTTCTTCTATTCTGTTTTTACTCATCCTAACAACTGCATCAGCTCTCTTAGATGCTCTCAATTTCCCAGAGAAAAACGCAAATATCCATCTTACATTCTCTATCCTTAACATCTGTTACCCGTACTTGACTCTTCAGTTCACTGATTTAGACCTTGTACAAGCAACTCACCTTATTCGTTGACTAACCACTTGATTTATACTTACGTCTTTTTGTCCATACCAATTATTTTGTTCTACCGATGCTCTTCACCAGATGCAGAGCATAAGGATCACATATGAGAAGAGAGAGAAGAGTGAAGATTTTGGGTGAGAAGATAATTTTAGGTACCAATGTATGGCAACCATCTCACGTTACGACAACATTGTTTACAAACTTTCCGGCGATTAAAATTTAAAGAAAATGCTAATGATGTGGCCCACTTTCGGTTAAAAATTTAATTGCATTAAAAGACTTTCGCATTAAATGGAAAGTTTATGCTGTTTTTTATTTTAGCATTCACAAAATGGCTGATGAAAAAGGTCAGCGAGAATCAATAATTGTAATTGATTTTGTGAATTTAACATTTTGTTTACAAATACGTATTTTTAAAGATTTGTTTTGTTTTAATTTTCAGAACTGAGAAGTGAACTACAAAATATTGATAAAGATATATCGCAGATTGACCGGGCTTTAGAAAAATTATCTGCGAAGAAGGAAAAACTGATTTCAAGAAAACAAATCATTCGACAGCGTCTGCAAGAGCATGCTTCCGAAAAACTTGCGAGTCAAGACTGGGAAAGAACAGGTATGATTTTTATTTTGTATAAAAGTTATTGTTTGATCATTATTGAAGAATGTTATACGATGCTGACTAGTGATGTATTTTATTACAAATTGATATTTTCTGAGTCACAAGTCCGAGTCTCTGAGTCACAATAGTTCAATGGCATAGTTTTGAAATTGTAAAAATTTCCCTCATAAATGAAAGAATTTGTATCATTTGATTACGGAGAAATTTCAAAATGGATAGTTGTACATTACCATTATTAAGCATAAAATTAGCTCTCAGCAAAAAAAAAAAAATTTTTTTTGCTCAATTAATAATGACCGCCACAGTAATGAGATATTACCATGAACATTCAAAGTATAATTTTGTTATTATTTTTTATTATTTTTGTATTGATTGCCTTTTTAATGTATGCAATTATGTTCATAGCATTCACCAGAAATAAATTTTGCTATCAAAAGGTCAAAAGATACATTTCATCATCAGTCACAGCATATTTTGCTGTCATAGTGTAAAATGAAATGATAGAGAAAATCAACGTAAATGCAGAGAACCATAATGTATAAAGGGGCACCCAATTCTACACTAGAACCAAATAGATAATTAAAAAAAAAAAAAAACTAACTAAGCTATGTTTTTAATAGTTTTTATCCTCTTTGCATTGTTATGTGCACTATAATCACATTTAAGAGTTACATAAAATTGGAGCTTTCATAAATGTACTGTTTGGTAAAAATATATTTACAGGTGGCCCTTGGCGAAAATTGGCGATTTTTGGTGGCACATGGACACTGAGTTTGTGCAATTCTTTAACTAGTGGCCAAAAACTGTCGCTACTCAAAGCCAAGATAACGAGTTAAAGAATTGCACAAATGCAGTATCCATGTGAACATCGACCTATTTTCACTTAAAAAAAATCAGAGAATTGCACAAACTTGGCATTACGCATTTTCTTGACTTGCCCATGAACACATCGATCTAGTTTCACTTAAAAAAGTCAAAGGAGTAGCCAGTACTACAAACAAAAAATATATAACCTCAATAAACTACATTTTAAATCAAACAATGAAATACCATAAAGAGAGAAATTCATCTTAGCACTACATCTAGCATTCATCTTACACTAATACCTACTTACCCTATTTAGAAATTTGTGTCTTCACTCTGGCACACAGAATTCCTTAATAGCATCCAAAAACTTTCCTCAAACCATGTTCCCTTTCTAATGTACTGCTTTATATGTTGACCATTTGAACCTTTCTTGTGATAAAGCCATTCAAAGCCATCCGAATGATCTTTATGTTCAACTACAACCTTAAGCATTAGCAATCAAACTTCAAAAGATGTATAAAGATGCAATAAAAGTCTGATTGTAAGAAAATTAGTCTTCCTCTGCCATGAGTGAAAATGGTAGTTTACTTATAAATGTGTATCTGTTATGATACAACAGGAAACAATCAGTGCTCAAATCAATAAGTGTCATAATACAAGCATCAGATGCCAAGGCTATCTGTGGCACAGGAATAAAGAGCAAATAAATAATGTGAAAGACTTGGATTTGTGTATTCTCCCCCTCTTCAAAAACTATGCTATTTTAGGTGCATTATTTTATTTTTCAGTGTATGCAAGTACATTATTGAGTAATTATCAAGTATGGAAAATTAAATATGGATAAACTCTTTTCCTTTAGGACTTTTGTTTGTTTTTAGATATTTTATTTTCATTTCATATTGGCAGTAATTGAAGTTGAATCAAAATATCAGTAAGTTCTTTTTTTTTTTCCCCTTTGTTGAAGATTTCTATGGCAAAGAATTTATTAATCATTTAATAACAGTCATCAATGTGATCTTAACCCACTTTCTCAATTTATTTGAGCATCAAAATCTCTAGAATTTTTCTTCAAGAATATTGAAGGAGGAAACTTCGTCATAACATCACAATATGTAGAATAGAGTAAATGGACTAATGTGATGAAGACTGAAGAATTTCATTGTTTGTTATTTAGCCATGTCTAACTAATAATTTAAAATTGTAGCCCTTCTGTTTTTTTCAAGATTTTATCTTTAAGTTCTAAAAAAAAAAAAAAAGAGAGAGACCCTAGCAACAACCACACGAATATTAGCTTCCTATATGGACTTTTTGGCTCTTGTCTCATATGTAAAATTTTAACATGAATCAGTATCTTTTCTTGAATTCCTTGAATCATGGATGGGTATTGACTTGATTCATGGAACAAGACCTTTTCATGACAAGGTCATTTTGAATGCATATTTGCTAAACCAGTTGATTTTTTAATTTCTTTAATCAATTACTTAATTTCCTATCAATAAAAGCCCTTTTTTAATTTACATTAATTTTATAATTTGATTAGTTTTTTAATTTCAGAGTTTATTCTTATCCTACTAATAATTCTTTTAATGTGAAAAGAAATTAATTTAATCGGAAATTTAGTACATCTTTTAGCAAGTATTTCTCTCTTTTTTTTTTTTAAATGTGTGTGCTATGTGCATGTGAAAGCTTTTTCAATTACAATATAAGATTTGAATAATTTGATTATGCTTTTTTAATATTTTGTTCAAAATGTAATATGAAGTAGATATACAATTTTAAATATAGTTCATCTTAAATCATTAAATTGTTTTATATCTGTTGTACATAATCTTTTGTACATGTACATGAATAAAAAATAAAATATTTTGTGCTGGATTTATTTCCAGATCATTCCTGGTCAAAGAAAGTAAATGAAGTGCTGAAGTCAGTGTTTAAATTGGAAAAATTCAGACCATATCAGTTGTCAACTGTAAATGCTGTCATGTCTCGACAGAATTGCATTTTATTAATGCCTACTGGAGGAGGAAAGAGTTTGTGTTATCAGTTACCTGCCATGGTACTTGATGGTAACCTTGATACTTAGTCTTTATTTGCATGCTTTAAATTTTATAAAAAATAATCTGTGTCTTACGTATAGATAGTAGGTGCCACTTAATGTGATTGCAGTTAATGTTATCATTTGAATATTGTTATAAGATTTTCTGCCCATTTGTATACAAATACATTGATAATGCTTTGTTTGTTGTAATCAGGATTGTTTTTTATTACCTAAAGCTGTTTAATGAGACCAAATTGTTTTTAATTCATTTTTTTTAAATCGGAATAAAGTTTATCATTTAAATCACGTGTTTAATAAATTTAATCATTTGTACTATTTCTATGTAGTTCTAAATAATGGAGACATATAAAAGATTTAGATAAAGTCAATCTATTTAAATTAGAATGAAATACTAAAATAAATAATATTTTTTGACAGACTGCTGCATAGCATACAACGAAAGTCCTTTCTAAAACACAGTGATGCTGTATTTCTTCTTGCAAGTACTATATCCATAATTCAAGCTTGAGATTAAAGAACTGTTAGAAAAATGAAAGGATGTTATGTTTGTGACATAAGTTCAGAAATCATTCTAACATGTAAAATATGGATACAAGTATAAATGAGCAAGAAAAAGTAACCTTCTTGATAAGCTGCATCTGCTGAATGTATTTGGAACTGCATCTCAGACAGTAAAAAATTATTTTAAAGATGCCAGGGTCTTGAATGAAATGGAGAAAAATGAAGAAGAAAGTGCAACAAGAGAGAGAGAAACAGAGGAATTTGAACCATAAATGATACTGTTACAATAACAACACAGATTGTTAAGAAAAATATCTGCAAAAATATATCCATACACAATTGAAGAGAAACTTTCTAATGACACTGATAAATATATATGGAATAAAAATGGTTAAAATAATAAATAATAAAAGCAATAGAGGGCATATTCATGAAGAATTTTCATAAAATCATTCTATGTAATTGCTGAGATGAAAGATGATATGTTAGCAATATTACAATTAGGAATATGACATAATGATAAAAAAGAAAATCTGTGAAGGCAGTGAAAGTAAATATTTTAAAAACAAACATTTCAATAACAATTGAATACAAACTATTTATTATTTATTCTAATTTATATTGTGTTTGTCATATATAGTCACTAGATTAATAAAGTTTCATTTCTATATTTAGGGGTATTTTTCTTAACATTTGATGCTGTCATTCAATTAATTTTATCAAAATAGATGTAGTAGACAAATGTGATTACATCAAGCAGTGCCTGCTGTCATGATTTTTTATTTAAAAATATTTCCATGCATTCCTTAATGTATGTGTGTACATAATATATATATATATATATATCCTTTTTTTAGGCATTACTTTAGTAGTTTCTCCTTTGGTATCATTGATGGAAGACCAAATTATGGCATTGGAAGCACTAAATATTCCTGCAGCTCTTTTGAATGCCAGTAGTACTAGGGAACATGTTAATTATGTTTCCAAACAAATGACAGAGAAAAAACCGGCAATAAAACTTCTATATGTTACTCCTGAGAAGCTGGCAAAGAGTAAACGTTTTATGGCAAAGCTTGAAAAGATGTACAAAATGGGATTATTTTCATTGCTTGCCATTGATGAAGTTCATTGCTGTTCACAGTGGGGACATGATTTTAGAACAGGTAATGGATTTGTGTACTTAAAAATAAAGTATTTTATTTGAAAATGATATTATATATTCATAATAGTCATGAAAATGCACATTGAAATATAACCATGTATGTATATAAATAAATATGGATAGATCATGTAAAAACAAACATATATAAAATGCTAGTTTGTTATAGCACTGCATTAGTGAAAAATTACAATCATTAATCCAAAGGAGCAGTAATCCAGAAGGGCTATTAGTCTTGAAATGCCATTTTGCGTCGTTTAACTATAAACGGCATATCACTTTTTAAATTGTTGCCACCAAATATTATTGCCCTGTATTATATTTAAAGAAATTAAATAATGAATAATCTGCATGAATGTATGTATATTTCTTGCTTATGAAAAAACAGTGGTACCTAGAGCCGGCAAATTTTGAATAACATAATCCTCCACCTGAACATGGGCACTTGGAAGCCCGAATTTCGAATTTCAAATTTGTTTTATTATGTATCTCATATTTTGTACAACTTTAATGAATTTTTTATTAACAATCTCACTGATTTCAAAGTGAGCAATGGCAGCACTGCACGAAAAAAAAAATGTTTTTATCTCCAGCACGTGAGACTGTCTATTGGAAATTCTAAAGGTAGGCTGTTTTAAATAGTTTGTGATATTGCTGTTGAGTTGAATTTTATGTGGTTTAAATGTGAAGAACAAGATTTTTAATAAATAAAGGTAACACACAAAAGTGGTAAAAAAAAAGCCTCTCTGAGCGTAATATAAAATCTGAAAGCATTGAGTTTTTATATTTGTAAATTGCCACATTTATAGAACTGCTTCAAGAACTTAGCAAGCCCTTGCATATTTTGTATAATAAGAATGATATGTAATGTTCATTGTGTAAACATGCCTTTGGTTTTTATAAATATGTTTTCCATGTAGTGCTTAATTTTTTAAATTGGAAGAGCCAAAATCCTGTTGAAAGCCATTAAATAATAAACATTAATTAATGAAGCATTTAATAATGAACTATTAAAATTAAGTATTTAGAAGTAAATAAGGATATTACAAAATTGAGTTAATTAATAAAAATGGTAAATTTTATTCTAATGGGAATTAATAGCATAACAATGTGTTGCAACTTTTCTTATTTGGGTACTTGACCAGATGAATTTAAGCCCTGTTTGCATATGTTGCATATTTATTTTGATGTTTCATTTTGCAAAAATGCTGGAAACATCCCATAAAACTGTTCCATTCTGAACAAATAAACATAAATGACATGCAGTGGTACAATTTATGTAATGAAAGCCAAATATGTGTTAGTTCATATTTGCTGTGTTTTTTTTTTTTTTTTTTT
>KK112335.1:62827-97914 GCA_000611955.2 Stegodyphus mimosarum
ATATATATACATATATTTATATACTTTTGGTGCCACTGATTGCAACCAAAATAGGAGGTGCACATCTACATATTATAGCAGTCCCATATACAAAATTTCAACGTTCTGAGGCTACTCGTTTTTGAGTAATGCGAGATACATACATTTGTACGTATGCAGAGATGCCATAAAAGAATCTCTTCAGAATCCATTTTAAATCAGTTTTGTAATTTTTTGGGTTAAAAGAGTCCTGTATTCTGTCCTTACGTATGGATGTCATGCGTATCGTGTCCTTATGTATGGAGGTCCATCATATTCAGGCATGAATTTTTTACACTTTCTGTTCTGTGATCTGCAAATAGGATGTAACGTCTCCCATACTCTATCACCTGCTTTGTAGGAAGCCTTTTGACATCGATGATTATAATATATTTTTTGCTTGTCTTGCTTCTGTTCGATGTGGTCTTTAATCTTTGCAATTAAACGGACAAATCGTTTGAGATATGGGCTTATCTCAGCCATGGAGTTATCATTATCAATTAATGCTCTTAAGTTGTGGGTAACATCATCTGTTGT
This sequence comes from Stegodyphus mimosarum, assembly GCA_000611955.2. Taxonomy (NCBI): domain Eukaryota; kingdom Metazoa; phylum Arthropoda; class Arachnida; order Araneae; family Eresidae; genus Stegodyphus; species Stegodyphus mimosarum. The sequence continues at coordinate 63,383 of KK112335.1, forward strand.
TCTCAATTCTCTGCCAAATTGCAAACAAGCTGCTGTGTGATTAGTGGTTTCACAGTTGGTAGTGTTCATGGAAAAACAAATTAGTGGCAGTTTTTCTTCCCAGTAAGTGTGTTCATCTCAAAACAATGTGCCAAGTTGTGGTTTTAGATCTCTATTCTTATGTTCCAATAGGTTCGCATGGGGATGATACCCAGATAATAAGGTCTTGCTTAATTTCAAGAAACCTTCAAATTTGTTACATAGCGGCACTTATGAAATGTGGCCTGTTATCACTTATCATTCTACATATCTAAGTCTATATTATATAAAAACTTCTTTGAGTAACATTGTGATGCAGTTGACAGCTGATGCTTCTTTAAGGGCAAATAGTTCTACCCATTTTATTTTGTATTGGTGTCTTCTATGATAAAAATCCATTCCTTACCAGATGAGGTCTCTGGAAAAGGTCTAAAAAAATTGACAGCTAGGGTTTCAAACCTTTGTGCATAAACTGGAGTTCTAAGAAGACTGGTTGGCTTCTGATTAGTCAATTTGTAAAAGTTACATTCCAAGCAATTCTTAACATATTGTTGCGTTATACGGGTTCGTGGATTTGAGAGTATCCGATGAAAACACGACGCAGAACAATAAAAAGCACAATTTATTTACAAGAATCACTATTTACAGCACAGTTCCAAAATTACCTTTAAAAGCGTCGGAAATCTACAATAAATACGCTGAAACAATCAGCAACACAGCTTCAGGCTGTAACTGTAAAGGTAGCTTCACGGCAAAGCACTATCTCGATCGCTTTCCGTTCACAAAATTCTCGCGTAGCTTAGCACCCACAGTAAGCAGTGATTTTCACACTTAATCACACACTACTCGCTTTCAGAAACGAAGGGGTTTATATAGCTTTTCTTTAGGTTCCACACGTTTCGAGAAATATCTCGACAGGAAGTTATTCTAGAAGCTTCCCGATTGGACCATGGGATATCGCCAATTTGGTCGCCAAATGGGCGATAAAGTCGCCAATCTGGCAACCCTACAATACATTATTTTATGGCAACCCTAGTGCTATGCCGGAAAGCTTACATACAGGCACAACCACCGAATTTTTCGCAGCACTGCCCCCTCCCAAGGACTGCACGCCCCGGGCAGTACAATCCCTGGTTGGGAGCCAAAAAGAAATAACCGAAAAAGCTACAAAACAAATAAATTACAATAATAACAAAATTTGCAAATATTTACAGTATTTACAAATAACAAAAAAAATTTACATTAATTACAGAGATCTATGTACAAGCAACTATGCATAAGTCATACAATTAAACATAAAACCATTACGAAATACGCGGTACCCATAACAAAAATAACTATCACTAATTACTATGGCCATAGTATGGAACTAACCTATCATAATGTACAATCTTAGGTTTGGAATTGGGAGACTTACGGATCCGTATTACGACGTCATTCAGTCTGTTGAGGACTGTGTAGGGACCTTCCCAATGCGATTGCAGTTTGGGAGAAATGCCCTTACGACGGCTCGGATTCCACAGCCAAACCTTGTCGTTTTCCTGGAACTTATGTTCGGTCGCTCTTGCGTCGTACCTCTTCTTCATCCTGTCCGTCGAGATGTTAATTCGCTCTCGAGCAAACCTGTGCATCGTTTCCAACCGGGCTTGGAGATCTTGAACGTACTCCTCAGGAGAGGACTGTAGATCCGGAGGACGGCCGAAAAGCAGGTCACTCGGAAGACGGAGATCACGACCGAAGAGCATTTGAGAAGGGGAATAGCCGGTACTCTCGTGGACGGCACTACGGTAAGCAAGCAGGAACAGGGGCAGCTTACGATCCCAGTCTTCTTGGTTCTTGGAAACCATAAGCGATAGGTGGTTCAAGATTGTGCGGTTAAATCTCTCCACCATGCCGTCAGACTGCGGATGTAACGGGGTGGTCTGTGTTTTCTTTATTTCCAATAAGTCGCACAGTCCTTTGAACACAGCCGAAGTGAAGTTCCTGCCTTGGTCGGTATGAATCTGGAGGGGAGTTCCAAATCTAGATACCCAATTCTGCAACAGGACTTCAGCCGTAGTGACAGCCTCTTGGTCTGGAATTGGATATGCTTCAGGCCACTTCGTAAAATAATCCATGACAACTAGAATGTATCTGTTGCCATCTTTAGTCCATGGCAGAGGTCCCAGTATATCAAGGGCAATTCGCTCGAAAGGCGCTCCAACGTTGTATCGCTGCATTCTTCCGCGACAGCGTTCCTTCGGTCCTTTCTTGGCTGCGCAGGCATCGCAAGACCGGCACCATTTCTCAACGTCGTTTCTTGCGGAACTCCAAAAGAAGCGCTCTCGAACTTTGTTTAATGTCTTCATATAGCCGAAATGCCCTCCTGTTGGGCTGCTGTGTATTTCTTTCAGGACATCAGGTATTCGGTTTTGAGGAAGCAGCAGCTGCCATCTTTTATTAGTTCCATCGTCGCTTTCCCACAGTCGATATAAGACTCCATTTCGAAGGTGAAGTGAGTCCCAGAGAGCCCAGTACCTTTTAGTCATAAGACTGAAGATGGAAACGTCCTGCCACTTGGGTTTCGTAGCCGATGATTCCTTCAGCTCTATTATTGGCTTAATGTTAGGATCCGCCAACTGGTCTTCTCTAACTTTTTCATGACTCCACGGATTTGGCTCTGATGCTGTTGAAGATGTTAATGGTCGGATGCTAGGATTCGCCAAACCGTACTTAGCTTCTGCTCTTGAACAATACCCGGGTCAAATACTTTTCCACTGCAGTTCTCGGGTGTATTTCTGTTTTTCATATCACAGTCTGAAGATTGTCATTTCAGACTTTTCTTCCACAACAAGATCTGAAACAGTTTGTTCACCATCCTGGAGTTTATTCACATCGTGTGTACAGTTCACCTCGATACTTACAGCAGAAGGTACTTGCTTATTTACCTCTATTTCCTCAAAGCCAGTTCCGATGTTTACACCAAGACCATGAATAGAATCCGATCCTTTACAAGCAGAAGTATCCAGGTTTAGAATCAAGTCCTTGTCTGCACAATCTGCATTATAAGAGACACATACAGTTTGCGAAGTAAGTAAATTACCTTGCAATACTGGATCACTCTGCGTAAGCTGTACATCAGCTTCTTCCATCTCAGAGTCACATGAGTTATCAGATGGTTCAATACTTGCTAACTGCGACTTCGTAACCTCACTATCAGTTTCTATGATCTCGACAGTCGCATTTTCATTTTCTTCTGTCTCTACTTCAGGCACTTGAGAATCAAAAGCTTCCTTCCCGTCTTTTATTTCTTCATGCTTTCCTTCTTTTCCTTTAACCCCGTTAGATGTTTCATTCATCATTTCTTGATTTTTCTCAGGCAGTTGATTAGCTATTTCCTTCTTTTCTTCATCCTCTGATTCTTCAGATGCAAATTTTGGCACTTTCGCATCTTCTTTTATGGCTCCAGTTTCTTCTGCAAGCTCCTCTTTCATCTGTTGGAGTTGCTCTCGTACCTTTTCTCGGCCGACTTTCCTCTTTTCGCGCTCGGCCTTCATCTCGGCTATCATCTCTTCATAGCCAATTCTTATCTCATCATATGTGGCTTTTATCTCGGCTTGTCCGGCTTTCATTTTTTGTTTCATCTCTTCTTGTCTGGCTTTCATGTCTTGTTTCATCTCTTCTTGTCTGGCTTTCATCTCTTCTTGTCCGGATTTCAGAGCTGCTAACATGTCCATCAAAGCTTTCATTTCCTCCGCCATTGCTTTCTCCTGTAGACGGGTGACTGGCATTCACTCTCAAATCCCACTTCTGACACCAGTTGTTGCGTTTTACGGGTTCGTAGATTTGAGAGTATCCGATGAAAACACGATGCAGAACAATAAAAAGCACAATTTATTTACAAGAATCACTATTTACAGCACAGTTCCAAAATTACCTTTAAAAGCGTCGAAAATCTACAATAAATACGCTGAAACAATCAGCAACACAGCTTCAGGCTGTAACTGTAAAGGTAGCTTCACGGCAACACTAAACTTATAATAAACACCGTGGAACAATCACCAATACACTGTCAAGCTATACTGTAAAGGTAGCTTCACGGCAAAGCACTATCTCGATCGCTTTCCGTTCACAAAACTCTCGCGTAGCTTAGCACTCACAGTAAGCAGCTATTCTCACAATTCTCACAACTAATCACACTCTGCCGGCTCTCAGAAACGCAAGGGTTTATATAGCTTTTCCTTAGGTTCCACAGGTTTCGAGAAATATCTCGACAGGAAATTATTCTAGAAGCTTCCCGATTGGACCATGGGATATCGCCAATTTGGTCGCCAAATGGGCGATAAAGTCGCCATTCTGGCAATCCTACCATACACTATTTTATGGCAACCCTAGTGCTATGCCAGAAAGCTTACATACAGGCGCAACCGCCGAATTTTTCGCAACAATATTTAGAGATGTATTTGTGCATCCCTGGAAACTATTACTTTTTTTACTGCTCATCTACTGGTAAAAGCGGATACATTTCAAAACTATTTTTACTGCTCATCTACTGGTAAAAGTATTTTTACTGCTCATCTACTGGTTTACATTAACTATTTTTACTGCTCATCTACTGGTAAAAGCGGATACATTTCAAAACGATTTTGAAGTAGAAACTGACAAGTCTGTTTCTTATGTCATGAAGCAGTAAAACAATGCAAATTGAAGGTATGTTCACCAAGAATCGAACTTTAAATTAACTGATATTACTCAGCGTTTTTATCGAATTGGCAACTGCTGGAAATGGCAAATTTTCGAATGGAGGTTGAGAGAGAAAAATCTTTGAGATGTTACTTAAATATGGTTAAAACCTGAAGAGCAAAGCAAAATTTACATGTTTGTGATAAAAGCATGGCATATTCTCCTTTATATACAGATGGGAAAAACGCCAGTATATAAAACATAAATGTCGTAAATTTAAATATTTAATATAAGCTTCAAACACTTACATTGCCGTGAATTTTCTGTTTAGTGTAAACAATTTTATGCATTATACTAATAAACATTTTCATTGTTAACTGTACCATCGAAATACTACTCATACTATATATATATCTATATCTATGTGTGAGGCAACTTTATTGTAAGTTCCTTCAGCCCCATAGTGTCCAGTGGTTGGAGAGTCATGGTGTTCTTGTAGCAGTCTTTTTCTTTCTGGATAGGAACTATGTGCTAGGCTCCACGGCTCTCAAGTGTGCCACCTAGCGGTCATTGGAGGGAATAACGGCCTGATAGACAATAGCTTTTCAGTCAGTGTATTGGAGGCAGATACTAAAACACGGTGTTCTGCCCCGAGAGTTATTTTGTAACTTCAGTGTTTAATTATAATGTCCGTATAAGTTTTACGTCCTTAAGTGTAAGGTTTTTTTAATTATGTTTCAGAATTAAAGCTAATTAATACTCAAGGTGAGTATTTTGTTTAGTTAGTATCCCTTTAATTCTATTTAGTTGTTAACCCTAACAGACTTCGAATTATGGCGTCCTGGTTACAGTTAGCATCCAACATTGGGCTTGTTCTGCTTTTCTGCCTTTAATTCTTCATTTTCTCTTTTTTCCTATTCTGCACAGTCATTTACCATGGAAATTGAAAATTCTTTTGACAAAACTGAAATCTTTGTTTAATTGTGGATGTTTTTCAATTAAATTCTTCAAATCAGTTAATTTGTGATTTGCTTTAGTTTTTTAGCTTAACTTTTTCATTACTAACACTAAATCTTCCTTTTTTAAAGCCATTAAAATATTACACATTTTTTTTTTCTTCTAAATCATCTAGTTACGTATATTATCAAAACACAATAATAGATGAAGGTCACCATATTCATATATAATAGCGACTTTATTTGCCTGACTTTAAGCTTATTAAAAATGTTTGGGATGCCTTTGACAGTGGTATTGTGATGGGGGGATATAGGGGGTTATAACTCCCCCATAAGGATAGCTGTACACTTAAATTTTAAAGAAATCACTTCAAATAAAATAATATTTTTATTTTTATTTACATGAAATATATTTTCATTTTTGCAATGCATGGACTTGCTTTCATAAAAAGATCTAAGTTTTAAAACAATACAGAATTTAAAAAAAATATCCACAAAAATATGAAAAAAATATGTGAATATCACCAAAACCTAATACTATAGTATTGTGTGCTACCAGAGATGACTACTGACCCAACATTAAATAAATGTCTTCCAGTGTATTCCATCCTGGCAGATGGAAAACCTGAAAGTGAAAATGAGCAGCATTAATTGTTGTGAGGAATCAAGGTTTGTGGAATACAGGACCTATATAAATACACAAGGTTCAAAACATATATATACAATGTTCACTACATAAATATACAAGATTCTGGTGAGTACATTCATTGTATGAGCTAATACACTCATTGCTTGTTTTCATACAATATTTATGTGCTATTTACATGGGCTTTAATGATTTTAATGTATAATCCATATGAACCCAATAATCCTGATTAACATGATGTACATGGTGCGATTGAGTTCAAGCAAAACTGTGAAGCATTATATAGTTCATATTTACAGCTCTGATAGAGATATATATAATTAAAGTAGTTAAAACATTTGCATTGACTTGAAGTTCTTTATGATTGTTCAATTGCTTTGTAAAATGTATTTGCAGCAAATGAATTGTTCAATTACTTTGTAAAATGTATTTTCAGCAAATGTGAGTAGTAATGAGAGTAATTAAATATGTAGTATGTAAGTATCTACATTTGCAGTACTGTTTTGCTATACTGCATTATGAACTGATTAACTTATGCTGCATTCCAATAGTTTGTAACTCAACATAGCTAACTCAGAAAGTGATGATGCTAGACTGATATTCATGGTACGTTTGCAGTGATACATTGAGTTATTGCACTTCTTATATACATTATCCAATCACTCACTATTTCATCATAAAACCTTCTCATAATATTCAAACATTTTGCAAAATATGAATATATTTGAATAATATGAGAAATCTTCTTAGCTTGAAATCAGGCAGTTTCAGTTTGCATCCTGGCACCTAATGTGCCAGTGTTAAGATCCAGTTGTGTTTGGTGTTGTGTCTTGTATGCAGTTAATGACACCCAAATCAATCCTTTTTGTTTATTTGCAATGCACTAACTTATATACACTTCATACAAAACAAAATGAACAAACAAAAACTATATTAACAGGAACCAAATTGCTGACTATATAATTCACTCAGCTGAACGTCCGGCTTTTCCCATTGTAGGCCAGTCTCCAATTTTTAATTCACCTAGAGGGCACTATTTTCTTTTAGGATTAAAATTTAGGAGAACCAGGCTCTGCAGTGTTTTTAATAACTAATAAAAAATAACTAATTTAATAAATATTCAGAATTTGAATTTAGAATTTTTTTGTCCGGCCCTTTTAGATAAGCGTTAGTCTTGGGTTGTTTCTTTTGGACTACTTTGTCGAGCTATTTAGTCTTCAGGCTGTTTTGATAAGGTATGAGGTAAAAGCTGCAAAGCTGTAAATATTCTCGTATATTATTAAACAAAAGTTATTTACTCTTGAAAGCCATTTTTTGGGGTTATTTTGGCATGGGAGGTTTTATGGCTTGGGTTATTTTGATGAGATATAGAATAAAATGTGGATAAAATGATATAAACATCGACTGTAGATAAAGTGATATAAATATAAACTAAGTTGAAAACTTAATTTATCCAATAAAAGTAGAAGCCTATTTCATCTGAATTTTTTCTTGTTCTTGTTGTGTGTGATTTTTTTTCACTTTAAAAGCAGTATGCCAACTGCAATAATACATGTATACTTTGAATAAATATGGAAGATGAGTATCACGAAAGTGAAGGTCACCATATTCATATATAATAGCGACTGTATTTGCCTGACTTTAAGCTTATTAAAAATGCTTGGGATGCCTTTGACAGTGGTATTGTGATGGGGGGATATAGGGGGTTATAACTCCCCCATAAGGATAGCTGTACACTTAAATTTTAAAGAAATCACTTCAAATAAAATAATATTTTTATTTTTATTTACATGAAATATATTTTCATTTTTGCAATGCATGGACTTGCTTTCATAAAAAGATCTAAGTTTTAAAACAATACAGAATTTTAAAAAAATATCCACAAAAATATGAAAAAAATATGTGAATATCACCAAAACCTAATACTATAGTATTGTGTGCTACCAGAGATGACTACTGACCCAACATTAAATAAATGTCTTCCAGTGTATTGTCATCCTGGCAGATGGAAAACCTGAAAGTGGAAATGAGTAGCATTAATTGTTGTGAGGAATCAAGGTTTGTGGAATACAGGACCTACATAAATACACAAGGTTCATAACATATATATATACAATGTTCACTACATAAATATACAAGATTCTGGTGAGTACATTCATTGTATGAGCTAATACACTCATTGCTTGTTTTCATACAATATTTATGTGCTATTTACATGGGCTTTAATGATTTCAATGTATAATCCATATGTACCCAATAATCCTGATTAACATGATGTACATGGTGCGATTGAGTTCAAGCAAAACTGTGAAGCATTATATAGTTCATATTTACAGCTCTGATAGAGATATATATAATTAAAGTAGTTAAAACATTTGCATTGACTTGAAGTTCTTTATGATTGTTCAATTGCTTTGTAAAATGTATTTGCAGCAAATGAATTGTTCAATTACTTTGTAAAATGTATTTTCAGCAAATGTGAGTAGTAATGAGAGTAATTAAATATGTAGTATGTAAGTATCTACATTTGCAGTACTGTTTTGCTATACTGCATTATGAACTGATTAACTTATGCTGCATCCCAATAGTTTGTAACTCAACATAGCTAACTCAGAAAGTGATGATGCTAGACTGATATTCATGGTACGTTTGCAGTGATACATTGAGTTATTGCAACTTATACTGAGGGTGTGATATCTGTAAAGGGGATATCATTATTACTGTACTAATCCTTGAGTATTAGTGTTATTTGATATAGCTACACTAAGTTGCACTTCACCTAAGAATGATTAGTCAAAGCACTGTTCTCTGCTGCAGTCTGCAGCAAAACGTGCTGTGCCAAAACTGCTAGGGCATTCTCGTTTTTAATATTTTACTGCACAAAGTCTGAGAATATCTTCAGTACGTTTGGCCTGCTTATTTTTACATGTATTCTCACACTGCGGCCAGTAGACAGTGGTAGGAATTTTTAGGAGCTCATCCTTTGCCTTCAGACAGTTGAAAATTTAGTGATCTGCTTCTCCACATTCACACAAATTTGTGTCTCATTTTCTAAATCTGTGAAGATAATAAGGGAAGGTACCATGACTCATTTAAAATTGGGTCTGAACCCCACTGTGTGTCTTTAGTACATGAAGCTTTTGGGAAGAATTGATATGTCCTTCTTCCTGTATTTTCATGATCCCACCTTTTTTGCTACTCCTGTGCTGGATAATTTAGCATAATTCTCTTCAAATATGACTGGTATGCGTACTGGGCTTTCAAGTCAATTAATATCATTAGCCATAGATTCAGCATATAAGTCCACTACTTCATTCCCAGCTATTCCCACATGTACGGGAACCCATACCAGATTGGCTCTGATATCTGATGGGATGCTTAAAAGAATTTTTTGTATGTTTCATATTATTAGACTCCTACTTCTTTGCCCTCAAATTGCCTCCAAGCTTGAGACTGAGTCACTATATATAGTTATCTTCAGTTTTGCTTAGTTTGCTCACATAACCTTTTATACATGACTATAGAATCAAACTGCCTTCTTCACATAAAATTTTGAATCAGTCAAAATATATTTTTTTTTCATTTACATGAAATTCACTGTTGTGAGCTTAGCTCTTGAAAAACAGTGTGTTCTGCAATAAGGCTATTTTAATTTTGCACTATTTGTACAATGTTGATACATTGCAAGATGTCATTTTATTTTCCAAGGCTAAATGTTTTATGAAATATGCTTACTCATTTTCTGTTATATTTGATTATTTATGTAATATCTTGCATTTCAGGCATTATTTATTGTTTTTCTATCAAGGATTCTGAAGATATTGCTTTGGAATTACGAAAACGGGGAATAAGTGCAAGAGCATATCATGCTCAACTCGATGCCAAATCTAGGAGTTCTGTTCATAAAAGTTGGTCTTCAAACAGTATTCAAGTAATTGTGGCCACAGTTGCTTTTGGTATGGGTATTGATAAGCCTGATGTGCGCTTTGTTATTCACTATTCTATGCCAAAGTCAATGGAAAATTTTTACCAAGAAAGTGGTCGGGCAGGTTTGTGGTCATTTCTTAAAAACTTTACTCTGTAACATATTTTTGTTTATTCATTATAATTATTATTATTTGAAATTATAATTTTTATCCTATAATAAGAAAATGTAAAATTCAGTAATCTGAATGTTGGTAATTTGAATAGCCTTAATTACCTGTGTTTATACCTATCTTGACTGCAGTAGAAGATGCTCTTTAGCAAACTAAATCTAATTCACAATACTAAAAGTAGTAAATCTCAATTTAACCCTTTTGATCCTAATGGGCACATACATCCTAGGATGCACATCATCCAGAATCCTTCATTCCCCCCCCCCCATTGGATAAATGAAACCCACTTTAAAATGGATTTTTACATTTGCAGTGTTTGTAAGAAATTAGGGATCAAATATGACTAAAGAAACCTGACTTGTTTGTCAAATGTGTCAGGTTGCTCTTTGTAAAGACTGCTTTACAACATACCATACTTAACTTGTACTGTAAGAATAAAATATTCGGTATATTTCATTTAACTTTATTATTTATTCACATGCAGTGTAAGGTTATTATAACAATATCCTAGACCAGAGATTCTCAACCGGTGGTACGCAAGAGAAAAATAGGTGGTAAGCAAAGCAACAAAGTATTTTTTACTTTTAAATTCAAAAATCTTGGGAAAGAAAAGAACAATTTAGAAAAATGTTTTGTGATAGAACTTTAAGTGAAGATTTTTAAAATAACATGCTTGTTAACTTCAAGCTGAACTGAAAAAAAGAATTTAAAAGCATTTCAAATAAAGCTATTAAATGTTTATTCACTTTTTGCACAATCAATTTGCATAAACAAGGATTTTTTTCCATGTTATATTCAGGAAAAAAAAAGTACAGAAAAAAATTAAAAGTGGATCGTAATTTACAGTTAAAGATAAGTGAAATATGACCACACATAAAGAAATTGATTTCTCTTAAACAGGTACAAATTTCACAATAAAATTTAAAATTAAAGTATTATAACTTAAATTTTGATAGTTAAAATGGTAACTAATTTTTAATTATTGAAATTAAACTATTTTTCATAGTTAAATTTTAATCATGCAAAAGTCAGGTTGAAAGGATTAAATTATGACTTTTGTTAAATATTGCATTCATCATCTAATTTTATGAGTAGGAAATAAAATGAAAATGCTCATGAAATAGTAATTTGTTACAAATAACACCTAACAAATAAACAAACAAGTAAAAAAATTCAGCTGACAATACTTAGACATTGGAAATGTAAATGCTTGAATGAGTTTAGATGAGAATATGTATAAAAAAGAGACATTAAGACACTTTATGGTGAAATACTTACTTACCTATGCTGAATTCTTAAGTTTTCAAATGAATAAATTTCAAAGATTTTGTATAAAAATGTTTAACTATGTTGAGTTTTGAGATGTGCAAATTATAATCTCTTATGCTATGATGACTCTTGCTTTGAATTTTCCAAATGTTATTGAAGAGAATAACTATGAAGATTGTTATAGTGAGTGTCATCTGCTGAGGACTGTTACAGCACTGGAAAAAGATTAAAAATTCTTTGTTTTAGAATAAAATTTTTTAAATGAGAAATGTTGTTGGAGAACTTGTGTTTTCTAATGTGATAATATTAGTTTAAACTATATTGTAACACCATTATCCATTAGCAGCAACTGAAGAATATTTATAGCAGTGACACTGAATGGGATTAATGTAAGAAATCAATTATAAACCACCTTGAAGAATGATTCTTTTTGACAAAGAAAAATTAAAACAGTCATCAATGACAGATTTTACCATTTTTAATAGTTATCAATTTAGCAAAATCTGCTAAAAATAATGATGAATGTTTTATATATATATATAAGAATATGTATAGTTAGGCAATTGAATAAATGAAGTATGTATACATAAATAAATTGCATATTAAATATTTAAAATGTCAATATGTAAATGAAAAAAATTAAGCTTAAAAAATAGCTACATTGAAATTTTCATTTCGTATTTCTTGAACACAGGAAAAACATATTAATTTAGTAGTTTTATGTTAGGTTCATTATTGATAATAAGATAGTAATGTTCTGTAATGCCTTAAAGAGATAAGCATTTATAATTTTTTTTTAATATAGTATTTTTTTCTTGCATAAGTTAGTCTGAAATATTTTTGCTGATTGATTACCTAGATTAAACTATTAAATTTTTTAAGAATAATAAAGAGAATAACCAAATTTTACATATAGAGTTTTTATCTTACAGTTCTTGATGAAAGGTATAAGAAATTTCTTTGACTTTCCTGCCTTTTATTAATGGCATATTTCCCAATAATTGTTTAATTACATGTTATGTATTTTTCACATTCATGTAAATTTTTTAATTCTATAAAGTTATAAATATGATTATTCCTCTTCCTTGTATTTAATGGTAATTTAAAATATTTACTGATTTCACTCTATTTATATCTATTTATATACATTAAACTGGATAATTGTGAGTAAATCTTGTAGGCAGTATTTTTGTTATAAATATAAAAAATTATTGTATAAATCACATGAATGATAATTTTTAGGTAGAGATGATCAATTAGCTTCATGCATCCTGTTCTATCGTTTCCCAGACATCTTCCGACAAAGCACGATGGTTTTCACTGAGCAGAAAGGCTTAGAGCATTTGTATGCTATGATAGCATATTGCCTTGATCTTTCTAGGTAATTATATATTTTTTATATTTAGTAAGAAATTGTAGTGAATCTTTCTCTCTAAAACAATAACTCTTAATTATGTCCAGTATTTCTGAGAACATAAACTAGCGTTGATATTGAACATCACGTCTGTGTGATGAAATATCAACAGAGGACTGAATTTTCTAGATTCACTAGTAATCAATAGAAAGTTCACTGTATTTCTATTGAAGGCAAGCATTATGTTTTATATACTGTATTATTCGAAAATAAGACTTTCCTTACTCTTAACAGATAAAGGAAAATGCAAGTGAATATTATTTCATCTTTCAGTAATTCTGAGAAAGAGAAAGTTTCTCTCCCCATTCCCTTAGAATTTAATTGCAATAACAGCATTGTTAGCTACAATGGAAGGGTATTAAATTAATAGCGAAACATTTTTACTGTTTGTTTTTAGACCACTATAATACCTACTATAGCTATGCAGAGCAGAGTGTCGAAAAAACATTTCTCAGAATCTCCACTTCTACAAAATGTATGTAGGCAGGTTATCATCTTTACTAGCTAAACATACTTAAATGGGGGGGGGGAGAAGAAGAATTATAGCTCAGATTGTCAAAAGAGATGTTTGCTTTCAAATTCTGTGCTGTATTGCTTACTTATGGAAGCATTTCAATATTTTCCTTTTAACATTTTAATCTTATTTGTTGTTACAGAAGATAATAGAAAGGCATTGGTTATTAAGTATGTTTATTAGTATCAGGTTTTAACGAAAGTTTCCTGCCATCGCAAATATTGTCTGCATAAACAGTTTATGTTGGTCTGTTTAATCATACTTTGTCAAATGACTTTTGGCATTTGAAAGAAAGAGACTTGCTTTAGAATGCTGGCTTGTGAAATTTGTGAAAAAATATCATTATCATTCATTACAAGGTGTCTGAAATAGAATTATCACGCTACCAGATTAGAGCCATTATTTACTTCCAGTTCTGTTGCAAAGAGTCAGCTACAGAATGTCACCAAATCATGTGTACAGCTTTAGATACTAATATTGTATCATATGACCCTGTGACAGTTTGGTACCAAAAGTTCAAAAACAAGAACTATGATATTCAAGCAGAGCACTCTGGCCCGTCTGCGAGAACTTGTGGAAGAAGATCAGTATGCAACCACTCGAGAGCTTGCTAAAGAGTTAGACTTTTGTGCAATGCCCATTAGTAGCACTCTGCATCGCATAAACTTGACGAATAACTTCAATCGCTGGGTGCCGCATCAGCTGACTCAAGCAGATAAGGATAGACATGTTCGGGCCTGCACTAATCTGCTCAAATATCAACACAAGGACAAAATTCTGTACCAGATCATCACTTGTGATGAAAAGTGGATTTACTTCAACAACACAGGCTGAAAAGGAGGATGGGCTGTGCCCAGTGAGCCCGTCAGCAGTGTCACAAAGCACAATTTGACTAACAAATTTCATTTTGTATCTGGTGAGATTACTGTGGTGTTATCCACAAAGAGTATCTGAAAAAAGGTAAAAACCCATGACAGTAAGGTGTACAGTGAGTTGGTAGTCTGTGTTGAGGTTGTTATCAAGGAAAACCATCAAATGTTTTGCCACACCCACCATATAGCCCTGACATCACTCCTTCTACATTTTTTCACACCTGCAGGTACATCTTGCTGGTGCTATCTTCCATTCTGCACAGGCCATCTGAAATGAGGTTGATCTGTTTTTTGTACTCGTGCCTATCAAGTTTCTGGGCCGAAGGCTTTAATAAAGTACCAAAACATTGGCAGAAAATAATACATCTGAGTGGTGATTACTACCCTCACTTAAACTGCTTTCATGTTTTTTTCCTAACTTTATTAAGAACATTTTTTGATGAAAACTTTTGTTACAACCAGATATAAATGTAATGAATAAGATGTATATTAATAAATGCATATACAAATGTTTTTCATCTTCCATAATAATAAAACCATAAATTTGAAATGTTGCCATTTACAATAAAACTATAGTTTTTAATTTATTTATAATCTAAAAACTATTTCATTTGTTCGATATATAATAGGCAAAATGGTGTTGCATATCTCCGAAGTTCTATACTATAATTCCATTTAAGACTGGCAGCATCTAAAATTCTACAAGTAGTGGTTCAGAGATAATTCCATATCCAAATTTACCCAGTCTAATTTTAAAATGAATTTATTTCAGTATCATAAATTCTGTTATCTAATCTAACATCTCATCAGCAGCATTCAAGCTGCATCAAAACAAATCGAAAATCAAGTTCTCAAGTTCACACCGTTTCCATTCAGAGGCAGAGAAAAGTGTTCGTTGAAACTGAAACATTATTAATAACCTGAAAATACTACTATGCAAATTTAAGGAGTATTCTGATCGTTACATAAGAAATACTTTAATTTTTTCTAATGTTGTTTACAATATGTTGCTGATTATGTAATAAACAAATAATTTAAAATGTAAGTAATAGTAAAAAAGTCATGTATATATAAACATATTTTTTAAAACTCTTCACTTTGAATTTAATGTATTAAAATTCTGTTATATAACAATAATAATATTTCTATATGGTATGCTATGGATCAATACGAAGTACAACAAAACTTGGTGAACTTTTTACAATGAATAATACGTGAACAAGTCATCAAATGTACAAGAATGTCATAACATATTGTCTACTCTGAGATTTCCAGCTAGTCTGCTCTGAAATTTCTAATAAATTTGATCAATATATGAATATTTTAAAAATGATTTGGATGGTTATTTTATAAAAACACAGCAATGTGTGTGTATATGTATTTATATACATGCATACATATATATATATATATATATATATATATGTGTGTGTGTTTGTTTTATATTTCTTTGATGAAATCAGCTTTTATTTCTGTAGTCCAAAACCTCAGAACTACAGTCATTGCTACATTAGATGGTTAACAATATATATATAAACGCAGCAATATATAATATGTGTGTGTGTATGTATAATTTTTTAATATTTCTTTAATTGTCCACAACCTCAGAAATACAGCCATTGCCATACTGGAAAATTCCCATGATTCTACAGAAGTTGAGTTTTTGTCTGATTGGTTGACCTTTACATGGGACACTGCTGCAAGCAAACCATTTTTCAAGAAGTTTTAAAATGTTCCATGTAACCAGGATATCACGTCAATAGCTAGCCAGGACATCGCTTTCAGTGCAGCTAGTTCTTCTAGGAACCCTTTTTAAATCAGTGCTGTCAGAATCCCGTTTTGGGCAAAAGTCCCATCTAGCATCATGCACCACTATATCAGTGATCAATTTAGCGGATGGAAGTCTAAATTTAAATAACTCAGCTAGATCAGAATGCTATAATTAGCAGCTGTTTATGCAGTTTATAAATATAATTACTTGTAGAGTTTGTTTACTATTTAAACAGTGTAATTAATATATGTATTACAATAATTAAACTCCCTCCTCTCACTCAGCAATTCCATTTATCAAAATATCCATTTGCATGATCTTGCTCAGTTTTAAAACAAAAACATAGCAAGCCTCCTGAATAATTGCAATATGGAGTAAGTACAATTTACAGAAGAATAAATTTTATTTTTTATGCATTTCAAATACATATCCTTATAAATTATTAAATATCTGCTTTGCTCTCTGTCATATCAGCACAGTGTAATATGGAGTTTACTCTGAAATTTGTTTAGATATGGACAGAGAATAAGTGGCAGAAAACAAATTAATGGTTAGATTTAAAAATATGAACTCTTTTAGCCTAGCAGATGATTTTTTATTGGGCAGTTGCAAGTAGTATAGTGTAGAATAAATTTTAAGCAGAAGGAAAAATGGAACTGACACGAGAACATCCATCATTCTATAATTTTCTATGATTTTAAAGTGGAATTAAATAAGAAGAAGCATTCAACGTCTGCAATTATCATTTGCAAATGAAGGTCCATCTCATGCTATTGTATTCAGATGGTTTATAGAATGTCAATGAGGTTGCAGTTTTTTTTTTCAGGATGAAGAATACCCATGAAGTCTATTGTGAGCAGTAATCCTGGATAATGTTTCTGACATATGGAAAATGTCAATCCATGATAATCACTGCACCTACGAAATGATACAAAAAGAACTTAACATTGGATCTGCCGCCATACATAAAATTATTCTTAAAGAATTGCATATGAAAAATTAGTTTGCCATTGGGTTCCCCATAATTTAACTGAGCACCGAAAAGAGAAGCATGTCAGAATCAGTAAAGAAACCCTTAAATTACGTAAAGATGGTGACCAATGCATTATTTCTAAAATTGTAACTGGTAATGAAACATACATACTATTTTTTGACATTCCAACACATCACAAAAGTAAATTATGTGTCTTTGAAGGTGATCCTACACCTACAATAGTGAACAGACATTGTGTCATGAAAAACATAATGTATGGTATTTTCTTCATAAATACAGGATTGGTCGAAGCCATCAAGCTGGAAGGACAGAAGACAGTCACAGTTAACTGGTACACCACTAAGTCAAGAAGTGAATGTTAGAGGACTCATGCTCCAACATGATAATGCATCTTCTCATTCAGCAAGACTGACAGTTGAATTTCTTGAACAAAAATACATCAGAGTGATAGAACATCCATCGTGATCTAGTTGTGTGTGACTTTTGGCTATTTTTTAATCTAAAAGAACTATGTGGATGCTGTTTTCATTCCAAAGATAAAATGATGAGGCTATAAATGCATTTTTTTCATTGATTCCAAGAAATGAAGGGCTTGGTGCACTTAATCTTGGAAAATTAGCCTACAGAAGTGCATTGATGGATGTGTGTAAAACCTATGTGTGTCTCAAAAACTTCAGAGTAACCCTTGTAGCATACGTTGAGAAAACAAAACTCATAGGATTAATATTTAAAATAAAATTAATGCTATATGTGTAATATACACTGGTTACTGGAAGCCATCTTGTGAATATATGGATATTCTCACACTAGTTTTCCACTAATTTGCAGAATCAACTTTCATTTCAGAACAGTTATAACTGTGTGCTCTTGAGTTTTGCGATTCTGACTTTATCTTAATATTTTGCCAAGGTACATCCTATAATGTTGCAGATTGATTATATATGAATTCTGTTTTTTCAACTCTGCAATATTCTTTGGTATATATGATGATTGATATAGAAAGTAATACATAGGATGATTGTTTGGGATTTATAGTCATGATTAATAATGCATCTGTCCTGGACAGAAGTATTGTAATTATGTGTCATAATAATTTTTCTATTGATTCTTCATATTTAATTTATTATTATTACATCATGAATATTTTTTAGGCATTGAATGAAATTACAAGATGTTATATTATGCAAAAAAAAAAAAAAAAAACTTTTATGAGGATGGAAACTCTTCATGTGAAATTTTTTTTTCTATAATTATATAGTATAGCAAGTTTGTTTTAAATACATGTATTACACACATGTATTTAAAACTAGCTTATAAGATGTAATATTTGGAGATGTATGTGAAGGAGGCTTAAAGAAATTTATTTTGCTGATTACTGTCTGCTCTTCTAGTAGAAATATAGCTTTTGATTTGCTGTAATTAAAACTAAAAAGAAGGTACTGCTTTTTATACAAATGTGTTCCTCAGATGTGTAGTGCTTTGGCATTCACATATTAACAAGTTAACTATAATTTCCATAACTAATCATCTACCAATTACAGTGCCTTGTATTTTAATTGATAATTTTCCAATAAATATCTACTTAGTTCTTGTATTTATAAATAACTGTAGCTGGTTGCTGTTAACCGCATATTATTCTTATTTTATTTTATTTTTCTTAGCCATTATGTTAGAACGTGCGAGTTCATGAAAATAGAAACTATCCACTTTTTTCAAGATTATTGTACATTGCTAAAGAATCAAGAATGTGTTAATTCCCATGTGGAAAAATTATGTGTCACTCATGTAAAGTCATGATTTGGAGAACTGTAACATGTTTGGTGCAGATAAGCAATTAAAAATAAGATAAATAAATTTATTTGTAGTTGCTAGATCACATTAATAAAAGTCTGTAGTCTTACTGACTTTTGTACTGTATACATGATTGCAACAGCAAGCCAGATATTTGTTGACAAGTTATTGCCTGCTGCATAATGAAAATAAGCAGATACCAGTTAATTTGTGTATGCTTAGGTTCCCCTTTCCCCATAAGTATATATAACTGAATTAATATCAACAAATTTTTAACCTAAGATTTAATAATTTTTCCTAAACATAATTAAAACACTGAGATTTCAATTTAAAATATTTTTATTATGAATAAAATCTTTTCAAAAAATAGCTGTAAACTTACTTGAACTTCTTTTATTTTGTTCCGAGTTTTTATATAGCTTATAGCTTTCCATAATGGGCTTTTGAAAATTTTTTCCCCCAAAGCTTTCCGATCTATTTCTGTTTGATTAGCTACATAAAATATTGCTGCATTATTTGATTAAAAGTGTAAATGTGGAAGCATTCACCAAAATGCCATGTTTCTCTGAATCTCAGAAATACATATTTTCAAGTGTAAACATGTTAAATTTTAAATCATGATTTAAATTTACTAACTTACAAAATTTTCTCTTTCAGACATGAAATGTACAATATGTAGATTTAAAATGTTTCTACTATTTCAGATGCCGTCGTGCAATTATTGCTCAGCATTTTGGAGAAAGGTGGGAAAATTCACACTGCAATAATATGTGTGATCATTGTGACAAATTTAATCCATGTAAGTTAAATATCTCAAAATATAAAGTGCATGTATTATATATTCTTTTTGTTCGAAATTTTATATATCTGCTCTTGAAATAAGTGTGCATGTGGATACTTAACTATAAGTACTGCAAATAATTGTTTTAAAATGAAAGTGAGGAATATTATTTAATAGCTCCATGTCTACAGATACAAAACCTTCATTAAACTTGTGCCGTTTTCCTTGGGAAGTCCTTCACGGAGGCATCTCTTCCCTTTGGTAGATAGGTCTAGTGTTCTTTGCCATAATTGAATAAACCAAAACAAAACAAACCACTGTTTTGAAAATCAGATTTCTAAGCTATAAATATAGTCTGCTTTGGAAAAGGTTAGAGAGCAAATATTCCTAAAGAACCTGAACTTCTTTTTTGGAAATGTATAGTAAATTTTCTTTCTTTCCCATGTTAAGCTAAGCTGTATTCGGATGAATGAATCAAAAGCATTTTTAAAATTTCATTATATTTCAGCAGTTTGTAACTGAGTAGAATTTAATAACAAAATTTTATTAAATAAATTCAAAACTTGTTATATGTGACCTATTAATGTATGTAACAAAAGCTGGGCATCTTTAAAGTACTTATTGTTTCTTAATACATTATGTAGTGTAATCATATCTTACTGTGACTAGTTTAAGCTCATAAATAGTTGAGTGTATAAATAGCTAAGTAGGCTAGTTGTATGGAGTTCTTATGCATTTCTTTGTGTATACTATACATCAATATTGTTTAAAACATCTTCCATGGGATCTTCTAAAACAAATATAAGCCTTTCAGTGCTTTGCTCTAATAAACTACCTACTTATATATTTTAACTAACATTGTGTCTGTTTTACTAGTAATTTACTGATATCTTTATTTTTTCCCCTATGTTAGTAGTATTGTAAAGTGAGTAAAACTTTGAGAACAAAATATGAAATCACAAAGTTTCATTTTTGATTTCTAAATGTTTATCTCATTGTCAAGATAATATTGAAAATCTTTTGTCATAAAATGATTAGGACATCTAAAACAAAAGTTCAATCAAAAGTCAGTTCAAATAAAACAGAAAGTTCTTACTTGGCTTTTGATCTGCCGAGCTTCTCAGAGCAAATTATTGGCCGTGGTTTACACTTCAAACATTCATATGGCACAAAGTAATGGTAGACAGTTTTAAATTCTTGACAATACACAAAATATTAATTAATTCAAGTAACAAAGCACTAAATTAAAAGCATTTAGCTGTACCATATCAGAACCATCTCTAATCTAGAGTTTGAAATAATACTTAAAGGTGTTACTGTTTGGGCATCAAAGAAGTTTATGGTTTTATTTATACATGTGATTTTGTACAATATAATTACACCAATCTGTATATAAGTTTTAAATTAGTTTGGATTGTTATTATGGAAAGTATTAGGAGGAATGCTTTTCTGGATGGGACTGCATCTAAATTACACAATGCAGAAAGAAATGCAGCTAATCCATTCATTAACCAGAAACAGAACTTGGTTTGAATTACAAGTACACTTCTCAGCTTAGTAAATTTCAGAAAACAGTTCAAAATTTGCCTATTTTTTACTATAGAATTTGAAAGGGAATTGCATTTTTAGATGAATGAGATGTGAAAAATCATTCATATATAAAAAATTAAGTATTTTGCATACAGAGAGATAAAAATTACAATTGCCTTCATTGGCTTTACATACACATGTAATGTTGGCTTTACATACACATGTAAGTATGAATAGTAAGCGTATTTTACATAAAATACACCTGTAATTCTGAAGTTTTATGCATGTAAAAATAAACATTTCCCGTAGCTTTCATATTTATTACACATCTAAGCTTAATATTTAATCTTGATATGGCCAATTTTAAAACAAGAAACAATGCAGGAAAGATATTTTTTGGCATATTTTAAAACGACGAATGAACAAGATTTTTTTCGCGTATTTTAAAATGAGAAATAAATGAAAATTAAAACTTGCAAATTATTGTAATGTAACTTAAAAATATTTTTTGTGCTTTTAATGCCTAAATCGTTGCACCTGTGTCTCATACGGGCAGCCGGTTCGAATAAATTTTATCATTCTCGTAAATCACACAGGCTGTGCTTTTGTAATAAAAAGTCATGGGAATTCCAAATTTTATCATGCCTGTATCAATTTCATTTACAAATATATTCAGAGATGACAGCAAAGCACTTGTAATTTGATTAGACAGCAGCAGTATGTAGAAATAGAAACATATTTCCGTGAGAATATGTTTTGAAAGGATTCAATTTCAGTCCTCATCGTTTTTTCGTGTTTAATATTTGTAAAATGAGTATCTTAAGTGAGCAAAAGGATTTAAGACTTGAAGAATCGGGAAGTGATTCAGAAGTCAGCTTTTTTTTCAGATGCTTTTAATTCTGAAGTATTAGAATTTGAAGAGACTGATAATAGTGATGATACTATGCAACTTTTACTTGGGTGCCACTGGAATGAAATTGCTTTCAATTCAAATCATTGTCTAAAGTTAATATTTCATTTCAATGCAGTTCAGGCATTTTATAATATTATGAGCATTTTATAAATGGTGAAATAGTGAATATGATTGTAAAAGAGACTAATCATTATGCTGAGCAATTAAGTAATGTTGCTGGTAAAAGAAAACTGGAAGACGGAAGAGAAGAGAAATCTGTATTACCACATGAAATACATTTGTTCCTTGTGCATTCGATTTTACAAGATATTATCAAAAAAACCTGAAGAAAGCATGTATTGAACTAAGAAAACATCAGTGGAAATTCCTTTTTTCCATAAGATTATGTCATATAATTGATACTGTGAAATAAAAAAAATGCTAGCATTTTGTGAACAATGATTCTCACGATCCAAAAAAAGTCATCCTCACCGAAAGTTTTCTACAAAATTTAGCCTATATTTCAGCATCTGAATAAAGTATATCAAACAACAATTAGCCTTGAAAGATATATTGCCATAGATAAAAACTTTGATGTTGTTGTAAAGATCTTTATCCTGGTGCCAATATATGCCCTTGAAGAAGCAAAATTTGGTATCAAAACATACATGCTAAGGCACAGGGCTAATTTCTAAAATTAGAAGTGCCAGTGCCCTATGGAAGACCAGCAGCAAAGAAGAACATAAGTAAATAAATAAAATGACTATTAAAATCATTAATAATTTAAAAATTAAATAGTTAATTATTATAAAATTAATTAATAATTATTTAATTAATATCAATAATTAATATTTCAATTATTATTTAATTAAATGAAAATTAATTATTTTTTATTAAAATTATTTAACTAATTAAAGATTAAAGTAATTAAATAATTAAACTTAAATAAAATGTACAGAGATAAATTAAAATTTAATAAGTGATTTTTTAATATAATTTTATTGCAAAAAAAATTTTCGAGATCAAATTTCTATTGAAATTGTTGTTTAGTTAGATAAAAGAAGTGCCGGAGCCTTCTTACTTAGGGTTCTGGTGCATTCTGGCTAGAATTACGATTTACCCCCAAAACAAAGAAGTACCGGATTTAGGCTCTGAAGCCAAGTGAATATTGTACTGGTTATATATGGTCATTTATTATATATGCCAGGAAATGTACTTTATTTCATCTTAAATTCTGATGTGTATCAGTACCTTCACAAGCTGTTATGACTTTGATGATGCTCTAATTGAAATAAGGTACTGCGTCACCTTAGGTAAATATTATACTTCACCAGAATTATGTGATATTCTTTTGACTTATCAAGCAGATGTGGTTGGAACTGTTAGACAAAACAAAAAAGATTTACCTTTAGCATTGAAAAATAGAAAGTTGTATTAATCATTAAAATAAGGAATTCATTTTAAATAACATTTTATTAATACCTAGCATTAATATACACAAAAGGACAAACAGAACATGAAATTTCATAAAACAATTAAAGGCTAGGGAGTGAGTTTAAACAGTATAACAGTTGAGGTCTGCAGCTCACATAGAATTGATTTTCTTTCCCATATCATCAGTAGAGGGCATTGCTGGTGATATTCCATTACAGTCCGTCCCCCTCTCTATGAAGACGTCTCAGTGAGTAGCTGGAGGAAGAATTGTGTGGTTTGTTCTTTTGTAAAACATTCCTAGAAATGTTCTTTCTTGGTCTTCCTTTCTTAAGGGAATAAACTGGCTCAGTTTCATTGGAGGTTTCTTTAAATGGTCGGAAGGCAGATGTGTCATCAAACAACAGTTAGCCTTGAAAGAGTTATTACCATAGATGAAACTTTGATGTTGTTCTAAAGACCTTGATCCTGGTGCCTATATATACCTTTAAAGAAGCAAAATTCTTCAAACCAAACATTCCAAGAGGAATGTTTGAATCTGTAATATCAGCTAATTTCATAGCTAACAGAAAATAGAATATATCTTTAACATTATGTAGGGACCATTCTGTTGGGGTGCGAGTTTTGTGGACCATTTTTTTGGTTTTGTTGATAATAGAGTGTGAGGTTACCCACACTTTTTCTTCAGCTGAGTGTTCAATTGCACAACACTGGGTCTGGTCTCCGCACCTCTTTTTTTGGTCTTGTTTTTGTTCGATGAGATCTTTAATTTTGGCTGAAATATTTTCAAATTTTCAAAGATAAGAAGTGATTTCTTGAACAAAATTTTCATTTTCAATTATACTTTATATCATCTAGAGTTCTAAGTTTCCTACCAAGCTGGAGAAAGGCTGTCGTGTCACATTTTATGGTATTCAACACAAATCGTATTGTTGGAGTTTTTCAAACCATGTAGTATAATCATTACCAACAAGAATTGCTAGTCTTCCTTCAAATCCTTATTCTTGCACTCTACTGAGTTTGCCTGAGGGCAATAAACAGGCATTCACGCTTGAGTTATGTCGAGCAAATAGCAAACTTATAAAACAGCAATAATAAATTGCATACCATTATCACTGATAAGTGAACATGGAAACCCATACCAAAGAAACACCCCTTATATAAAAGTTATAGCACACTCCTTGGCAGTGGCATTTTTCAGGGCAAAAAGTTCCACTCACTTCATACTTGTATCTTCAGTAATGAAGATAATTTATGTCCATTTACAATCTTGGGTAGAGGTCCAAAAATATCTGTGGCTATGGTTTCAAACCTTTGGGAATATATAGGTATCCTCAAAAGTCCAATGGGCTTTTGATTGCTAGATTTATACCTGTTATATTCCATACAATTACGAACATACTCTGAGATGTATTTTCGCATTCCTGGGAAGTAATAGCATAATGTATTTTGTGATAAGTACCCTCTAGTTCCATAGGATCCTGCAGTTGGTGTGTCACTCTTTCAAAACATTTTCTAATTCCTTTATTGGAATGACGACTTGCACTTCTTTCTGTTTCTGTGACTGGAGCATACTGGTAAAGAATTCCTTGGGATATAAAATAACTATGGCTTGCCTAATTTGCATAGTTTTCATTTTTGAAGCCACTCTCGAAACAGTCATTGATTTTCTTTAAATCATTATCCTCTAATTGCTGCGCTCAAATGTCACTTGCTTTTCTGGTGGGCAGATCAACAGTTACTATGCACAAAGCAAAAGAGAGCTCTTTGTGTGGACAGAGAGGATGAAATAGCATGTCAGCAATAACATTCGACTTTCCTGATATATATTGCACCTCTAAGTCATAAGATTGAATTTGAAGAGCCCAACATGCAAGTTTACCGGTTAGTGACTTTATGTTCAACAACCATTTCAACAGTTAGTGTTCAGTCCCTGCAGTTATTCTAGATCCTTCCGTGTATCTGTAAAACTTTTCTAATGCTCATTTAACTGCAAAGGCTTCACACTCTGTGGTCAAATAGTTTCTTTCAGATGATGTTAGCAGCCAATTTACACACTCAATTGGGTATTCTTGTCCTTGGATAAGGACTGAACCCAGTGCGTAATATGAGGCATCCGGTCTGAGAACAAAAGGTTTGGTCTCATCTACTTGTTTTAACATGGGTGGAGAAATCAAGCTTTTTTTTTCAGAATTTCAAATGCAGTTTGTTCTTCCTGTCCCCATTTCCAAGTGGAGTACTTCTTCATGAGATTACTCAATGGTCTTGAGATCTCTGCAAAATTAGGAATGTAACAGTAATACCAGGAACAAGTCTGAAGAAAACTCTCTATTTGCTTCAGATTCTTTGATGAGGGAATTTGTTGAATGACTTTTACTTTGGCAGGGTCTATTTCATTTCAAGAACTTGTGATATAATGTCTAAGATATTTCACTTTAAGACAAGCAAAATGACATTTGTTTCAATTTGCATGAAGTTTAAATTTTAAGAGTCAACCAAACACTAAGCACAAATCTTCAAAATGCTCCTCAAAAGTAGAAGACACCACAATACTATCGTTGAGATAAATAAGATTGTTGACCTTTAACCCATTCCAGAAAATACCCATTAATCTTTGAAAAGTGGCTGGTGCTATCTTAAATCCAAAAGGCATACTTGTGAATCTATAGACTCCAAACTGACATACAAAGGCAGTTTTATCTTTCTTTAGAGGGTACATCTTAACTTGGTGATACCTTGATATAAGTATGTGGTAGACATGTATCTAGATTTGCGTTATGAAGAAGTTCATCCATATGAGGCACCATGGATGGATCAGACTTAGTCACAGAATTCAGTTTCCTGTAGTCAATACATAAACAAAAGTCATCGTTTGGCTTGGGAACTAAAACAACAGGTGCTGTGTGTGGTGAATCACACTCTTCGATTATGCCTGATGTAAGAAGTGCATTGATTTCTTTATTCAAAATCTCCTTTCTTGCTGGAGATAGCCTGTAAGGGGTTGTAGCCACTGGAGCTGAATCACCTGTATTGATTCGGTGCTCAATGTAAGGAGTTGGTTTTCCCCCTGGAGAGAACATAGTTTCATATTTTTCTAATAAGACATTCAATCCTTTTTCACTGCTTTTCAGTTAGATTTTCACCTTTGTCTGGAAGTAGTAGTTTTACACAAGTTGTGCAAATGTCTTTTGTTGTGTGGCTGCCATCAGCGAGACCAACAGTGCAAGAGGATTGCTCGAACTTCACCCCATCTTCTTTCAAGATTTAGTACATTTTTTGCAAGTGATTGAATTACTTGCTCCACTATCCACACAAGCTGTGCCAAATATTCCATTACTGCTGTTATCTTTGTGTTGATATTCATCACTGCCATTGCCTAACTGTTGTATATAAATGTCAAAACGAGCTGAGGGTGAACTCATGGAGGACTGATAATCTGGGCATTTTGATTTAATAAATCCAGCTCTGCCACAACCATAGCATGAGAGGGTTGGTTTTTCTGTCCATCTTGTTATCAACTGCATTGGTATATGTCTTCTTCACTGGCATAGATTTTGGAATACCACCTTCAAAATTGGAAGTTTTCGACTTTGCTTTGATTATTATATAAACAATCGTAAGTTTCCAACTTTTCTGCAGGCAAGTTTAAGTTTGGTCAGATGTCCAAAAAGTGATCTCTTATTTCCTGAGGAACTCTTTTTCATCTGGTCAAATATAATGAGTTGCTTCAAATCATCAAATTTTGTAACATTTAATTCTATAAGCCAGTTTTCAAAATAACTGGTCAGTTCAAAGTAGAAATCACAGCAAGTACTTTTGCTTCCTTCTGATGTAGAGCAAACAGTTGTCTGAATTTATCAGTGGTGAGCTTATATCTCTTTAGAAGCATTTCCTTCATATTTTGGTAATCTCTTGATTTCTCTTCTGGCTCACGAGCAATCAATTTTCCAATTTCTGTTGGTAGTGACCCCAATAAATATGGAACCCAAGTTTCTTCTGAAACCTTTTAAAACTTCAGTTGTCTTTCAGTTGTTTTTGAAATAAAAAATGTCTTTTGAATATGGTGGTGGTAGGAGGGGAGTGTAGAAAATTTGAACCTTCTGGGAACTGTCATGCAAAAATAATACTTTTCTCTTGAGTCACCATAATATATTTTTTTCACATTCCATTAAAGTCAGATCAATAAGATGTCATAATAAACACCTGTTACCATGCTGTTATACTGCAAAAAATCAATGAGCAGTGGTTTTATTTCTATCTAAAAAATAATAACCAGACGTTTTCTAGCAGACCCTGTACTCTGAATTTGTTGGTTGAGGAAGTTTCTCTGTCATTCCACAGTGTGCTGTTGTATTTCACTTCCGGGTCATATTGGTAAATTTATTGTTCATCCATTATCACCAGCCGTGGATAAAAATTATATTCATCTATGTTTATCATAGAAAGCAGTTCTTGATAACAATTTACCTAGTTTTTTTCTTTTTCTGGCACCAACATTTGAGGAACCTATCTAGCATATACCTTTGACAAACCCTTCTTTTGCAAGATTTTTTCCCATTGATTGCCATCACAATATTAAAAGGTGTGACATATAAATTCTTTTTTCATGTATTCCTCGACTTTCATACATATTTCTTCAGTGATTCATGTGACTTTCTTTGATGCCACCTTTGAGTAATGTCCTCTATAAAAATGCTAGACCATCTTTTGATACTGGCAAAATATGCAGTAGCACCACAGATTGCATCCATATATCCCATAATATTGGCTCGTATTATGCCTTCATTCATCAAGAATAAAATCACCAAATAATGTTTGATGTTGCAGATATTACTGGTTAAACCATTCACAGCCTTACAAAAAACAACTAATAATTACCAGCAATCTTTGTGTTAATTTCTATGCTCATGCAATCATTTCCTCATGTTTCTTCTTCTCACAGGTATTAACTCAGAGTAGGCTTAGAGCTTATTGTATGCTGCCAGTGTGTTTCTTTATATAAAAGCATGGAAATTTAAAAATACATGCATCTGTATTTTGTCTTAAAGATAAGTAACCAAATAAATGAAAAGAATTACTATACCAGTTGTTAATTTTTTTTTCTTTTATGTAACTATTATGCAATAATTTTTTTCTTTTACTTCTCAGATGAAGAAAAGTCAAAAAATGTTGCAAAGGAATATAAAGCTATATGCAGGATCTTAGAACATTGCAGTATGTTAGATGAGCGTTTAACAAGTCAAAAACTAATTGAGGCTTGGATTGGAAAAGGACCACCAAAACTCCGACCTCCAGATCATAGGCCAACAATGTTAAGCCGTGAAAACTGTGAAAGAATTATTGCACTGTTATTACTAGAATCTTATTTAATTGAAGAGTTCCATTTTACTCCGTATGCTACAATTAGTTACATTAATATTGGTAAGTGTTTATTTTTTCCTTTTGAATTGCAATAATGTTGTTGTTGCTTATGATCAATTGTCTGACACAGTCAGCTCAAGCCCACGAAATTCCTCTTGGCAAAGAGTGCAAATTTACACCTGTCATTGACAACAGCCTTGAGCACCAAACAGGTGACAGTGCGATTTGGCTCACCGCCGTGCCGCACCCACACTATACATTTACAAACATCCATGCCTTCTCCGGAATTTCAACCCAGACCCTTTGGCACGGCAGTCAGCAACGCTAACCACTATATCGGTTGAGCAAATTGCAATAATGGTATCATTGTATGTAATGAATTATTGTATATAATGTGCACAAATATTATATCACACCATCTCTTCAGTAAACATTGTTCCATTTGTAACATAGTTTTTTTAATAGTTATTTGGTATTATATTTCACTTTTGTAGATAACAATATAAAATCTTTCCCTCAATTAGTAAGAAATAAGCATGATGATATGGGGATTAAAGTGTCTTGTCTACTATATGAAACTTGAAATCTAGCAATATACTTTATTTCCTAGATTTGCTCATACATTGTAGCTTATATATATAAAGTAAATTCATTATATATTTAAAGTGCATTTCTAGCACTTTAATAGGAAAGATCAGAATAGACTTGAAGATGGGTCAATCAAAAAGGAATTTCTTCAGAGTGTCAGGACCATAAATTAACCAATTAAATACAGATAGTTGCATTTGTGACATCAGAAATGACCAGGAGAACCAGAAACAGTATAAATTCATAATAGTTGGTAACCATGTCATTTCTTTTAAATAAGCAGCATTTAGTTATGCATAGAAATCTAATTTTTGTGTGTTTCATCATTTTCTTATTTTTAAATCTGCCATTTTTATATCTAACGTGTATAATGCCCATCTGTAAATTTCAATCTTATTTTTTATATTAAAAGTGTGCATTATACACTGGAATGCACGGTATATAAAAATAAACCTTTATAAAAAAATCATAAAAGTCTGTTTGTATTATATTTTGGCTGAAAAAGCAAACTTGTTTCATAACTGAAGTTAGTTTGCTCTTTCTGTCTGCATATAATTTTTTAATTTTAAATATAGTGAATTGTTACAAATTTGCCATTTTACATAAATCTTTACTTTTAGGTAAATACTCTGCTATTTTTAAAAGCAATTTTGAATTTCTGTGATCAAAATGTAAAAAAGATTTATTTGCTCACAATTTTTGAGACACTGAGTTTAAAGTTAAATGCATTAAGTTTCATCATTACTGGTTTATTTACATGGAGCAATTTGTATATATTATTGGAGAATAGGGATGGCAGTTCAGAGATTTTCCTGATGAGAGAAATGAAAAACACGGGAAAAAAGAAGAAACTTCCTTTTATAAAATAAAAATTTCAATTTAAGTACTATTTACTTTTAGTTGATAATAATGCTATTAATTTAGTATGGAGTGTGATGGCAGTAGTAGTAAAATATTAACACATTTCAGGAAAACCTTATTGCCAAGATATTTGTAAGCAATTTAGATCCCACAGAATAAAAATTTCCAATATTCATAACATGCAAAAATTAACTATGCATAGTGTAAATAGAGTGTTAACATAGCACATTTTATTTTTGCATATTTTTTCTGAAGTCTCACATGATTAAAATTTTCAGTTTTAAAGCTTGCCTGCCTTAATTGGTTTCTTGGTCTGTAATATCATGCATTTTTTTTTTTGAAGCATTTATAGTCTCT
Source organism: Stegodyphus mimosarum (assembly GCA_000611955.2). NCBI lineage: Eukaryota > Metazoa > Arthropoda > Arachnida > Araneae > Eresidae > Stegodyphus > Stegodyphus mimosarum. The sequence goes on from KK112335.1 coordinate 94,188, forward strand.
CATAATATTATGCAGCAATTCATTGTTTATTCTTTAAATAGTCAAAGAAAAAAAATTGCATTTGCATATAAAATTTACATAGTTATTTCGGAATTAGTAATATTATTAGTAATATTGGATTGGATATTGGATATAATATTGGATATTATTAGTAACTTAAATTCCCATCTAAGAGTTAAACTCTTTCTTCCATTAAAATCTTAAGCATTGGTGCTGCAGCATAACTTCAAATCCTAGCTAACAGGTCTGCTGTGTGGGTGCTTCTTCCCACATGTACACTTTGAATACAAGCATAAAGGCACTTTTTTTTCATACGCAGTTGTTGCATATTTTGCCATATTCAACCAACTAAACAATTTTCTTCCAATTCATAACATCAATTGAATATATATAATCATTTATGCCAACTCAAAATATATAATAGTTTTGTATTAAGCAATTTTTTAATATATAAATATGTTTTAATATCTATTTAAAAGTAAACAATACAAATTTAGTGTAAAAGTTGAAAAAGGAAAAAATGTAAACAAAGTTAGAAGGCCATGACCCATTATCAGCAAAATTCCATTATTTGCACACCCTTAGTCCCAAAGCTTGTAGATTATCAGAATTCTGTGTAATATAGAATTAACAGAAAACTTTATACCAGATGCTGAGACTGAATGACTTCATATTTCTTGAACAGTTAATCACACACCCATGATTCAAGTTAAAAAAATAATTAATTAAGAAAAGCTTTTAGGCTATCAAACTTTTGGTCAAATGATATCTTTGGATAAAAAAATATGAAATTTTATATACTTTTGTGTAACATTTTATTTGGGCTGTGTAAGAAAAGCACTTGCATTAGCAAGTGGATTGATTTTGAAAAGATGCAGTCCGAGGAAGTTATTGTAAATAGTTTTTACTTTTAGAACAGAAAGGGGAGATAACAAACTAAAATAAAGAATAATGGGGCTATTGCTAATTTCATTGAAAAAAGGCTTATCAATAGAAAAGCCTTCTTAGAAAAAAGAATTACAGTGTTAGTGAGTGAAGATAAATATAATTTTGGAAATCATGAAATTTTTATCTAAATTATTTTTTAAATGACAAAATTTTGTATATAGCACTTTTGTCCTTTTACAAGTTTATGAGTTTCTTTTTCTTTCAAAATATTACTAAGACTGTCCTAAATTTTTTAAGAAATAATTGTAAAAATTCACAGTTCTTAAAAATCCTTGTTTAAATATTGTAATGTGATTTTTAGTCCTTCTCTGGAAAGTCTTTTGCAAAAACTATTGTATTCAATATAAAACCAAAAATCTTCCTTCACGCATTCATGAAATTCTATCAAAATTAATTATTTAGTTATTATAAAACAATCCACATTTTCTTATTTTCTAATTCAATCCACATATATTGTAAAACAATGGAAAATGGACTTTAATAAACACAGAAAACTGACACTACAGTAAAATAAACTTTAATAAACTTAACTATTACTTGCTGATGGCTGTGGAATGCTTAAATACAATAGCAAATAAAAACCTCCATCATACAAGATAACTGCTTTCAGTAATGTATATCAGTTATTACATATAAAACACATTACGTTATAAAAATTTTACACTAGCTCACAACAATAACGTGTACCATGTAAGTATTTATAATTTTGTTATAGATTCAGCAGATTTCTTATTCATAATGATGACAAAATAATTTAAACATATAAAACAACATTAAAAATATTACAAATAATTTATGAAACAATATTAAAATTACTCAAACCCATAAAATCAAAATTGTCCCCCCCCCTTCAATTGTTGACACCCAAAATAAATTTGATGATTCACTTCACTTGAAGATCTAATTGATCAGCATAATATTTTTGATGGAAATTTGAAGTAAATAAATTTCTCATGCAGCACACCAATCAAGGGTGAATGATGACCATGATGCTGAATCACTATTTCGAAAGCACTTTTTCCTATAAGTAACTTTTCATTGATATGCAAACAGACATGTTGAAAGGCACACACATAGACTTATGGTATCCTGCTGACTAAGTGTAAATTCTGCAAATATCTTGAGATTCATTGCTGCATATATAAAATGATGACTCATTGCATTAATTTAGCAATAGCTGGTACCATTATAGATGCATAGCAGAGAGGAAAAACTTTCAAATGTGACCGTAAATTCAATAGTTTTTATTTCGTAATGAAGCATAGGTTAAGTAGCATAATCAGATTCACACATCATCATCACAGGTGTGATTTTGTATAACTTACATTTTCAGACAATGGATTATAGACAACATATGCAAGCAGTTCATCTTAGTAACATCAAAGTGAAATGGGGAAAGGAAAAAGTAAGTGTGCATCCAGAAAAGGCATGAGAGAATCAAAAGGTATCTTGATCTATGATTGTATACAAGCTGTTGCATTGTGCAATTACATAAGCAAGAACAAAATGAATTAGTTTTGAAAAGACCCAATCCAGTAAAGTATAATCGACAATTTCAAAGATGTTGGATAAGTATTTCCATAAAAAATTAAACAAGTTCTGCATTACATTTAAATAATAAAATTAAGTCTTTAAAACAAGGATTGCAAAAGCCACTTAATTCTTCACTTTAATTTGGGTATTTTCCCTGTCTACTTTAAAAATAATAATTGCTTATAATAAACTTTTCTGAGCTGCCTCATTTCTAGATTAATCCGTATCGTATGACTTTTGCTTAATGCTCTGATGAAAATAACTTACATAAGTCTTCAGCCAATAGTAATTTTTGAATTGTATGAAGTATCCAATACATTTTGATTGAATGAAACTGATACACTCTCATACATAATGAAACTGATACACTCTCATACATAATGAAACTGATACACTCTCACTTAAGATTTGGACATGACTGCAAAGCACTTTGCTTCTGTACCATAGCTAAACTTTTGCTTGCAGCTGTCTTCTTATTGCAACCATATAAAAAATGTAAATGTTACATTCTGAAATGGGCATGATTAGTGGGGCAACAAATGCCAGTAAAAATAAAATGAATATTTGAAATCTGCCTGAATCTAACTTTGAAGTTTATTCTTCATTATGGATCTTTTATTTATGCTTCAGTGTCTGTCTGCACAACCAACATTTGTTCAAGTCAACAGGATAAACCATCTCAGGTCTATTACAAAGCAATCTACCAAATCTATTATTAATGTGTCAACAAGGATTGAAAATATGCTATGTCTACCAATTTTATTTTCTGTATGTCTAATGAAGCATCTTTCAACTTCTGCCCAGTATCTAAGAATTAAAAAAAAAAAAAAAAAATGTGGGCTGTATGATCTGCGATTTAGAAAGTGCTTCAGAACTTACTAATCTTACTTAGAGTGTTTTGAATAATCTTCAGAGTGTTTAAAAGTTTCAACATTACAGTCATTAATTTGTGTTTGCAAAAACTGTTTTCAACTCTTGTATGTGAGATATTTTTGTATACTTCAGTTTTGATAATGAAAATTAGCAGAGGTTTGAGTTTTAATAATTTAGTCTAAAAAATTAAGAATTTTAAGATTTTTTAAATTATTTTGTTTAGCGAAGGTTATTAAATTTTATTACAATTAATAATTATATTTTTGAATTAATTTGTGAACAAGATTATTATTTAAAAATTTGAAGTTTAAAAATCAGCTAAATGGGAAAAAAATTAAATAAGTCTGAATTATAGTAAATATATTATTCTGAA
>KK112335.1:97926-134470 GCA_000611955.2 Stegodyphus mimosarum
TATTTAATATTTTAATAGTGAATATTGTTATAATGAGTATAAAAATATTAAATAATTTAAAAAACTGAATAAATGTAATAAAATTTATGGGAATATGTGTAAAATAATTAAAAAGTGAAATTAATACAGAAAAGTAATTTGGAATTATGGTAATTGAGTGTTATATAATTAATTAATAATTATATGTAAGTATAAAATATGCTGAAGCAGTGCTGGTTCAGAGATGGCTATTTTTACTTCTGGACATACCTTTTACAAAATAAACTTGAAGGCTCCTAGAATTATCACTTCATAAATATTATTTTTATTTTATACACAATGGAATATTTTAATGCAGTTCACAAAGGCCAATTACTTTATGTACAAACGGAGATCTTTATAAGTAACTGCCAAGCATTCTTTAACCACTAATGAACTTACGTGGGTCGGTTAATGTGGCTATGCTGGTCTTTCAAGTTTTGTTTTAAAATAAAAAAATACAAATGGAATAACAACAAAGCAACCACAATTCCAATAAGAATTATATTTATGATGTTAAAATGCAAGTTATAATAGTACTAATTAATTATGCTGTAAAAGTTTTATATTTGTGTTGTTTCTGTGAAGTTTTAAAAAGCCTTCCCTGAAGAATTGTGATTATGTAAGACTTCCTGTTAATTCTTTCATAAAAGTCTCTTTCAATAAAAAAAAAAAACTCTACGGAATTTTTGAAATTGGATTAAATACTGAAACTTTTACTAGGATTCTAATGGAATCTGCATTCACTGTCAAAAATTTTACATTCAAAATCATGTGATTATTTAAAAAATATTTAGATCAAAACTGTATGATTTGTATTTTCCTAAATTATATTTCTATTTGTTTGCTAAAGTTTTCATTTGCTAATGCTTTTTCTTTACAAAGATAATAACTGTTGCCAAGCCTTTTTCTCTTTGAAGGTGAGAAATATGTAAGATAAAACATGATAGAAAACTTCTGATTTTAACTGGAAATAGTTGCCTTATATTCTTCATTTTAATTTGGATACTTTCCCTTTCTGTCCTAAAGATAATAACTATTTATAACATAACAGTCTAGTAAGTAAGTTATTTCAAAATTAATCTTCACCAAGCTTTCTTATCTGAACTTGCAGTGCAGAGACCTCTTATCCAATCACAGATGAAGATTTCTCTCAAGAACGGAAACCTTTTTACTTTCCCATGCTTCGGAATGTGTAGTCTCTTTTCCCATTAACCTGCATCAAAGTATAATATGTGCCGCTCCTCTCTCTGTCTATGATCCTTTGTCTGAAGATCTATTAAGCTTTCAAACATGTAGAGTGCCTGTTGTGGCATTCATTAATGATGTGAATCAAATTATGCATCTTATGAATTAGCTTTATCCACTAATAAAACTACGCTGAATCTACATCTATGTCATCATCCTTTTGTCTATGCAGTCAAGTTTTTCCAAATTATTACAATGCAATAAACCTTTCCCAGTGTATTACATATATATATATATACACACACAGAAGAGCCATTACATGATGACCACCTCCATCTATAACAATGGGCTTGCTCAGGAACAAAACCACTGCACATGCACAGCTGATGTAGGAGTATATAAAGCAGATATGCATTGTCTTTCCAAGCATAGCATGATTAGTGACATAATGGGAAAAGCAGCTGATTTATCAGACTTCAATAAAGGTCGAATTGTTATGGCTCAGCAACTGGGAACATCAATATCAGAAACGGCGTGTTCAGTGGGCTGTTCACGTGCAGTTGTTGTGTGCACATATCGAAAGTGGCGTATGGATGGTGAAACAAGTTGCCAGCCAGCAGCGTGTCGTTGACGACACATTGATTCCAGATCACTACATGTTGTTCTCTGTGACCGAAGAGCTACAATGGCCAAAATCACCACCAGCTACAACAGTGGTGACCCAGACAGTGTTTCTCAACACACTGTGCAGCATACATTGCTGCGTATGGGCCTACGCAGCTAGAGGCTATCCCTGCACCGACAGCACGTCATCACCAGCATCTGCAATGGGCCAAGAAACATTGGAATCGGACATTAGAAGAATGGAAGAAAGTTGCATGGTCCGATGAATCAAGTTTTCTGGTACATCACATCATTGGGTGTGTGCTAATATGCCGATTTCCAAACGAAACCCTGGCTTCCATATGCACAGTTGGAGTGAGACAAGCCAATGGTGGGGGTGTTATGGTGTGGGCAGTGTTTGCATGGAGCACATTAGGACCCATAATCTGCATAGAACAATCCCTGATGTCTCTGTGCTATGTGAACATTGTTGCAGAGCAGGTTCACCCATTCATGACAACAGTATTTCCAGCGAGGGATGGTGTTTATCAATAGGATAATGCACCATGTCATATGGGCCAAATTGTCAGGAAGTGGTTCGAGGAACATTCCAGTGACTTTCAAGTCATGTCTTGGCCTTCAAATTCACCTAACATTATTAATAGTTATTAATAATTATTAACTAATTAGTCCAATAGAACATTTGTGGTACCACCTGGAAAACCAAATTCGTGCTGCCATGCTACCCTATTGCAGTGTGCAGGAATTGAAGGATCAGTTGGTGAGTGCTTGGTACCAGATACCTCAGATTATGTATCAGCACCTTGTGAAGTCAATGCCATATCAGGCACTGGCAGTTTGGAGAGCTAAAGGTGGTCCTACATGATATTAACAGAGTGGTCATAATGTAATGGCCTCTTTGGTTTATATAGATGTAATGTTGTAGAAACATTGATTCCATAGTTATTGAGTAAATTTGCAGCTAAGATAGATTAAATATTCATTACATTTATTCATAGACATTTGTGGCCACAATTCACTTGGCATACTAATCCTGCCTATTTTGAGAATATTTACTTTTTGATAATTGTTGCAATAGGAAGAAAATAGCACGGCAGCAGAGGTGGAAACAAAATGCAGTTATTCAGTGTGAAAGCTGATTAAGAGAAAAGTTTTGGTTCTAGAAATTTTTAGTTTCCAGAAGCTACAAATTAGCTAAGTCCTCATTGTTATGTTAAGGTCATATGGCATGTATTAATCTAGAAATGACACTGTTCAGAAAAAGTTATAGGCAATTGCTATTTTTAGAACACAGAGCCAAATCTTTTGCTGTTAGAAGGATGACTATATTAGAAAATCTGAATACATTATTTCTTAAGTTTGGAAGTAATCAGGCTGATTTCTATTATGTGACTATAATGAGATTATGCAAGGAATTATTGTTCCTGCATGAAATATTAAGAAGTGATTGAACACATGGCATTTTCAAAATTCAAAATGACATTCAAAGAACTGCACATTTAAACACTATCTGCTAAAATAGTGTTACATTACTCCATACATTTGTTTTTATTTCTTTGCTTGAAATATCAACAATTCCAGATTTTATCAGGCTTGTTTCACAACTTAAATTCACTCATATTAAAAAATATTCTGTAATACTTTAATAACATTAACCAACTTGTTAATCAGAAGAAGCAATGCATTTCTGTGTTTTCACATACAAATGGGTGGGACTTCAGCAATTCAGTAACAATATTTGAATGATTACATTGATTGTGATCATGTTAAGCAGCACCTACTGTGTATTCTAAAACAGAAGGCACTTACGCCGGTATTCTATAGAATGCCTAAGCATTGTATATAATACTGGACGTTTTTAAGCAAAGTATGAAATATGAGAATTATGACATACTTTCCCTAGGTATTGCATATAATACTTAGGCGTTCTATAGAATGACAACTGCTATATTTAGGCAAAGTATGAAAAAAAGATCTTGATAAGTCTGTTATACAAATGTTATTCTGAAAAAATAGAGTGCCATTAAAAAAAATTATTCAAGATACTTAAAGAAAAATGAAAATTGTATAAAACAAAATTTATCCCTGTCTTATTAAGGGAAACAAAATTTTCATATAAAGAATAAGAAACTAAAATTAACCTATTTCTTGCAACATGGTAGCTTGAGTGACATTTTGAATTACATTTTTCACTCAAAAGGTATTTCATATTTTGGCACTTTATTTTACACATACATTTGACAAATCCTTGGCAGTTCCCAGTGGACTGAGTAAATACAACTGATCAGAGAAGAATTCCAAGAGCAGGAATATCTTCAATTCTAAGCAAGGTCTTAGGGCATAAAGTGAATTGTGATCTCGCATATACTTGTTTTAAAATTCCTTCAGAAGTTCCAAATCAGTAGAAACCATCCTCTGTCATACTGATTACAACTGCCAATATATTGTGCGAATCACCTCGCCCCTTGTTGATGTCAAGAATAGGAACTAGCACAGTAGTTCCCAAAAGAAGCAATAGGAATTTTTTTTCCCCGATTTCGTTTTCATTTTTTGGCTTGTATTTCCATATATTTTAGAATTTATTTTACCTTCAATAGCATTTTGTTTTCAAAGAAAAGGTGCACAAAATGTCCATTTCAAAATCTTTACTAGCATGGCCACAGAAGGTATGACTTTTTTGATGACACTTTTTGAATGCACTCATATCATTTAAACGCACACAACAGGTATCAGAAACAGAAATCTCTTCGGTAAGTATATCTTCATCATGTTGGTTTCATCAACAATCTCATCCATGTTTTTTTAAAACTTTTTCTTGCATAATCTGATAAATTTCATCTTTTTCCATTGTTTGGACACTTTCTATTACTTTTTCTAGCCGCTTTTCTGTATTTATATACGAATCAGATATGTATTTCATACTGTGCCGGTTTCTCATTTGGCAGTTTATTAAAATGCCTAGGAAATATGTGAAATACAAATCATTTCACGCACTGCCCGCTAGTTTTAGGTATTATCTACAATGCATAGGCATTCTATAGAATGCCAGATTTCAAACTTTGCCAGTAATGTATATATTTCATGTGATGAAGTCCTGAAGCAATTCAAAATAGTTTTTTTTTTTTTTTCTTCTGAATACTTTTAACCAGAAATTGTATCTGACAACTAAAATTCCCAATGTAAAGATCAGACATGTCCCTCTTCTTTAAGAGCTGAAGTTGCTTGTGATGAAAAGGGATGTATGTCTGAATGCCCTCAAAATCAATAGTTTTATTTAAAATGTATGTGAAACTAAGGTTGCTTTTATGCCTGTTTTTACTTTGATGGATTTTCTTCCATTTATATAAAAAATTTGCCATAAAGGTGGTAGTATACTTTACTGGCAAAATGCTGATTAATCACAGTACAACTTTAATCATAATAGCATGACACAGTTCTATTTTAAAGTGAATCAGTATAATATTTATGAGACTGTAATATATTTTAATATTTGTTAAAAATTTCCAGGTTCAAGAACTTTACCTAGTAATGAAGAACTTTATCTACCAATGCCTCATCTCAGGGCTAAAAGTGCACTTGGTAATAGTGATGAGAAAGACTCAAATCTATCTTCTTCAGTACATTTAAATAATGTGTCACATAAAATGGAAAAATCTTCATCTTCAGATACAATAAAATCACCTGAAAAAAGGAAACTCAATGTTACCACTACAAAATCATCTGTCTCATCAGGAACCAAGAAAAAAAATTCCAAATCAGAAATTAATTCATCTGGTAAAGACAATCAGAAATTGAAACTTTCAGAAACTGTAAAATCTTCTGAAAAGGGTTCCATTAAATTATGTGTTATTAATGAAGAAAAATCACATTTTCATAATGGGCTGTTCCCAAATTTAAAAATATCATCATCAAATGATTCTCCAAAAGCTTCAACAAGTAAACAAAAAGAATTAGTGAAGTGTAATAAATCTGAAGAAATTTCCTTGTCAGATAAAAAACTTGATTTTGATGACTATGAAATAATATCACATAAGAAGAAAATTGCAGCTGAAAATTCAAATCCAAGTGAAATTGGAAACTGCAAAGAATTTGAAAGCATTAAACTATCAAGTGATGAAGAAATAATAATATCTAAAAAAAGACGTATTCAAACAGTAACTGTGAGTGATAGTGATTGAAATATTTAATAAACATATTTCTTTTTATTAACAGTGAAGTTTTGCTTTATTTGAGATCTACTTTTTTTTATATATTATACAACTGAGGTCTTTAATATACGTATTAATGACATTTAAATTTAGAACTTTTATAAAAAAATTAATAAAATAAAAAAAACATTTACACTTTTATTGAAAATTAAATAATTATAACAAAAGCACCATTTGAGAATACAGAGAGGTATTTATTTATTAATAGTAACAAATGATCCCTTTTATTGTTTTATAAAATATTCATAGAAATGTAATTTTTAAATGATTTTAAAATTCAATATAGCTGCTTTGCATTAAAGCATGCTTCAAAGACACACATTTTTTACCATATCAATTGTGCTAATTTCTTCATGACAATCATAGTTCAAAAATGGCTATTTTATTAGACAGCAGTATGAGTCAGTTAATGTTTCAAAATGAAATAAGTTACACAGATACAATGAAATTTCCATATATGTTCATTTGGTACAATAACTGGAAATGTCTTTGATAATTCACAAAAAGTGTGAAATGCACTGAAAAATAATTAAATTTACCTGTAATAAATTGCTGCATGCTCCACAAGGCTCAACCTTTATGCCTGTAAAATGAATTCTCTAATGGATAAAAAGCTTTGACATTGTTAACTTCATTGCAGAAACATTGAATTATTTTAATGAAAATGATGACTTCTTAAGAAACATTAAAGATGAAGCAACTTTCATCTGGAAATAATCATCCGAATTTAGGCCTCTAAAAACCCATACCACACATCAAATACATCAGAGACAATTTTAAAACAAATATGCAGTGTGAATCATTTGCAAATCTTGTAATATCTTTATGCATACATAAAAATTACCTGTTTGCATCCGGAGTCGTCGAGACTTCGGATTTTTCCGAATATTAGATCATCAGTTTAAAACTAGTAAGATGGCATGTAGAAATTAAAAAGATGAAATTGTGATTTATGATCTAAAGGGTATCAAAAATTTAGGGGGAGATAAAAGCTTAATATTTATTTGTTTATTAAACGTTTCTTTCAATGTAAGTTATTTAAGTTGCTTTTTTTGTGCTAATATTTTCTCTTTAATTCTGTAGACAGACGTAATTTCTTGTTCAGTTACAAAGTTCCATTTTTCAAGTCTTGTAAATGCTGTGTTGAGAATTCTGACTAACTTGTCAAACGAAATATTTTGTTTTCAATAACCTCTCTGCCACTTACTTCACTATCGGTAGCAGCATTTTCTGGATTGAGAACCAACCATACTACAGATTACGCCATCCATTAATTGATTGGGGCATTGACATCGCAATGAAAAACTTCTGTTATATCATCTTCATTTATTACCACTTCTCCACATTTCTTTACAAAATCCACTAATTGGAAAATGTCTCCTTTGGTTTGCAATATCCGAAAACCTTCACATTCGCGGTTACCATATTCATCATCCTCACCATGAAATATGGTGATTTTATGCTAAAATATTTCAAAAATTCTTGAATAGTCCTGCCATTATTAAAGAAATTTAACATGGATTTTAAAAAGGCTACTTTATATTTGCATTTCAGACCGCACTACTCCGATATAGGCTGAATGATAGATGTAGAATTTAGACGAAAGAATAATAACGGATACATTATCTTTTACTAAAACTTTGAGTGAAGTATGAGCCGAACAGTTGTCTACAATGAGGACAATTTTTGCGTCATCCGGTAAACCAACTGAATTTCTGCCCACTCTTTGTTATTAAATTTCTAAAATAAAATTTAAAAAAAAATTGGGCATTGCTACATAAATCATTTACTCAAGTTATATGTTAAACATGCGATGATGAAAGCAAAATATCATAAATAATGATTCACCAGGTTGGCGTCAGGAATATAAAAGGGTATATTAGTAAGGTATAAAATCAACGATGCTTCGGTTTGAGATGTATGCCAAGCAGGTACTCAGCCAAATTATTGATCATACAGATATATGTTACATTATTGTTTCTTCAATAACGAGGTATTTATTTAGTGTCGGGACTCTCCACATATTTTATTATGGGAGGAAAAAAAAAATCAAATGCGCATGCGTAAAGCGCGCGCGCACACACACACACACAAAAAAAAAAGTGGTTTTTGAGATCCGTGTTTTAGATCATTCCGGATACTGAACTTTGTACTGTACTAAATCATTCCGCAAGAAGACAATCCACCATTTTATTAGGGTATGAATGTACATAAAAATATAAATGAGAACATTTTTCAAATAAATAGATTAAGTGAAGAGATCCCGTTGAATGATCTCTTTATTTCTAAAACATTACAATTGCTGGACTTTTTTCCTTCTGGAAGTCATGAAATTTAACAGTGGTAGAAAGAACTGAAGAATTCAAAAGAATGCACATGTACTGAAACTGAATGTCCTCCTTGCCACAAAAGGGGCACACCTTTTTTGACTATATGGAAAAATTTAATACTGTGGTTTCCATAAATTAAACAAAAATCACAAAAGCTATCACTCAATAAGTTACATATTAATTTTCATGAAACTTAGTCACAATGCATAGTAAAATATAAATAACCAGACAGTTATGGTGATTTAGAAATGAGCATATATATGAAATTGATAAACTGGATATGTCAGTTTTGTGCAGGAAAAGTTCTTGTTCTTTAATAAGGAGTGTGAATATTCTCAGCACCAATACAAAACAGTAAGTTATACAGTCTTTGCGACTGGTAGTAAGCAGGAGCCAATATTCTTGCAAAGTAGCTGTAATCATGGAAAGTGAGAACTGAGAGCAGCAATAAACTTTCCTAAAACAACCCACAACAGGCTTGGAGATCATGCTAGCCACTTCATGCACTGATTATTTATTGCTGTATATAATCTTCCATGATATCATCAGCCTTGTACAGAAGATGTTTACACATTTTTTAGACGACTTTCATTGTACAGAAATATTTTACCTAAAATTTTTGTGTTTTAAATGTTCTATTTGATAACTCTTATTCTTTACTATCTTTTCTACGTCATAATTCCCCCCCCTCCCAAGACAATAATAAAGCCTTTTGTAGTATTCAAAGAGGTATTTTATCCCATTCCTCTTGAACAGCTTTACAAAGTCCAAGAAGGGTTGTAGGTCTAAGTCTGGACAATTCACTTTTTAAAAGTCCAACTCCATGGGTGATATATCAAGAGATTTACTAGGGATATGGCTGAAGAGTATGGCCTTTTTTTTTCAGGAAATTAACAGTGGACTTTGACGTGTGACTGCTTGCTTTGTCTCGATGAAATTTTACTGATTGATGGAACTGAGGGTAAACAGAATGTATTTCAGATCTGAAAATTGAGTATAAAAAACATTCCTGATAATATGTGAAGTTGCTCTTTAGCAACAATCATAAATAAATCCCTTTGAAAAACTTTCTTTAGATTCTTTTTTTGGTCTTTTTAAGGGAAACCGGCTCGTATCCATGTTACACATGGGGTAAACCACGAAAACGCCCATGGGGTCAGCTCGTTCGGCGGGACTCGAACCCTGGACCCAACTACCAGTGTTCAGCGGCTTTAACCGCTCGGCCACTGGTGGGCCTTTAGATTCTTTGCACCATCTTTTAAGATTTTTTCCTCCCCTTTGATGATAATAAATAAATCTTTTTTATTGAAGTCATTTAAATACAGCCAAGATTCATTTATTGTGACAACAATTTTTTTAAAATGTTTTTTATAAAGAATTTCGCAGCACATTCTGCAATGTGTCATGGAGAAAGACTATGCACATTACGTTATTTCACCTTTTTAAGATCAAATCAGCATTAATTCTCTTGTTTGTAGGTAAGTGAGTATTTTAATAATTTTGCAACTGTCCTTTGACTTGGAGGATTTTTAGTATTAAAGATCTTACCCTTGAAACATTCCGAACAATTTTTCCACTTATATAAAAACTCCGACATTTTTTTCTTTCTTGTTGACAATATTACCAATCTTAGCTTTAGATATCGAAAAACTATGGCTTTCACAACAGTTTTCAATAACTAGATATGCATAATTTTCTTCGAAAAAAGGACAAAAATAGCCTTCCATCCATTGTTTCTTTAAAAGTGCCATTTTTCATGAAAACAAAGCTGTTAAGCAGCAGACAATAATTTTTACTATCAAAAATATAGCTGCAGTTAAAAAAGTAATTTCCAAGAAGACAACTTGTTTTTATAGCACAGCAAAGTCATCTAAAAAAATGTGCGAACAACTTTTGTATTATTTTGCTATAAGATTTTCACCTACTATAGTGGCATAAGGGTACACATAAAAATATCAAGGATGCCATCTCTAGATTTCACATACAGAAAGATATGGCGTATTGGTTATCCACTAACTCCTCCATACAAATATCTTTTATGAATGTTTTATTAATAATTACAGATTCAAGTTCTCTTTAAATTAAACAATAGCTACTGTTGCTTTGGAAGCTAACGCTAGACTTATCCATGAAGAGAACAGCCTTCACTGATAAATATTCTGTAGACATGTTGACATGCCCACCTGAAGTGTTCACTTTCTAATAAGAGGAAGCAGTACACAAGTGCCTCATATACAGACAAGCTTGAAAAAAACATTGACATCATCCTTCAGGTGATTCCAAAAAGAAAAGACCCCAATTCAGTTGGGACTGTGATTCTGTTCCTTTCAGGACCAAACTGCAAATATTAATCTACAGGATCAGTGTTGCACTTGGCTGAACTTTCTAGACGTGTCTTCCAGATATATAAACCGCAGGACTTTTGTGTAACGACCTGATTTTGGCCTAATCTTCCAATGGTTTTCCATCATAGTTCTTCCAGCAATAATGCTTGAGTCATTCTAATGAACTGATTATTCCACACTTATCTTACTATTACAGTGAAACCTGCAGTCGTGCTTCCAAATGTGTACACTGCACGAAAAAAGGGGGCGGGGGTACAGTTCTATATCGCCCGTTCTACTAGGCCGATTGACGAAATTCAAATTGCGTTTTTCATGACTCGAAAGCGCGGCTTAGGATATGTATTAGATTTATATATAGCAGTGTACTAATATAGGTTAGGTATTTTGACACAAAATCGGACTTTTTCTGAAATGACATGCCAATTTTTTTCCTATATTTCGACTCTATGACTCAAATTATGCTAAACTCCCAAGTTTTATAAAAATCGCATGAGTAGTTTTTAAAATATTAGCTCCTCAATCTTAATTGAATTTGGTATATATTTAGAAATATCTCTTTTCTTATTAAACTTATTTAATTCCTTTCAAATTTTGAAATTAAGATTCATTACAAACAAAATTCGCCCTTTTTTACGATTTATTTTTAAAAATTTTTGCCATCATCTTAAAGTAGATGTATTTCTAAGCATACCTGCAAATAATAGTTTTTTTTATTCAAAATTTCCCAAAATATACGTGAATTTACGTTTTGGCACATTTTGAAATTTGGCGTATTTATTATAAGCGATAATAACGAAAATGTGGTTTATGCACTCTATTAAAATTATTTGAAAGGATGACTTTTTTTTCTCACTCATGGTCAATGAAAAAAAGGAAAGAAAAATAGGTTGCTATAAATTAAGATCGTCAAGTGAAATTATTCTTGGCGCAAACTGAAAAAATTCCGCAAAGATAAATTTTCAAATTTTTCACCAAAAATTACAAAATTTTTTTATCTAGGCATAATTTGAGTTGAAGAATCGAAATATGCAAATAAATTGGTATGTTATTTTAGATAAAGTCCGATTTTGTGTCAAAATACCTATGTTAGGACAATGCAATATATAAATCTAATATATATATACCAAGTCGTGCTTTCGAGACATGAAAAACGCAATTTGAATTTCGTCAATCGGCCCAGTAGAACGTGAGATAAAGAATTGTTCCTTTTTTTGGCGCAAAAAAAGTAAAATTTTTTAAATATGAATTACATTATGCTATTTAAAAAACTATAGATCAAAATTCTGTCTCTTCTATGCATAAAACAGGAACCACAAAAAAAAGTATGTGAAGCTAGCACTCATTATGCCATAGTCAACTATCTACAGATCTATAAAATGGAGGGATTGAGGTTTATATTGCATTTCCAACTGCAAAAATGCATAAAAAGTTTCCTATGAACATGCCTGCTGCTCCAGTGGAAGACGCATTAGATCAATGTTTTTTGATTAACCGCTCAGTAAAAAAAAAAAAAAAGTTCAGGAATCTCTAGGAATTTCTATTTGTATTTTATACACAAATATGTAAGAAAAAAAGGCAATAATTTTTAGCAAGTTACATTACTGAACGATCTTCCACAGCAGTCATTACCATTGTTACAAGGCACTCCAGAAAAGGGGGGGATGGACTTAAAGCACCTATTCTGGAAAAAAAAAATCATAAATTATACTATCTGAGACAAGAACATGATCTAAACTAGTAATAAAATAAGTTTAATGAGAAATAGGAGAATGACGAGCTTCTTCCACTTTGTCAACACTCCGCAGTAATATACTATAAATTATACTGTCAGGGATGAGAATATGATCTAAACTAGTAACAAAATAAGTTTAATGAGAAGAATGAAACTGATGAGCTTCTACCAGTTTGTCAATGCTCTGCTCCATTTTTATTATCAACATTCATAAATTTATATGATTAGTCATCAACAAATAGTTTCATTCCTTTTTTTAACTATTAGATTTGCTACTACATTTAACCTACATTCTGCTAAATAAGATGACGGAAATGCTATGAGAAATTCTTAAACAATAATCCATAATGATGAGCAAAGTTCAAATATCTGCTTCTGCAACTAAACTGTTGGTATCAAAATCTAAATTTCAGCTCTTAATTTGTTCTTAAACTTCATTTGCACAGAAAAATGCTTCCAAAAGTCAATTAGGTACATATAATTAAAAAATATCTCGAAGTCTAGTTACAGATCTTTCAAATGTTCACAGCATTCAAATATATCTTTGGCAATTCCCTCCCCCCCCTACAGTTCTCAAAGTTGGAAAATGGTTCCCTACGCAAGCTTCTATTCTGCATATCTGAACTAGTCATACACATAACAGTAGTTCCTTTTATGCATACCTTGATCTGATATCTTCTGCGCTACTAATATACAGATTATGTTTCTGGATTTTGTTAGATTCAGGTTGTAGAGACATTAGAGATGAAAAATTAGCAATGCCCTCACCGGGACTCGATCCACTGACCTCTTGAATACGCGCCAAGCGTGCTGACCATTACACCATGAAGGCGGGAGAAATACTTTATTTACTCCCCCTTTTAAAGGGCAAATGGGAATTAGGGGCCCAATCCTCAAATCCTGGTGGTAGAGAATCATCATACACCACCTTTTCTAGTTTGGGCACCATTATAGAGTCATCAGGATTACTTTCGAAGCATGAGTCATGAAAAACGAGCAATGCCTTCGCCAGACTTGAACCGCAGACTTCTCAAATACGTGCTGACCACTACACAAAGGCATGCTACGAAGGTGGGAGAAATACCTTATAAGGTCATTAACTTTAGAGCTGAAGGTTCAATTCATACATTGTACCTAGTCTCCCAAAAGCTGGACAATTTGGAAAAACAGCTCAAACATGTCATTTTAGTAATCAATAAGCTCCTATATTAAGAAGCAGATGACTGAAATGCTTATCATTTTCATTACAGAGTTGTCTAAACAAGCTATTACTCAAAGAATTACGTCCGATTTTATTCGTTGCTTTGAGATGAAGTAAGTTATATAAGCATTTACTCTGACTTTCTTTGCTACTAGACATGCCAATGAATAGCACAGTGTATAGTCAATCTATTTTGCACCTCTGCTTTCAATGTGCCATAAAACCATCATAGCATCCAACTACTCCTGTAGTACCATGAGCAGGAACAGTCCTGTTCAAGAATTTCTTTTCATCACACAAAATAATCATTCTTCTTTAGCATTAATTTGTAAATTTAAAGCCAATATCTCTTACACAATTTGTTAATATCTTATGATTCATACATCAGATAATAAAGATTTGAATACTCCTACACAAACATTATTTTAACCACTCACTAGCTGATACATACACTCCTCAGTATTACTTGGAGCTTGAATTACCTTATACTGCAGCATCCCTCTGATGTTAATGCCTACTTTAAGAATCACTGTAATAGATGATCATCCTTTATACTTACTTACCCATTTTAATACATACAAATAATGAAGTGTATTAAAAATTATTATTTAAGCATGTTTAGATGGTGAATATATTTAACATAAAATTCTTCAATTTATTTCTTCCAAAAATTTTTATAGTTGTCAATATGTTTCCACAAGGCTTCAGGGACATTGAAGACTTCAATGTTTCAGGAACATTAATTAAGGTCATTATCATTTCAAATAATTTAAAATTTATTTTTAAATATCAATATGCTTGTAATGATTTTATCTACTACACATATAAAGAAAAGTACAGCGTTAGATGTAACTATTCTATAAATACTGTTCAGATGCACAAGTCTTTTTAATGACTAATTATAAATGTATTTTTAAAATATATTAATACCATTACTGCTACTTTGAATAATGGACAAAACTTGTATAAAAAACATTTATTTGACCAAGAAAGTGAATATTTACAAAATATTTAATGCAGTAAAATATTTATGTATACTTTGGAATGTAATCACAGAGAAGTAAAAAACAAATACAAAAACCTTTCTATTACAAATATCTTTACAATAAAATAAATATTTAAATTCAGTAAAATACACAGTATTATGTTTCAATGAATACACAGAGAAGTACTGATATGTATATATTGCAAACACATACATAAATGAAATAAAACTTTTACTATTCAGTACAAATCACCAATCTAACAACACTAACAAGGAAGGTGGGTGTATCAAAGAAAAGCAGATAATTAAAAATAACCTGAAGAAGAATACACCTTTAATGAATACTATTAATTTTGTATAAAAGATGAGTCACAAGATAATCATCTTTACTTTATGCATTTTGATTGCTAATTTTGTTCTTAATTATGTGCATATTGATTTGTTAGTAATAACTCACAAATGTTTGTCTTTATTAAGTAATTTATCAAATTTTTACATGCCTGATACCAACAGAAATAAATGGCAGTCTTAACTTGATTTATATTACTTTTATTAAGCCTTGTACTCATAAAATTAATAAGTGTAGAAGCTGAATCCCAGCTCCACAAATGTCTTATGAAGTAAACATATCTGGAACTATAATTTTATCATAAGGGTGTGGATGGGGGGTCTTTAAAAGTTTTTTTTTTTTCTTTTTACTCACCTTAGTTATTTATGCTTGATAAAAATATACTGACACATTCACATGTCTTTATTTAATGAATGATTAACTAAATTACAGTAACAGATAGTTATCTTCATTAAACATTGCTAATAGCACTTAACAAAAAAACCAAAATTTTCATTCATTATAAATACAGAAAAAAGATTGCCAAATAAAATAATTTTACAATCTTAAATCCATTAAATATTAAAAGCATTGTTATTTATTAAATATAACTACGTTAAGGCTTTGCATATATGGCCCCATAGATTATTTGAGTAGCCACTGTTTATTTCGGGAATATCCATAAGTCTCAGTGTTTCTAATCTCCACATTCTTAGTTTAGTGAATAATCCAAAATTTTTATTTGAGTACTTTCACCATCTCAAATACGTTAGCTCAATAATAATTTTAACCAATTGCTGTTCCTTTAATTAAATAATTAAGTATAAATAAAGCAGTTCCCTGACAAAAGCCCACTGGACGAAAGCGCACGCGACAAAAGCCCACAAAAAAAAAAAAAAAAAAAACAAATAAGGAACAACTTAACTTTGAGTTCGGGATATGAATTGATTTCATACGTATTAAAATGCTTTTATGCATTTTCTTTTCAGGTGTACATAGAACTTATACATTTTGCTTTGGCTGCATCCCGTTCATCTGGTGGGCTTGCCCACTACTTAGTGGTATGAAATTTCCAACAGTTTTAGAAGAACGGTGTAGGGTTCAATTCTTTAAATCCTAAGTTCTTACTAAGAACCCCACGAACACTTCACTTAACAAGAGAATAATCGCTTAAGTGTGTGAACAGAATACTTAAGACTTGAGAATGGTTAAAAAACCCTTTATTGTTCAATTTTTTGTCTATTTTCTAATTTTGTCTATTTTATTAGAAAGAAAACAAACTTTCTGCTTTTTGATTACGCGATTAGCTATAATATTTTCCATGATAAATATGAATATGCATTTTATTATTTATTTATTTATTTCATTTTGGTACATTTAAGTGAAAATGAAAAATATCATTATAAAATTCTTCACATGAAATTTTGAATGTAATATGGCTGAAAATAAATATAATTATGTTTCATTAGTAAAAAATTTGGCGAAATGGTATTTACTCAAAGAGCAGAAAAAAAATTATTTTACACCTAGGATGGAATATTTTAATTCTCTCTTCGTTCATGAATTAAAATGCCTTCAAGTAGTAACTTCTTGGACTTAGGTATGCTGACTAAAAGTAGCATTCCCTTTATTTAATTGGATGGAATATTTTAATTCTCTCTTCGTTCATGAATTAAAATATGTTCAAGTAGTAACTTCTTGGACTTAGGTATGCTGACTAAAAGTAGCATTCCCTTTATTTAATTGTTATTATTTAAAATCAAATTAGATGCCTACTTCAAGAAATGTATGAAAGAAATCCTTAATCTCCATTGTCAAAAATTTCTTTCGTTCGAAGAGAGATTTTTATTTTTATCTGTGTTATTTTTATTTCATTTCTCAATGTGACTTTGCAGACAAAAGCTATAAGCTTGTATGAAAGTTTACATATGCCTGCAACCTCCAGCATGTGGCGCTTGGAATTCATCTTCGAATTACTATGCTAAAAATGATAGTTTCCTAGAAAATGAATTTGCACAACGACTTTTCTCAGCCTCCCGGAGATGGATTTGTTTAAAGTACAACTAATTTTTTCCAGCTTACAGTTCAGCATTAATGACCATACTGGTTTACTCATTCTGGCATACTCACAATAAATAATGTTTACCACATTTATTCCCACAACTCAAGAGTGACTGACGTTCGGATACTAGTTGAGAAGTTTAGATTTCGTAGCCAGCACCAAATTACGTTTCCCTAGGATTTCTACCTGTTTTTAATAAAATCTGAGGTAAGTGATTTTTTATTCATTCAAGTAGATTTATTCATTTAGAATGTATTTGTAACTACTTGCTAATTATCAGAAAGATCCTTTACTGCAATAAAAGTTGCTTATGTAATGCAATAAAAATAAGACAAAATTCTCAGCAATAATGTATGTGCAAAGCGCAAAATATATTTTATCTAATTAGTTTTATCAGGGTTGATTTAAACTTTAAGGAGATGATTTTGATATTCGATATAACTGAAAATAATTACCATTAAAAAATTTTGAATCAGTAAAATGCTGGGACTTTTTAAATAGAAGCAAATGATTTCCTGAGATGTGTCTAGTACTAAGTAACAAATATTTTTTAATTACTAACTCAAGTAGGTTATACCTATATATACATATAAAGGTATAACCTACTTGAGTTAGTAATTAAAAAAATATTTATATAAATTACTTAAGCAACAATAAGTACGTTATTGTTTGAAGAATAAAAAAATTCCTATTATTAAAAGTTCTAATTGTTTTATTGTATTTATGAGAATAATAATTGGTTTTGACCTTTACGTATAGTTAGAGTTTTTCATAATTCAATGTTCTGCGCAATCTGAAATTACAGTACCTTAATAGACTCATGTTTACTCTTAATACACATTAGCATTTCTTTACATCTTTAACCATAATAATACTTTCAAATTTATTTTGATACATCTTTTTAAAAATTAATTCTTTTTAATTTATTTGAATTTCAACAAGTATATTTATCATGATCTTATGTATTTTTATATTAGTAACTGCCAATTTTAATAATTTAAAAAATAACAATAAAAATATTCATAATTTTAACGCATATTACAATTTTCAGAGAAATTTTAAAGATATATTTAGCAAGCAGGGTGGAAAATAGCTTCTTATATTAAATTTTTAAAGAAACGAAGTATGCATGTTATTTGAAAAGAATTTAATATATTGAGAAATAACTGTGTTGTTTGTTGTCCGAGAAAGGTTAAAAGTTATACAGTTGTCATAAAATAAAAATAAAAATTATATTCTTATAAAATATAAGTTACGTTCTTTAAAAGAAGAAAAATGTTCTTCTTTCAGAACTTTACCGCAAGTTTAAAAATAGGATCTTATTTTCACATTTGGTGTACCCACAGTACATAAATTATCATTATGAAATTACCAGATGCGTTTTAATTATAAAGGAAGACGAGCTTACTGATAGCTTTAATTCATGATGGGATATTTAAAAAAGCAATATTTTTAAAGTTAAGAAAGAAAATTTTATCAATGCTACTGAGAATTTTCTTTAAAATTTTTATTCTATATTTTTCTCATTTTATTTGTTTACATGAAAGCATTTTTTAATTTATTTATATATTAATTATTTATTATTTTTTACTTCAGACTATGTATTGCTTAGACTGCTTTTCCCATCAAATTCAAAGAATTTTTATCAAGAGTTTTCTTAATCCTTTCATCCGAAATCTTTCTCATTTACTAGCTCACTAAATTATGCCAGTAGGATATGTTATTGTATCTGTTATCGTATTTTACTTATTTACATTTATATAGTCTGAGCAAATTTAGGCAAACACTTTTGCCCTTTTTATAGCAGAAGTAAATATGTATTAACTGTTTATTAGAATTTCCAATTCAAAAGCTTCCCTAGCGAATATCTTAAAATAACGATACAACAGTTAAATCTTTGTTTATATTATTACTTGGATATGTGATTAAATTATGGATTACTTGAATATGTAATTTAATTAATGGAAAATATTTTAATATTTTTATACACACACCAGACTTGTTTATTAATACTTGCACTATAATACAAATGCAAAAATTCAATGCTGAAGTTAACCACAGGGTTTAAAAAAAAGAAGTTTGTAGCATGTTACAAACTGTTTAGTAATAAGTGGGGTATAATAAATAATTTTAATGATTTTTATAATGTCTTAGTTATGAACGAACCTTAATGAATTTAATTCATTTAATGCAATTTTAAAATTTTCATCAGCAATCTTTTCCTTAACATTCAGAGGACATGAAAATGCGTCGATGACAGAAAATTTACTTTCGCATATACTTGATTTTTTCCCTGGATTATCTGATACTTTCTGGCGTTTTGATGCTTTGTCTTGTAATTAAATTTTACTTAATGGAATTACTTTTTCTGCCTATACATGTTGCATTTGAAGACTCTTAATAATTCGTAAAACTACATAAAAACTATTCTAAGACATTTATTCTTTTAAAGAAAAAATCCTTTCTTAATCAAGGTTTCTGGGCCCACCAGCTGCCGAGCGGTAGTTCGGTCCGACGTTCGAATCTCGTTAACGGGCTGGCTGCATGGGTGTTTTTCTAGTTTTCTCCATGTGCAACGTGTATACGAGCCAGTTTCCTTTAGAAAGTTCTAAACGAAGACATCCCTTCCCTTAGAAAGATACCCTCGAAGCTTTGCCATAATCACATACACCACTAAATCAAATAGTGGTTTCTGGTGTATTTGTTTAAAATTGCTTTTTAACTCCTCCTAATTTTCTGCTAAATTCATTTGAAAGACAAACAATTTGTCTTTATTTATCCTATTTACAGCTATTACTGAAGTAAAAGAATCCATGTTTAGTAAAAATGACTATATACTTCAAATTTTTAAAATTAGGTGGGAAATTAATGTTTTCTAATAAATGTTTGTTATATTTATTTCAAAATGTTAAGTAACTCTTAAATATTAATGCTTCAGTTTTAAAGATATTTAATTTAAGGCTGCAAATTTTAAGCATACTTTGATTTTGCTACCTTATAGAAGTACCTTTCAGCAATCTGGTACATAAAATTTTTTCCTTTAGAATTTAGCACTAATTAATTAATCTAGACTTTATTCTTATTATGCTTTTCTTTTATATGTATATAAATATGTAGAACATTATATTTCATTAATCCTTTTCTTTTTGGCAGTGCAAGCTATGGAGTTTTCAAGAACACAGAAAGGCAAAGAAGTATTGATTTACTTGGGCTTCGAATACTTAAAGTTTCGAACTGTAAATGGAGTGGTGACTTGGCGATGCAGACGACATCGTTCGACAAGATGTCATTCATTCCTGAAAACGAAGGATGGCAGTATAATGAAGGAGCCAACTGAACACTGTCATGATTCTTGTCCTCAAAAAGTTATAGCAAATGCAGCTAGAAGCCAAATGAGAGAAGACATGAAATCAGTTGCTGCTGTCCCGCGTAATGTGATAGGCAATGTGTTATCTGGCCTAAGCGATGATGTGCTAGCCTGCTTTCCAAAACAATCCTCTCTCACAAGAAATTTGTTGCATCACAGAAAAGAAGGCTATCTGCCCAATCCATCAAATACAAATTTTGAAATTCCCGAGAAGTACATAAATTTGGTGTTGTACGATTCAGGTGCTGATCATATAAATCGCATTCTTGTGTTAGGGGACAAAGAACTCTTAGCTGAGTTGAAAAAAGATTCAATATACGGAGAGGGAACTTTTGATAAAGTTCCAAGCATGTTCTACCAATTATATACGTCGCATGCAAAGGTCGGAAATTCCTACCCGCCTTGTGTTTATATTTTGTTGCCAAAAAAGGATTTAGGCACGTATAATAGAATGTTTGAGATAATAAAGGTTTTGCTTCCAAACATGATGCCTCAAAAAGTACTTCTTGACTTTGAGAAAGCTGTCATTAATGCAGTGAAGATTGCTTTCCCTGAGGCTGAGGTAAAGGCTGCTATTTCCATTTGTGTCAAAGTCTGATAAGAAAAATTAGTAACGTTGGCTTAAGAATTTCGTATGAGACTGATGTAAATATAAAACTGAAGTCTCTTGCTGCATTAGCCTTCGTTCCAATCAGTGACGTGAGAGTTATCTTTGACCAACTTTCAACTACGTTTCCGGACGAAGAAAGTTATAATGAAGTGCTGACGTATATTGAAGGTGCAGCAGGCAGAGAACCCCAATTTCCAATGAGGTTATGGAACCACTATGAGGCAGGTCTTGAGCGATCACCAAAGACTACAAATTGTTGTGAAGGTTTCCTCATTGTTTCATTGCAGTCATCCAAGTATATGGTTTTTGTTTGATGGACTGCAGAGAGACTTAGCTTGTCAGAGATTATTACTTTCCAATGCACAAGCAGGTCGTTTAGAAATAAAAAAAAAGAAGATATGAGCAACTTCATGATTTGGTTGCGACTTCTGTTAGAGGATATGAGCAAGAAGAAGATAAACTGAAATATTTGCATAGATTGGCAAACCTACAGTGAGAGCAACCTTTTACTTGAATATTATTAAACAAAACAATATAAAAAGATAAGTATCTAAAAGTTTACAAAAATATATAACTATGCATAAATAAAAAAACCATACAAGTTTTGGCTCTTCACATTATGAAGTATGACTTATTAAAAATTATATGTTTCAAATATCATAAATTATGTGTTTCATACGTATGTTATATTCCTCTTCTGTTGTATTAAAAAATTGTACTTTTACATAAGTTGCAACATATTTACTTTAGCTATCCATTAAATTGACCTTTGTTGTATTTAGTAAATGTATATTAACTTCTTAATTGAAAAACACTTGAATTTTATTTTTTCCTTTTCGGTTTTTAACATAGCTAAAGAGAATTTTATGTAATGAAGCACAATGAAAACTGCGCCCATCAACGGCCAAGTGGTATTAATCACTGAAAACTGGTAGTTCAGTGACCTGGGTTCGAGTCCCGGTGAGAACGGGCTTTATTTGAAACCGTGCTCTTAATTCACTATTAAAACAATATTTCTGATAGCTTACATAAATGTTTTCCTTATTATAATAGAATAGGATACTTTTATCTCTTTTGTTGAAATAGAATGTTCGGCTTTAATTCTCCATATTAAATTTATTATATGTAGCCACTATAAAAATTACAATGAAATAAGCAATAACCCTTAACACAAATATTAATTATCCTAATAAATAATTAACCAACTTCCAGTAGAAAACAAAACATCATGCTAAACTTTTCAGTATCTTAAAAACAGTGAAATAAGCAATAAATAACATGAAAGAAACACAAAAAATTCTGAAAAGGAAAGTACAGTCAGCAGTCCAGCATATAAAGCATTGAATGAAAACTGTTGCCAAAACCACATTCCTAAAAGAATGAAACTATTAAAAATGATGCGATTTCATCAAAAATCTATCAGCAATAATCAGGATGAAAACTGTTGCCAAAACCACATTTTAAAAGATGTGAGATGTGTATTCGGAAGCTTTATATAAAAACTTTTAAAAAATACAAAATATTATTATTCCAAAATTCTTTTTGTAAAAGTAGTCGAAAAGATTAAAGTTGAACGTGCCCAAAAATCAAAGGAAAATAAACATAACATTTTAAAAAATAAACTTAAAAAAAAACCAACTGAAAACATATTAAGCTTGCTTTGGTAAATAAATTCGTATTTAATCTATTTATTGAAATACAAATATAAATTGAAATTTATTTTAAATTCATATAATAGCTAAGCATCTACTTTTCACGACGATGTGAAAATGGAATGTCTATAGTAAAATCTCGCTTTCCTGTACCCTTTATGTCTCAAAATGATACGATTTCATCAGAAAACTTAAAATTAAAAAAAAAATCTCATTCGAACTTTGAAAAAATCGGTTGGAGGTGCACTGGCTGTTGTCTAGATGCACTTATGTACCAAATTTCGTAGCCCTGGGTCTATTAGCTTACGTGCAGCACGAACGAAAGGCACACACAGACACACAGTCTTTCTTTTATTATATGTAGAGATTAAATTTTCTGAATTATATATAAAATTTTCCTGAACTGTTAAATTATTCATAAATTATTCTCTGTACATGATGAAAATTTATATGCATTTTGTACTCCTTATAATTTTGCAGAATTAAAATTAGTAGAATGACCAGTATTCCCTTTCACCTCCCTTTATTGGATTTATACGAGGGACATTTACCTTTGTCGCGTAAATATAATAGAAAGTTAAACATACATTGACATGTTTTTAATTACATTAATTTTATTTTGATTGATTTTCTTTTTGATATACATAGAATGTTTTAATTTAGCCAAAATAAAACGTATCCGCTACTTTAATTTATCGTTCAATTATTTGTTACGAATTTAAATTAATTAATTCAATTGTTTTATATTTTTGATGAATCTGATTTGTGTAACTAGAAAACAAAAGAAAAAGAAAAATGTGAAAAGTATTAACTTGAACGTATACATCATTGTGGGTTTTTGTCAGTGACGGCTTTTATCATGGCGGGCTTATATCAGTGAGGGCTTTTGTCAATGTGCGCTTTCGTTCGTGTGGGTATCTGTCGCATGGGCAATTATCACAGTGGGCTTTTGTTGCGTGCGCTTTCGTCCAGTGGGCTTTTGTCTGGTCACCAAATAAAGTATAGGACAATTACTCTGTGAATCATACTATAAAAAACGTTTAATAAAGTAATTAAATATTTCTTACTTATACACTATAAAAATACTGTATAATAATCATAATAATAATCTTGTAAAAACATCAATAAGACAGTTACAAAAAATTAAAATGAAATGTACAGCAGAATCCTAATTAATTTTCCTATATGGTACTAAATTCTAGGCAATACAAATAAACAAATACTTAGTGAATCTCCTCCCCTCCCTTAAAAAACAATTTACATACTGTTAATTGTATTTAAAAATAATAATATGTAAATCTTTTCTTTTGGGGGGGATGTAGAGGATTTACTAATTATTTGTTTATATGCCCTAGAGTTTAATCTCCATAGAGGCCTGTGGACCAAAGGTCTCATAGAGAAAGTAGACAGGATAGTGGTTAGTGTTGCTGAGTACCACATTGAACGACTGAGTTAAAAACTCAGAAAACCATGGATGTTTGTAATTATATAGTGTTTGTGCAGTAAGGAGGCACTGAAAATACATGGCGAGCCAAAATCCTCTTGAGAGGTTGCTTGGTAGCAAGGGAAGAGGGGTAGAAGACCCTCAGACTGACACCTGAGATGTTCGCCTTCAGAATTCTACCCAGGGCAGAAGCTTAGCAGTTAGCAAGGCCATGTAACATTTATTTACTTAAGGCAAAATAAAAGGTAATTCACAGTTTTCTCTCTCATTGCCCTGATTGATACAGTTAGCACTTTTGGGCTGCTGTATCACTGAGCTTGGGTTCAAATCCCGAGGATAGCGTGGATATATAAGGGTATAGTATCTGTGCGGTATGGGGACATTCAAAAGTCCCGAGGTCGGGCCCAAAAGTCCTCTCAAGAGGCTTGTGGTAAGGGAAGTAGAGTGGTAGACCCTCAAGTCTGCCCCCCCAAGGCTTCTCCATTAAAGTTGGGACGGAATTTTCCCATTCTCATATGCATATAATCGGCCTTCCCCAATAGTAATGTTCTCAGTAATGAGACAGCTAATGACTAATGGGTAATGGCCCTTTCTCACAAGTACATGAAGTTGCAAGTGTCTGATTATTTGAAACAACAACAATTTTTTTCTCTCTGAGTTCTTTTTTGAAGTTATGCCTTAGATAAGAATCACAAATTGAAGCATTTAACCTCAGCATAATCAAAATTATGAGAAGCCATGCTCTTTTTAACTTTACTTTCTGGGTGAAATAATATTGTGATGCCTTGCATAATGAATATAATTCATTCCCTAATAGCGTTCATTATGCTGAACATAGGAAAGAGAATTACAGGAGAGGAAATAATTTATTTAATTCTGAGCCCAATCCAAAACCACAAAACATTATAAATATTTTTAGTGAATATTAAAACCTAAATCAATGTTGAAAGTGCTAGAAATGTATTAATTATAGTTATAAAAATATTTATGTGGATTAAAAAAGCACCAGTAAACTTTAATTGTTTTGAAACAGGAAATCATAATTTAAATTAGTGAATAGTTTTGCTTACTTTCATTCAGAAGTAAACTCTCAAAACAATATTGATGCAGAAATTAATAAACGCAATTATCACTGCTATTCATAATGGTTTAAGAAAATGTTTGCAAAATTATTTCAAAGAGAATAAAACTACTTTTATAAAATTCTATAAACAGGGTTTTCCAACAGAGTCGGCATTGACACCCTAGGGAATAATGAAATTTTAAAAAAAGGAGGCCAATGAAGATTAAGAGGTTGATAGCAGACGATGCACCAACAGCAGACAGCATATTCAAAATCCCACTGATTACAAAGTAATGATAATAAATAATATAAAATAAATTAAGGGAGAAAATACATAATTTTCTGTTAAATATAAAAAAAAGTTACATGATCACATCAAGTGAAGTCATCACATTAATTAAAATCAAACTTTGGTACAATTAGAAACTGTGATATTTTTTAAATTAAAAATAATAATACAAAAAAAAAAAAAACAGTAATTCAACAGACCACTTTCTGCCAAACTTTTGTTTATATCAGGGTTCGTACACATTTCTACACACGGAAATTAAGTACTCTTAAGGACTTTTAAGGACCATTAATGAAAAAAATTAAGGACCTATGAGCAAACAGGAACTGAATAAATTCAATTAAAAATATTATCTATGCTTTCACATTTGTAATACCATCCTAAAAAGGAAATAGATCTGTAAGTAGGATGAATTATTATTAAACATGAATTAATTAACAAATTATTAATAAGTTTGAGAATAAAATCAGGTCTATAAAATGTATCAAGTAGCATTAAATATTTTACATTTATAATAGTTGGACATATTTGAAAGAAGATAAGTGACATTTTATTTGTTTTGCTAACAGTTAGCTTTATGCTGAATTTTTTGTTTCTTTTTTTTTAATATTTCATTTTTTTAATGTTTCATTTGCTCAGTCTAGAGGTTTAGTAAATAGCAAGTAGATTTTATGTCAAGTGCCATAGATTAAAATGAGAGGTAAGATCATAATCAGCATGATTCCTAACAAAAGATCGCCCTGTCACCACTGCTGCTTGCCTAGAGAGAAACCTGCTGATTAGAACAAACCTAAAAGGCCCGATGCAGGCATGGTTGGCAAGATTTAAAAGTTAGTCAAGCTCAGCCTGTTTCAGTTCGTGTCTTAGCTTCGTGTAGGTTCAATAAGCCACTAAAGCACCACAGGGGATAAGTTGTTTTGTACTGTTTTAGGTCTCACTAGATGCAAAGATTATGTTTTACATGAATTTCTACATTTTAAGTGTTTTATCTTGTGACCACGGTAAGGATTAATGAAAGGCAATAACTCGCTTTAATATGCAGAGATAATTTTTAAGGGTAAGCAGTTGGTTATAAATAATTAAATTAGTTTATTTTTTACAATGTTTGTTAAAAAAGCCCTATTACAATCACAAAATTTTATTTATCACAGTTTAAAATGGATGCAATTTATGACATTGATTCTTAATCGGTATTAGGATAATTACACATTAAAAGCTACAAAACATTGATGTTTTGTAACAACAAAACTCAACAAAATATTTATGCGTCTTTCTAATTTGAAGCCTTCCCAGACATTTTGGCTGATTTAAATTGATTTTCTTCTTTATAAGCATCTTTTTTAACAATCAGAAAATTGTCTCAATAAGCAAACCAGTATTCTCACTTTCTGCGTGCTTTATCTCCTAGCTTGTCAATTTCTCTACAATATACCTATAAGGGTTTATAGATTTGGTAAAAGTTAAATAGTCCAGAACCTCCCAACAGAGGTGAAGAAAATTATCGCTATGTCTGAAAGTAAATGCAATGTCAGACAAAGGTTTATATAAACCTCCTCACTTAAAAAGAACTTAGAACATAAAAGCATGTTCTGATGCTAACAAAATCAATTACAGCTCATGGTGATGTAATTAAACAAGAACAGTCAAATTCAAACTAAAAATGTGGACTGGTGGTCAAAGACTATACAATTTAATTTTAATTTAAGCTCACTCAGTAACTCTATCATATGAGGAAATAGAAATGGGAAGTATAGTAAAGGCTGAAATCATAAACTGGGTAATTTACATACTGTACATATCTTTGAAGAATAATTTTCTTTATGTATTCAGTTTCTTTCTTCAACACATTTTCCTTTCCTTTTAGAATTTTGGATTTAATTACGGATTTCTGTTTTTCTAAAAAACCTAAATGCATTTAGAATGTATAGAAAAAGCTGCTAATTTTATTTCTTTAGCAATATCAAAATTCAGAAGAAATATGAAATATATATGGTAAGGGCTGGTTATAGAGCTAATGTGGCAGAATTTTTAGAATTTAGTGACAATGAGCAACAAAATCTAGAAATATAACTTTTAGAATTTAGAGTAGGCACTGGAAGCAGAATTTAGGTTTCACATAGATTGCATCAGCTGGGAAAATGCCTAGCGCCAATTCTGTATGACGCATTACGGCATATTATATGAATCTCTTAAATTGTCAGTTTTCAATTTCCTTATTAATAAAAAAATGTATTTCTATAATGCCTGTCCATGTGATAAGATTAGAAGCATTTTTGATATTTCCCATGCTTATGTCCAGTGAAAAGTAGAGAAAAAATAAAGGGAAGATAAACATGCTAAGTAAAAGATTCTAGTATCAGAAGTTAAAAACATTCAAATATTATGTTTTCATTGTTCTTCCAGATGTTCTCCAAAAAGTAAGAAATTCATCACAAACTTTCTGTAAAATACATCCACTATGTGTTAATACTATGGAGACATTTTTCATTTTGTCACATATTACTGGAATCTTCTAGAATCGTGGGTCTATAAATCTTGCTTTCAAATTCTTCTAAACTTTCCAAGCTGCAGTGTCTAAAATCTTAAAGAAAAATGATTCCTACCAATTCTGTAATAGCCAAAAGCTAGAAATATTTTGAAAAAAGAAGGAAAAGTGTAAAATTACTTTTATAGAGAAAACTGATGCCTGTTCTGAGAATTCTGAGACAATTACATGGGAAAAACTATGAAAAAATTAAAAAAGAAGACATTTTTAGTTAATTACATAGTTAATTTCGCTTTTAGTAAGAACTGTTTCGTAAATTATGTTTTATAGCATTATATCTTGTTTATTTTTCAGATTCAAAATATTGTATAATAAGTTGTTAAAATGGAACTTTATAATACGACAGCGAAAAATAAAAATATTTTATAACAGCGAAAAAAAATATTTTATTTTAATGTTATTTTTTAAATATAATTTCAATAGATTAGCATTATTTGATGAAATTTATCAATGTTACAATGTATTAAAAAAATCGTCGAAAAATTCCAGATCTCGGAATTAAAAATTTTCTAAAAAAACTGATCTTAAAATCGCCAAAATGTTGATAAGTCACCAAATTTAGAACCGTTAAATAAAAAAGTTCAAATCGCCAAAAGCGAAAAGTTCTTTAAGAGCTCTTCATTAGAAAAAATGAATTTCGAAATGCTTATGTTTTACTTCTTACTTAGAAACTCGAATAGCCCACTATTTATATTAGAAATAGGAACAAATTATAACACATAAACCCATTCAAAAGATAATCATATATATGTCAGTGAATTGCCAAAAATATTCCTCCAAAATGCTAATTCACACTAAAAATGGCAGTCGTAAAAACAGACAGAAAATTTCAGATGATTAAAATTAAGGACCTTCTGCCATTTTGCCCGAAATTAAGGACTTTTAAGGACCAAAAATTGATTCCAAAAAACCTAAGGACTTTTAAGGACTCTTAAGGACCGTACGAACCCTGTATATTCCTGATCTGTTATTTTTAAGTTATTTATTGCAATTATTTGTATCATGATTCAGGAACTTGTATTATGATTCAAGAATTTGTATTATGATTCAGGAATCATTTGATACAGTGTATATTATGCAGAAAAATATTAGGGGATCAGTGAAAAGAAAACCATTCCTTTAAAAAAGCTCTATGAAAGAAAAAGGTTTGGAATCCCAGACCTATGATTGCATATAGCTCCTAAAATAGGACCTGAATTAAGATACAAGAAACTCATCTAGTTATTTTGGGAAGTCATCAGAAAAATCTTTGAAGATGTAAATATTATTGGTTTATGGCCACACAGATATAACAAGAAATTATTAAAATTATGTAGAGAAAGTGGCATTCTTAAATAAAAAAAATACTTACTATTATCGAATACATTAAGATTAATTCATGAAATTTGCTGATTACATGTGCAAGATGAATTCTTATTTAAAATTTATATTTTTTAATTAATTCTTGTTTAAAATTTTTTAATTATAAACCAATGGCAAAATGAGTCAGAATGTAGTTCAGATTTCGATAGTTGGACTGCAACAACAGTGGCTTTAATAATATTAAAATTACCATCTGGGGAAAACTAGCCACATGGAGAGCAGAGTGCATAATTTCACTCTGACAGAAGGTTCTCACTAGAAACCAGAAGGTTCTCGCAAGAAAGACATGAGGTTTTCATGCTGCATGGCGACACCATTTCAAAAGAATTCCAAACTGACTTAAATTTACTTTATAACACATGACTGATTCAGTTTATAGAACTATTTACAGTATGATTCTGTTATAAAATATACTACAGTTTAATTAGATATTTTAAATATAATGTTCTCTAGTTAATTTCATTTTGTACCTTCTTTTAAACAGAGAAAATCCTGAATAGGAAAGTTTTCATTTATCAAAGTACTGTCAAACATAATGAAATAAAATTACGTACTTAATTTACATATTTTTATATGAATAACCAATATATGGACATATTAGTGTAAAACAAATATTTACTTATTAAACATTGATTTAATCTTTATATAAAGCTCAAATATCTACAGCAGATTATGACAGTTCAGATCAAATAAAATTTAATAAGAGAAATTTTATGCAAAAAATCACTAGAGGTAAGAAAATGAAATTTAACATTTTGCTTCATTAATTCAGTAATTTAATTTATTGTTGAAAAACAGCTTCCTCAGTAAAAACTAAAAATAAAAAAAAGGAAGATTTGGTAATCTACAAAGGGATAGGAGATGCGACGAAAAATCAGAAGAGTTGGTTACGGAAGTGAAGTAGGGCCATAGCTCAACTTGGGCTATCTTGCCAATAGAAAAAGGATGTATGTATACAGTATTATGTTCCCAGTTCCCCCCCCCCCTCAATTTAATCTAATCAAAGGACAGCTCAATCTTCAATAGAGGTAAAGGAATCAGCTGTTTATAAAAAAATCCACACGTCATTAGTTCATAGCGCCATTCTAGTTTGTTAAATGGGACTTTTTTTATTCATTACGCAAGGCACAACTATATATATTTAAAATTAGATTAAAAAACACAACCGTAGCGAAAACTTTTTGCTCCTAAAGAAGTAAGACCTGTATCTGATCATTACTGATAGAATTGTATTCATAATCCATGCCAAACTAAGGTTGCTGTTTCGGTAATTTTAATTTTACATTGGCAAATTTCTCTTTCATTTGATCCATATAAGAGAGTTTCAGAATACAAGGCACTGTGCTTTCTCCTAGACTTAACAGCAGAAATTTGATTCTCACCAGTAGTTAAATGCAAAACCAGCCATTGTAATTTTGAAATTTCTTTCACAAATTAAAAAAAAGGGAGGGAATAAATCTACTAGATATTACTTTATATGCCTAATTATGATGTATATTACAAATGAAAAAACATAAATAATGAGTAAATGAGTGAATGCTATGAAACGAATGCTCTGATTTTTGATTTCCTTCTTAAATATAATATATGCTATTTGCAAAACAAACACAAGAAAACCATAATAATAAATGCAGACATTCATATTTAAAAAAGCAGTACAACTTTTTCAAAACATTTTTTAAAAATATTTTATAAACACTGATACACTCCTAAAATATACTCTTCAAAATAATGCCATAATGGAATTTAAATTGCTTTAACATGAAATTTTTAGGATTTACAATTAATTGAATCAGTATCACATAACAGTATAAAACATGAACTTAAATAAAGTCATAAGAAAGTGAGCCACGAATTTCTTTAAATCATACCATTAATTTTCCGCATATTATCATTTGCAAATGCTAAATATTTTAAACAATAATTTAAAAAAAAGAAAAAGTAAAGAAAGATGGAAATACATTTGATTTATTTCTGTAAGGAAGAGTCCGATCTATACAAATATTTGACCCATACTGAACTAAAAAAAAACTTTTTAAATAATGAACTTGTAGATCTTATTACATGTCATAATTTGCAATTCTTATATTACAAAATTTGAATTTCTTTATAAAAAAGCATTTTTCGTAAACCTCTATTTTATCTAGAAATACATATTTTCAAACAATTTTTGGCATACAAAAGTGATAAAACATCTGCACATGCTAATAGTTGGTATTTTCACACAATATGAAAACATATTCCTTGGTGCATATCTTCATCAATATGAACAAAGCACCTAGGGGATTAGCGAAACATTTTAGTACAAAATCATAAATAAGACATCACAAAAATTGGAAGATCCACAAAAGCTCTTAAATTAGATTCAGGTACATACAATGAACTGGCAGTCATTTATTACCATACAATGGAACTGTCTCATAAAATGCTAGATTCATCACACACATCCATTCGATTGTTTAAACAGTCAGAGTCTTCTGATTCATCATACTTCCTTTTTAATTTTCCTTTAAAGAGAAATATTTATATAAAATTTTGTTTATAATACATATTTAAAAAAATGTCAATACCCAAATGTGGGCACAATTATAAAAAGTAAAATAATTGAACACACAACACTATATGATATCGTATATGGGAAAAGTAAGGGTTTTTTTAAAAAAGAAAATCCTTCTGGAAATTATAGAATTTTAAGTGCAAATACCTGAATAAATTACGCTTATTGCTGAAAAATATTTTCCTTAGTAAAGGTTTAAAAAAAAAAGAGAGAGATATGTAGTGGCATACTGGAAGATGTGATGAAATTAATAGGGGTCTCCCAGTAAAATTAGAAGTATCAGGCAGCTATATAGAAGACTTTCAGAATTATGTTAGCTTGGAGGAAAACAACTCCTACTGCAACAATGGAAGGTATTAGATGATCACCTTTTATGCTTTACGTTTTATTACATACACATAATCAATTGTAAATAATATATATAGTCCTTCTCACTTACACAAATTAGCATACACACCAGCAACCTATGGTTGATTGAGTCAAGCTCCACTATAATGAATCTTCAAGGGAATGGGGTTTTTGTTCACCTTAATCAATTCATTATGAAAACCAGATAATATTGAAAAAAAAAATTCAGATTTTAAATTATGTCCAAAGGGGCATTTTTTAACATATTGCGTGTTACCTTTATTTATTAAGTACCACGTTCTTCGTACTTCGGGACCACAACATTATCACACATTAAAATGGTTGCATCTGGATGTGAAGAGCAGTTGTCTAACAAAATGAAAATCTTGGACTTCGACGGTAACCCCACACTGTTATGATGGCTTCTAGCCTCTTTAACGAAATGTTCCATGAACCACTTGGTTATTAGTTGTTTCGTGAACCAGGAATTTTGATTATTCCTGTTAATCATAGGTAAGGACTTTAAGATCTCTGGGATTGGCATTCTTGCCCATTACCACTGGTTATTTGCAAGTTCCAGCTGCATTATTGCGTATGAAAATAGAAACTTTTTCTTTAGCTTCTTTTACCCTTATAATACACTTTCTTTGCCTGTTACAAATGCCCTTCTTGGCAAACACTGGCAAAAAGTACAGTCTTGCTCATATTAAAAATCTGTTTTGAACTAAGATTTCCTTCAGAACAGAAAATTCATCAATAAACTTCTATGCTGTATCTTTATCTGCTGAAAGTTTTCCCCACAGGATTTCAGAATCTACTTAATCCCCACAGGATCTAGTTAAATCTGTTCAGCCAACCACTGCTGAAATTGCATGTCACCTCTACTTTTAATCAGCATGAATTTGTTTTTCCTTTTCTCTCACGAATGGACCTAAAACTGCTACTCCATCACTCCGCCACTGTAGGAACCATTTGTACATGACAGCATCTAGGTTTGCCGATTTCACTTCAAAAAGATTTCTGGTGTTATAACTACTGTTGTAAAATTTCAACAGCTTTTTAAAAATTTTTCATATAACATATATATGGTTCATATCAGAACTTCATATAATTCTGCTATAAAGCAAGGAGTAACACCTCCCTCCATCTTTCACAAAAGTTCCACATTTTTCATTAATATCAATTCAACACGTTTATCTTTTTCAACAGTGCAAGCAATAAAATCTTGAACGTGTTTCTTATCTGCCACTGCTTTAAAAAGCACTGAAATTACAAATATTTTTCATTTTATGTACAAAAAATCACAATAAAAAAAAAACGGCAGCACTAAACAATCTCGTGAAATAACAAAGCTCAGGAAATATAAAAATGCGAGTCGTGAACTTGAAAGAAAAGTTCAGTGAAGTCATCTCTTTTATACTTTGACGCAGCTTGCAAGGGGAAAAAATACGCTCTTACCATGATGTCAACGATTGGTAAGTAATTACGTTATGGTGTTATTATTTGGTTAGTATTCCTCTTTTCTTCAGTATTTCACTCTCTGTGTTGTGGTTTCTCACAACTGACTGTTTACAATTTGAGAGATTGCACAGATTTCAAGAGTTGGCAGATTTTTTATATTAGACTGTACTGACAATGATGCATTTTACTCATTCAGATGATAAAGTCTTACATTCAAATTGATCAAACTAGGTATCATAATGATATAATTTTAATATATTACTTTTCACTTCAATGATATTATAACACTGTTATTACTTTTTTTTAGAATAGTTTCAAAATTCGTACATTATCAATTAAAAAAATTTTAAAGCAAAAACTGGTGAAAATGGTATTGCTAAACTCAGTGAAATTCAGCAGAAGAATTATTAAAGTTAAAAAGAGAGAGAGAGAGAAAAGTATTTTTGAAATGAAATGCTCCAAAGTTTTTCTCTCCTTCTAAACCCTCCCACCATAGTTTGAGGATTTCTCAATGCGGAGAAAAAAGGAAAGGTTAATTACACATATCCTATTCTAGTGGGCCGATTGACAAAATTCAAATTACGTGTTTCATGTCTCGAAAGTGCGGCTTAGGATATATATTAGATTTATACACAGCATCATTCTAATATAGGTATTTTGACACAAAATTGGCCTTTTTCTGAAATGACATTCCAATTTTTTTCATTGTTTCGATTCTATGACTCAAATTATGACTAAATATTAAATTCTAGAGCAAAATTTATGGAGAAATTTGAAAATTTATCTTCGTGCATTTTTTTCAGTTTGCACCAAGAATAATTCACTTTTCAAACTTCTTAATTTATAGCAACGTATTTCTCTTTACTTTTTTTCATTGTACACAAGTGGAAAAAAGGTCACCATTCACTACTTTCAAATAATTTTAACAAAGTGTGTAAACTACGGTTGGTGTTATTATCACTTAAAACGAATATGTTAAACTTCAAAAAGTGCCAAAATGTAAATTCACGTATACTTTGGGAAATTTTGAATAAAAAAACTCTTAATTTTTTACAGTTATGCTTACAACTACATTTACTTTAAGATACTGGTAAAACTTTTATAGGTTATAATTCAAATTGTTTTTCGAAAATTTATAAAAAATAAATTATAAACAAATAAATAATATCTGAAAGGTTTCAGATTTTAAATTACGCCCAAAGAATTTTTTTTTTTTTAACATTTTGTGTGTTTCCTTTATTTATTAAATAGCATGCTCTGCATACCCAAACCATAAAATTCAGTTCAAGAGCAATATCGCAAAATAATTTTAAAATGAGCATATGTTTAGTATTTCCGATACAGGGTCTTGCGCGCTGGAGATAAAAATGCCCCCCCAGTACAGTGTTGCCACTGTTCACTTTGAAATCGTTTAGTTTGTTAATAAAAAATTCGTTGAAGTGTTACAAAATATGAAATTGATAATAAAACAAATTTCAAATTCCAATTAGGGCTTCTCACATGTCCATATTCTATGGAAGATTACGTTATTCAAATTTTGTCGGCTCTAGAAAGCATCGCTTTATCACAATGCGAGAAACATACATACATTCATGCAGATTCTTCATTACTTAATTTCGTTAAACATAATACAGGGTTCTTAATATTTGGTGGCAACAATTCGAAAAGTGATTCGCTATTTATAGTTTTCAACGAAAGATGCCCCTTTGGACTAAAAATTGATGAATGTTATTTGGAATAAACCTAAATTTCAAAATCTGAAGTGTAAAAATACCTATATTAGAACAGTTCTATATATAAATCTAATACACATTTTAAGCCACTCTTTTGAAACATGAAAAACGCAAGTTGAATTTCGTCAATCGGCCCAAGTAGAACAGGAGATATAGAACTGTCCTTTTTTCTTTTTAAACAGTATACATGTACCATTAATAGCACACTACATTATTTTAGGTGGCACAGTTTTACACAAAAAATTTAAATGAATGCTCAAAATGAATATAAAATGCTCCTTTTCGTACACACATTTTTACTCCTTATTTATATGGTACAAAGTTTCAAAAAATTGAGAACCCATGCTCTACAGCAAAGTAGACTCAGCTGACTGCATGGAGATTTTTCAAGTGATAATCTTAAAATTTGCTAAAAATAAAAATTTGTAACATGAACTAGGACAATCTTGCAAAACTTTGATCCAGATGCGACCGATTCTTTATTGTTTGTTCTCATTGCTTAATTGACCGACTAGTTCACTCATTTAAATTAAAATGCCTGCCAATCTTATTTAAATAAAAATGCCTGCCAATATCCTACCTGGAGACTATGGGGAGACATTACACATTTCCTAAACTGTATTGTAAGAAAATTTCTGTGTTTTTGCAACTTCTTTGGAGTGAAAATGTGTTGTTGGAGGCCTACCGGTACCTGCCTTACACAGCCTTTGTTTAGAACATATACAGAAAGATACTGTAATGTTAAGGTATTTTTCATTATCCTAAAACCCTAAACATTGAAGAATTTAAGGGTTAATAATTTTTCAGTTGATAATGCAGAAATCTCGGAGAAAAAAATGTTGAAGGTAACCACAAAGTTTATTATTTCTAATTGTTATCTGTTTGGAAATTAGATCTTTAAAAAATTACATTAAATGTATAGGAAATTGAATGAGAAACAAAAAATTTGTACATTATAAACCAGATTTGCTAGAGGTTGGAGGTTATTTGGCATTCGAATGAATTTTTGACAACAGGTTTCCACCAATATGAACAGAAAAGCTTTAGATCTAAAAATAAGATGCTTTTCTTAATTGAAACTATGCTGTTCTG
>KK112335.1:134577-188407 GCA_000611955.2 Stegodyphus mimosarum
ACACAAAGATAGAATACTTAAAGTAATGTAAAAGGTATTATAACTATCCTAGCAATCTAAACACGTATGATTTGAAGGATTGATAATTTCCATGTAGAACTTGAAAAAATTCTAGAATAAAATTATGGAGGAAGAAAAAGTGTTTTCAGATGAAGACAATACCAAATTTATTATATCTGTTCAATATACATTTAAATGTATGCCAATATTTGCTTAAATAATCCTGTGTATTGGAAAATGGGCGAAATCAAAATTTTATTCACTATACACCTTTTGGCTTACATGCAGGTTTTATTTCTTATTTAAATAATTCACTGTGAATTATTTATATAAGGAAATGGTGTATTATTTAAATAATTTTACATGGTGCATTATTTAAATAAATTACATGGTGCATTATTTAAATAATTTTCTTATTTAAAACATGCAGGTTTTATTTCTTTGTTTTGGTTACATGCAGGTTTGCTTACAGCAGAATTTGATTATATTATTATTTTCAATAAATATCTAAAGTTACAGTTAGCGGACCAGCTGATTTTAGCTAAGCATAGGAGGGCTACCTGCAAACAGCAGAATTGTAGAGACTTTTTACAGGACATTGGTTTGCATTCATGTTATACATGAAGAAAACCACAAAAATACTTAAGCAGCTAACTCCACTGGGGTTCAAACCTTAGTTGAACTTTCAGGGTGGTCTTCTCTACTCAGTCACTAATTTCTTGATTTTAATGCCAAAATATTGGAAATTTATCTGCTTAGAATTTGCCCCTATGCACTATCAAAATGAGATATTTACCAAACTTTATGATTTATATTCATTTAAAGTAATTCCTAAAATTGTTGTTGAAACCTTGTGTCGGTCAGAGGGTTAAATGAGATTAAATGGAAAAATACAACAGTGTATTTTTTCTTACCTGTAACTTTGGATGTATGGCCATTTAATAGTGTCTTTTGGGCTTTATATATGGGCTCATATTCCTGTTGCATAAAAAATAAACATTTAACGACAGATTTATATTGTTATATATATATATATGCATACTGTTATATTAAAAAGTAAAACATAACAAAAGATGGCTTATTATTATTATCATTAGATGCGCATTGTTTTTGTTTATAATAACATATTTTTGTTAAGGATTTAAACCAAAGAAATTTAAGTTGTTTAAGAAATGCACGATGTGCAGAATATGTCTGTCATGGCAATTTAATGTACAGCATTCTCAGAAAATTCTAAAGCTTTATCTATTGTATTTGCATTTTAAAAAAGATCATCCATACAAAAGTGTCAAGTTAAACATTTCAAAAGTTTTGTATTGCGCATGTTTACAAATTCAAATGTGATATTTAATAGTCGCAGCTGGGATAAAAATTTCAAAGGGCACACGAGTCAGTCATTCGCAAAATTTTATAATCTTTCAAATTATCTTCATCTGGAAAACAAAACTATCACAAATAGTCTTTATCCTCTTCAGCTATACCTACAGTCAAAAATGCTTTCTGAATATCATTAATGACTGTATATTCATATTCGGAAAATCATAAAACCACATCTAAAATTTTGAGATTCAATAGTGGCCCAGGATTCAGACATGCATTAAAAGACTTGCACCCAATACTTTTTGACAACACATCGAATACTAGTCTAATTTTTATAGTTCCGTATTTGATTTTAAAACAACTAAATGAGACGTATTGAAAATTCCTTCTGAAGCTGTAAGAACACTCCTCAGTAATATTAAATTTTAATTGCTCCTCAATAATGTTCTTATATTCATTACACACTCAATCAATTTACAAAATCTTCATTTTGTTAATGCAAAATTGTTAGTCAAATTGTCTGGCTTTTCTTCCCAAAACAGTTTAGTTGCATTACATTCAATTTTTTAATTTTAAAACTTTCGAATCGAGAAATAAATTTGTCATTAAATTCAGATACCACTGTATGTATCATTTATCCCAATTGAATCTAATTGTCAAAACTGAACTTTTTGTTTTTAATTTAATGAATGAAATTGAATAAAGTAGCACAATA
This sequence comes from Stegodyphus mimosarum, assembly GCA_000611955.2. Classification (NCBI taxonomy): domain Eukaryota; kingdom Metazoa; phylum Arthropoda; class Arachnida; order Araneae; family Eresidae; genus Stegodyphus; species Stegodyphus mimosarum. Next base: position 136,613 of record KK112335.1, read on the forward strand.
TTCAATTTTCATAACAGAAACCAGTCTGTTTTGAACTTAAATCCAAAGGGAGATTCAACACTGAACAACCTTTTAAAACAGGATATCTATTAAAAACAGATATTTGTTCAACCGTTCCTTCTTGCCCAAATGAATATCCCCAAAATACTGCAAATACATGTAGAAAAATTTGTGAAGTGTATGGTGAGAATTCTGTGAGTAAACAAAAGATCTAGGAGTGGTTTGCTCGATTCTATTCTGAAAATTTCGATGTCAAAGATGCACCTCACTTTGGTTGGCCAGTCTTTGAAAATGCTGATGCAATTTTGCAAATGGTGGAGCAAGATCAGCATGCATGATAGTTTGGAATCATTTGAAAAGAGCAGGATACAAAAAGAAGCTCAATGTTTTGGTGCCACATGAGGAATTGTCCATTTTGAGGTACTGAAACCTGGCAAAACCATAATTTCGACTCTGTACTGTGCACAACTCGACCGTTTGAACAAAGCAATCCAGAAAGTGCAACCAGAATTGGTCAACAGAAAGGGACCTGTGTTCCATCATGACAATGTGCGGCCACACATCTTTGATGACTCAGAACAAATTGAAGAAACTTGGTTGGGAAGTTTCTATGCACCCACCATCTGACTACCATTTTTTTTTTTTTTTTCAGTCTCTGCAAAACTCTCTCAATGGTAAAAAATTGGCTGATCGAAGTGCCACGGAAAATCACTTGGCTAAGTTTTTTGACAATAAACTACAGAAGTTATACACAGACAGAATTACAAAGCTACCTGAAAAATGGCAAAAGGTCATAGATAATAATGGTCAATATGTAGTTGATTAAAGTTGATTTTAATCAACTATATGTTAATCATATGTTTGTTCAAATATATACCATACAAACCACTGAGACTTTTTATATGGCCAAATATATATCATCTTTTTCTAAGAGATAATTTTTGCTATTCAACTGATAAGAGACAAGAAACAAAATCGTGATCATTTTCAGGTTTCGTACAAAATACACACTTTTTCACATCAACAAAGGAATGTTCATAAACTAATTTTCCCCACTATAATCAGCTTTGTTTTGATTAAATGTTCCGTATCTCTGAATAGGTTTAAAGAATTAAATCTAGTTTTTATTCATGCATTTGAAGTACTTGAATTAAATTCTCGTAAGTGATTATTTCATTCACTATTTCAGTGAATTTCTGCCTTCAAAAATTTCAATAATTCATACATTTCATTTTTACTTTTTGAATGGAATTGAATTGTGAATTAATGACATTAGAATAAAATTCTAATGGCAAATCTTTGGAGATTGGTTTTAACAACACAGGATACAAAAGGCTTCTGTAACTGCTTGGATTTGTTCCATTATTTTTTTAAGCCTCTAATATGTGCTTTACATTCTGAATACAGTCTATGCATCAATATAATATATGTCATGTGATTTTCATACGGACTAAATGTTTTCACATGCACTTCTATCATAATATTTTTTTCAGCCAAATCATTCTTTTCATATGTTCAAGAAAGTGTCATAGTTTTTGGAGCTCAATACTATCTTACACACAGCTACCTTAGTTACATTTGTTAGGTACAATTTTAAATACCTAATCTTCTCTATCTTACTAACACACAAAGACAAGAGTTTAAGTTATATTTCACTTAAAAGTTTTAGCAAAAAATAATTTTCTCCAAAAAGTACATCCATCATTCAGCCAAAAGGATATCCAAGTGCCGGGAGGGCATCCTGAAACACAGAAAAAAGTAGTCCTTTTAAAATTTTTCTGAAGAGGGGTAAGACCATTCATTTTAAATCTTTTAATATGAATTCTGATATGTGGAAATTGCAAGGTCATGGGAAGTTGTGTCTGCAGATATTTTTAAAAATGCTTGATATAATTTATGATCAGCTACTATATTTCATGGTAATGATGATGAGCCATGAATTTGATGATTTTCAGATATCACAAGCAAAAGGCAAAATTTTCCAGTTAATGGAATTTGTGAAGAAGTGATTGATTATAAATGAAGCTGATATAACAGACGTTTCCTATCGCAATGACAATAGCTCAACTAACTTAGTTAATTAATTAATGGACAGGAAAATCTATAATATAGTTTTAAATTTTTTAAATTCTGCTACCGATAGTGAAGAAAATGACAAAGAGGTCTTTCAGAATGAAAAGATTTTGATTGACAGTTTAGTGAAAATTCTCAGCTTGTTAGTTACAGAACTTAGCAACTGCACAAGAAATTATGTCCACCTATAAATTTAAAGAGAAAGCATTAGCCCCAAAATAAAATGGCTTAAACAACTTACATTGAAAGTAATATTTAATAAAGCAAACAAATATCAAGCATTTTGTTGTAAATTTTGCTTCCCTTAAGGTAATAAATGCTTTATTTTTCATCAGTTGTTTTATAATTATGACATGACATCTTTACAAGATTTAAACAGGTGATCTAAAATACGGAAACACTGAAGTTCCAATGATTCCAAATGTAGAACTTTGTAGTGCACTAATAATTTTAGAAATATTTTCTTTCAAGCATGAACATAATCCCCTGGTTTTTTGACAGAGTATCTGACATTCTGGGAATGCTAATTTGCATGCCTACTGCCTTCCTGTATGTATGTGGTAGCTGCCTCTCAAGTTCCATCTCTTTTAAATGAACTCGGATACCCAGTCACTTTTTTTTTTTTTTTTTTTTTTTTTTTTTTGGTATTTTTTTTTTTTTTTGTCTTGTGGCTGGCATTAAGCCAGTTGGGTGGGCAGGGGGACTGCATCCCAAAGTTAACCCAGTCACTCAATATATTCACAGGTAGATATGTAATATTTTCTTGACAACTGCTAACACAAATACTTAAAACAGATAATGCTGCTAATCCCTTACCATCAGCAAAACTTTTACGACATCTCCATATGACCTCAAGTTACAACTGGTTTTGACCTAATATAAGCCCTCACCTCTGCTGCAAATTCTAGAGATTTCAAATGCCAGTTCCATAATTATCTACAAATAACTGATATGCCATGCCATTTGTGATTTTGACTTACTGTACTTAAAAGGTATTGCTTAATCTTACGTCTTATACAAACAGACTGTTTAAACACGTACGGCTGAATCTTTCAGACAAATATAAAGCTACTAAAAGAATCAATCAGATAGCTTCCCCTCCCTTAAACATTCATGGAACATTTGAGCTATATAAAACTGTCACAGCATATCAAACCTGGCACTGACAGTACATTCATATGTGCAGACATGATATTCAAGCATGAAAAGCTGCTATCTTATGATATTCTTTTCATTCATTTCACATGTACTAAATATTTTTCCTTCCTTTCCAGTAGCAGTTCAAGAATCACTATATTCTCCATGGCTTCAGCACTAAGAGATAAACCTTTATGGCTATCAAAAAGTTTCTGCATGAGATGAAAGCATTTTAAGCCTTATAGCATTTTTGCTGAGTGCAAATTTCATTGTTTATACAACTGTGCATAGCATCATTTTCATCTTTTATTTACTTAGTACCATTATAGATGCTGATGATAATAAATGTTTACCTTTTAATAAATTTCATTAGTGCATTTACCTTTCTAATCCTGCCAGCACAATGAAAGTCCAATGGAAATATCCTAAACTTTGCTTTTTATTTCCCATCTAAGCCTTATGTTACATAAAATCCAAATAGAGATTTCCTCTAAAACATACTTCCTCCGTTCAACCAAGGATCTGTATCATTATTACTCTTTTAACACCATATTTCTGCTTAAAATATTAATATATCTGATTGAATTATTAATTTAGGGTAATATAAGGATTTTCTGCTTAAGCTGTGTCACACTTTTGACTAAGGGCCCAGGGAACGGAATCTGAAAGCCTTGTACCTCTCTTCCCTCAACACTGACCTCTCAGTTTTGGCATGACAGATTTTTAAGTGCCCCCAGGCAATAAGACACTACATTTACAAATATCCATACATCATTAAGGATCTAAACCTGGAGGCAATGGCATAAGAATCTAAAAGCCAGTGCTACCTATCATATAATTAAGGTATTTGAAATATCATTACAGCAAGTTCAAACTGATACCTTAAATATGATACCATTACATGCAAGCAAGTTTTAATGTATCATCTCATAAAAGTATAAATGTTCAATTACATTTTAACAAAGTACTGACTCAAACTGTCAAATCGTAAATATATAATAGCGAAGTAACGAATGATACCATCTCCATTGCAAATTATACAATAATAATTCAGAAACAGCATTAAAAAAATTGTTTTACAAATCTCATTTTCAAAACTGCTAACAAGAAATATTGCCTAATTTATAAGGGCATGCACTATACAAATTTTTACCTTTTGAACCAAAAGGAAAAATTAAACTATTTTTATCTTTCGCATTTTTACCTCAGAAAGAGCGAACCTCCAACATATAGTATCTGGAGAATATTTAAAAAATATATCAATCTGAAGTTGCACATCTAATTTTCTTCTAAAATGTTTGTATATCAAAGCAGCAATTTTTAAAATTTTTGTAATTCGTTCTGGAAATTATAATATTTTAGTTCAGTGTGTTTAAAAAAATTAGACCTTGAGTACATTTAGTCATTAACCAAATGATAAAAAATTGTTAAACAAAGGACAAAAAAATACATAAAATGTTAAGAATACATCATTGTCAAAATGAAAGGTAGTTTAACTTCCTGCTGTTAACTTTTTGAAGACCATAACACCACAGACAACCTTTCATTCAAACAACTAGAACCACCCCAAACAGCTGAAACTTCAATGTTATTTTCTTCCCTCCTCTAAGGTATGCAGTAGCAGGTGCAGTTTTCCCTAATGCATTGTATCAGTTTATTGCAGACAGCTTAACCTAAAGGGATTTATTTGTGGTTTCTCATCTTTATTTGTTAGAAGAGTAGTAAGGATGTTTTTTTAAAAACTTCACTCTTCTTCTGCATTAACGAATGGGGAGGGGAGGAAATTGCTCTGATGCTCAAAAACCCTTTTGGGAGGTTCAGTATTTTAACGTACAGGTTAGTGAAGGTTTCAGTTTTCAAAGAATTAAGAGAGATATCAGTAAAACATGTTTGCATAGAATACCTGTAAACATCTTATGCAAAAAAACATTATGATCACGTACACTGAATTATCTTTTGATATATAAACAGCGTCAGCAAAAATATTGCCATACTGAATAAAAATTTAAATATTTCTTGAATTACATAAATAAACAAATGAGAATAACCTACTTTTAGCTGTTGCATAAAACCTTCATTTGGACATATGCAAAGTCTTTTATTTAATACTAATGTAAAGGCATCTCTGAAAGGGAAAAAAAAATCAAGTAACTCTTCTGTAATTAAGGAATCATAAATGCTACTCTGGATATTTTAAAATAGACATATTTAAAAACACAAATCAATTTTGATAGGGTCCAATGGATGGCTTTTTAACTTTTTTTTCTTTAGTTAATCATGTAGCATATAAAGTAAACCCTTTCTGAATGGAGGCACGCATTATGTCATTAATACATTGAATGCACGGTAAAATCAAAATCACGTTCCGCTAAGTTAACTTTCTATGAAAAAACTGTGTTGGGCACATTTCAAATTAAAAAAATATGTTTAATTTTAAAAAATCTAAACACTGTATTCTAAAAAAAAAGAAAGTGAAATAAATGTTAATTGCAAGGACTTTTATTACTGCTTAATTAGTAGGCACATGATACAAACTTTAAAAAAAAGCTGGTGATTTTTTCTTGGGATAATGATCAAGACAATTTTTTAATAGCTTCAGAGATTGTCAATGCCTCTCATAAGATGCCCCCACTTTTTTCCATCTCTATCGCAAAATCAGATTCATTTGTCATTTTTTTATTATTATCGTTCACGCCCGTAAGCGCAGCAGCTCCCGGTTAGAAAAGTTTTTACTAGCGACTCTGTCGACAATAGTAATGATTCAGTTATGTAAGAAATCTAATAAATGAATATGTGTTTACCTTACTATTGAGTCTCCGTTTTATTTTACTTCCTGCTACAGAATATGATTCTATAACTATATTATTTACGAGAATGAGAACCAGTGTTCATGCTGGTCCTTGAGCCGGAAATTATTATAAATGAGAATCTTTGTCAAAATTTATGTGGACTAGAAGAGTGTGGTTACTTCTGGTTTCGAGAGAAGAACATTCAACAGTGAAGTAGGTGATAATTTACTATTTGAATTATTTGAGATTTAATTTGAGCTTATACCTAAAAGTACTATTGTGAATTTGGTTGTATTTCTTAGAAATTTCAGCTCTCTCAGAATGAAAAATGTTTAAAGGTGCAATTAAAGAGGATTTGAAGTTTATAGCCTTTGAAATAGGAGTTGAACTACCAGATACAATGACAGTTTTCAAACTAAACACAGACATTAAAAAGAGTGATCCGTATAAATCTGATCCACATTCATTGAATGAAATTGCAAACATGATGATTGAGAGGAGAAACTCTGAGTAATCCAAACAATTAAAGCTTGAAAAAATAAGTTAACACATTCTAAAGCAAAGCTAGTTAAAATACGCACAGAAATAAAATCAGATATTCCTAACATCAAAAATATAGACACACTTGTAAAAAGCATTCGTACTTTAACTGCAAAAATACTTACAATACCAGAAGGCTGGGTTTTTTTCTTCTCCTCTTTAGAGAGAGCATTTGTCTTTAAGGAAATACCAGAAAAATACAAAGCAGAAATTTTGTTGAATTTGTTAGGTGATAATTAAGAAGAGAAAGATGTAATTAGTTACACAAAAGTAAAAGAAATAGTATAACAAGAATTTCAACCAACACTATATTCATGTTTGGAGCAATTTAGGAAAGCATCCAGACAACAAAATGAAACTCATGTTCAGTTTGCTTCGTGTTTAACTACTTGTTGGAGCTATTATTTAAAATTAAAGAGAAGTAAAGGATTTTTTTTATCATTAAATCAACTTATAAAAGCTGACAAAATTTATCAAACTTATCAATTTCAAGAAACAGCCACTCATATTAGTGTGAGATAAGAAGACAAGTGGTTTAAGCCCAGTAAGCTAGGTTCAGAGGTGGATTTACTTTTCACATCTTAGGCAAGACCATTTGCTTGATAAGTTCTAATATTAAGAGTTCTTCGAAAAATGCTTTGAAGGTATTTCTTTCAGATATTTCTTCTAATTGTGTGTTATGTAAAACTGAATATCACCAACTATCTAAATGTCCAAATTATTAAAAATTATCAGTAAATAATAGAGTGGATGTAGTTAAAAATAATAATCTTTGCTTTAATTGCAAGTCTAATAAACACACTATATTAAATTGCTCTTCAAAAATGTCTTGTTTTTGCAAGAAACATCATAAAACATCACATTTTCCAAACATAAACTCAAATGAAAATCATAGTAAAAATAATAAAAAGAAAAAAATTAGCTTGCAATTGAAAGAGAGTCAGCAAATACTGTTCAAAGTTCAAGGCCATCAACAACCCCAGTGAGTAAAGTTCGTAAATTTCCTAATGCACAGGCGCAAGAGTTTGTGCAAAACTTAACATTCATGAGTAATTATTCGAATAAAAAGAGAAATAAAGTGTTACTAGGTACAGCGATTTGTATCTTAATGCATTTACCTCTTATTAGGGTACACTCTATTTAAAGGACATGGGGGGGGGAATTTAAATAAGATAGCGGTACAGAAAGAAATAAAAATAGAAATGATCTTTAGTTAGTAATCTTTTCAGGTTTCAAAGATAAGTTTGTGCTCAGTGAAAGATAGTTTTGTGACAAAAGAACAAGGAAATGAAAAGTTAATCCCTCTCTTTTGAAAATTGCTTTTCAGTAGGAAAAAGGGAAACAATACATTGGGAAAAAGCATGCTGGGGTGTAACCAAAAGGATATGTCACATTCATAGAATTTAAAGTCCTGTTATTCTTGCTACAGTTCTCAGTAGAGGAAAGAAAACAGTATTGAAAACTTCCATCATTCTTAGTTCTTGGTAGGGCTGAGTAGGATGGGACATCACTCTTGCTATAACTGGGAAGCAAAAGAAGCGCAATTCTGTACACTAGCCGTTCTATAATTTTTATGTGCAGTTCAAATCTGAAATGAAACTAACCCCATAGTTCAAATTGTGACATACTTTTATTTAAAAGTCCACTGTTTGAGTGCCAAAATGGCCCTAAAATAATAAATTTCCACTTTGTTGGCTTGGTGTTTGGCTATAAATTGAATATGAAACATACAAATTGAATATGAAACATACTTTTGAACAAGCTCACATTCAACCTCGAGAATTCACTGCTAGAATATTCCACGTAAACAATATTTTTGTTGCCATTTTACAAAAGATAAATTTAAAGTGATATCATAGTATAAATTTTTGTAAACAGTTGCAAAAGTAAAAGGTGGGTAAGAAATTTAGCAGACATAATTTTTATATATGCATATGTATATATATATATATATAGAGAGAGAGATTAACAACCAAAAAATATTGAATTAAAAATGTAGCAAAACTAATGTGAATAAAAGAGGAAACACAAGAGTTTACTGAGCAAGGCAAAACATATGAGAGTTATCTTCCTAAGAAAAGGGATATCTTCTTAAATAATTTCCTAAGAAGAACTGGATTATATCCATGTCACTCATGCAGAAAACCACAAAAATGTCCACGCAGCCAGCCCATTCACCTGAAATCAAACTATCAGTTATCAGCAACTCTGGTGCTTGGCTGCTGCTGGGCTCAAAAAAAGAATATAAATCTACCAAAAGCAGCAAGCTATTTAAGATGAAGAAATTACAAACAAAAAAAGGAACATGAAGCATAAAATTATAAATCAATTCTGAACACAGGTAAATTAAAATAAAACAATAAAAATATTTACAATCATTTGGTCTTTGTCAAGAAGCAGCCAATATTAACATGGCTAGTTATAATCTTGACTGCTTCTTTACAAAATTTGAGGCTTGTCAATACACTATACACAATAAAATTAGTCAGTACATCCCTTTTCTAATAAGTACATTCTTCATTTAGTCACACTCTAAAATGATATAAATAGCAAAATTGTCTGTTCTCAAATTGCAATCATTTAAGTTTATAAGAAAAAGGCAGTGTCATTATAATATTATATTTCTCCATCACTAAAGAAAATTTAGATTTTGCTGTTAGAAGAATGTAAATGATTATTTTGTTGTACCAAAGCATATATTAGCAGTAAAAATATCTTTATCAGTCACAAAAATACTTTTAAAGATTATGCATAAGATATATAGTAAAAAGTCAGGTTTATTTAAAAATAGCAAAGCACACAAGGGCTATCTGTCTAAGAGAAGGTATGCCTTTGTGGAGGACTTTCTAAGGAAAACTAGGTTGTATACGTGCTACACGTGCTTTCAGTCTTCTCAGCCAGTTAAGCAATGCTTTAATTAAAAAGATGGATTCTTACATGATCTTTAATAGCAATATTTACAAGAACTGGCAATTTACCAGGTTGTGTGACTGATAAATGTCACAAAAGCTTAACGTAAAATGCTTAACAAATTCATTAACAAATTTCGGCAACTCAGCAATATCCTCAACATCTCTAAGAATTTTACTTAAGCAGCTAGATTACCAATTTTAGTTGGTAGTTTAACTCACAAGCTAAGAAGAAATTATTGTTTGCATTACTCTCCAATTCTTATATTTTGCTTCTGACTAGTCAAATCACATGCAGTGCATTATTAGCAATGACATTTTGGTTTCTAAAATATTGTTCATGACAGTCTATTTTTTCAACTGATTGTACTAATAAAGAATTTCCAGTGTTGTGAGGTGTCCAGTCTAACATGGTTTTAATACAGTTGATACAAAAAATATAGTCTGATATAAAAAAACGAGAATACCTGATTAAATACAGTACAATTAAAGATACAATTGTTGCTATATTTCTTTCGCTTTTAAAAAGTATCAAAATATGATTTCTGATATTTATATATTATTTTCTGAATGGTTCATTATATTACATGGTTGATAACCAACACTGTGCTATGGTTGTGAAAGGTATATACAGATTTTATGCTGCTTGTAAATGAATAGGAATTGTGGAAAAGAAGTAAAAGATGTTACATGATGAACATGATTAACCCAATAATAATTTTGATACAGTAGCACAAAAAAACTTACTGTATTACGAAAAATGAAAAGATCAGGACAGACATTTCTAATAAGACTGCTAGATTAATCGAAGACCTAAAAATTTTTATATTTCGCTGTTACTAACATCTGCGATTTTAAGGATTAATTAAAATAAATAAAATTTCATAAAGTGCAAAATTTCATGTGAGCACAAAAAGTTCAATATTTCACATAATTTTCCCACTACAAAAATAAATGAGTGATATATAATTTTTTCAGCTCAAAAAACATTTTGAAGCAATAACTAACCTGTATGGCAGGCAAAGGGTTTCCATTATGTAACCAATGACTAGTGATGCACTAAAAAGTATAAAAAGTACATGCCTAAGAGTCACAGAAACTATTAGGTAAATATTAACATAGGAATAGCAAATCAGATAAATTTTACATATTGTAATTGTGCACACATTTAAACAGTATTTTGAATTATAACAATAGTTTATTATTTATAAAACATTCAGAGTTTAATTTGATTGTTTTACAAAACATAAGTATCTACACAAAGGTTACTTAGTTATTTAAATTATTTACACCAGTTTTCAATTATTTACACAACTTACTTAAAACAACACAACTATACAAGAATAGCAAAGGAATGCATACTTATAAACAAGCAGGTTTAAAATGCTAACAACTGAAAAGCACTGATCTTATTTCATCTATTAAATCTAATATTAAGCAAAATGCTCTACATCTGAATTAAAATAGTTCATTCTCAGCAAAATTATTAGTACAGTTAACAGCAATTGAAACAATTAAGTAAAATTTAAAGGATTTAAAAATTTTATTTACAAATAATTGAAAAATCTATTCACTTTTATAAACAACTTTTTAAAAGCTTGCACCTAAATGAAATTTATGATACAGAATAAAAAGTAACTGACTAAAACATACCTTCTGGATACACCTGTATTGCCATGCACAAGGACTTTCCCTATAATTAAAAATATAGCCATTCAACCACTCTTAAGAATCACTAAATCATATTCAGAAAACTTAGTTATCATTGCAAAAAATATATAAATGCTAAATGCGGTTTACACACTTCAATGAACTGCAAGTTATTTTTAACCTTAAATTTCCAAATAAGCTTTTATGGAGGATTATTCAATGGAATTTCAGTGCTTTTCCATTATGCACCTGCCTGTGAAACAGAAGCCAAACAAACACAGAGACTCACTCATAGCATCTTTTGGGGACCCTGTGTGTCGATATTAAAAAGATTAATTAAACACACACATATTATTATAACAGTACCACCAAAATGCATGGCAGGTGCATAACAAAAAATTCTCTGAATTTCTTTATTCTCACTTTACTAATAATAATGGATATAAATACTTATTAATAATATATCAAAAATTACTTTTTAAATTTATAAAGAAAATGAAACAAAAGTTTAAAGAATTTCCTTTTACACTCTCCTATTTTACTATCTGCTATTTTATTTTACGTCATTTTACTATTTACAAAATTTATCTGCAGATATGAAAAGGATGTCTCGTATATATTCAATACATCTGACTACCTCAAACAATATACTAAAAATATTATAATTAAAACTTACTATAATGTAAGGTTTTTCTCTTCTTTCCCGTGTGTGCAACAAATAAAAATGATTTTGAAGATGTTTAATGCTAAAAGATACTTTGTGGCATTTACTACAAAATACTTTTTTTACTTTTAAATAAAATGTTATTTATATCTGAAAAGGCTGCATCCTATAGAGATAAAATTAATCAGACAAATTACGGATTCAAAAGTTATCTAGAAATCATCCACAACTATTCTGGACAAAAAAAAAAAAAAGGGAAAGTCTACCAAAACCAGAGAGATAACTAAAGAGGGCAGTGTCTTTATTAAATAAATATAACAAGACAATTTTTAAAGTTATAAATAAATTTAAACATTTTCCTACATAGTCCATTTTCATGATCAGCTTAAAATTCTAATTCACAGCATATTTGTCATGACTTGAATTCTAATCATTAAACATATTGAACCTAAACACATACTCCTGGCTACAAAGGTTCTTAAAATATGGGACAGAATTTTATAAAAATAACCTTGACAATATGGGTTTAAATCTACTTTCGAATTGGTTTTTGCAGAGTAAAAGTTTGAATAAATAAAAAAATCATAATATTTTCAGTTAAATTAAAAAAAAATAAATAAATTGCATTTAATTTTATGCGAAATTCACAGGTATTTAAAGATTATTGTTTTAATGTGATAAAACACTTTACAGATATCTGCCTTCACGAAGAATTTTCTAAGGAAAACTGACCCATATTTCTATTACAATTTAATCTTAAAAATGTCATGCAACCAGACCATTCCGTGGTCAAAGCTAATTAAAATACACTTAGTATTTTACAAATCAGAATTTTTTATCTACAAAAACCATATGAAATTTTAACTTCTTTTAACACAGCACCCTTTCACTATGTAACCACTATTTAAAGAAAGAAAAGTTCTAACTATCATTTTTAAATATTCAATATATTAACATTTTAGTAGCATAAACTAATAATTACATACTACAAATATGCACACTTTATTACATATACTAAAAACTGTTACTGGTAAAGAGACAGAAATAGAAAATTGAACCAGACTATAATAATTTATTTCCAACAATTATTAAGTAGGGAAAAAGAATATATTTCTGTCACTGATCTAACTAACATTTATATAAAACTGCTAAATGACAACAAAAGTCAAAAGGAAATATGGAGGAAAGAAATAAAAAAATTAAGAAAGGAAAGTTTTTGGGAAAAAGATGAGAAGAAGCTTTGAGTAAAACGTTTTGAAACAAATTAGGGAGAAAGATTAGCTATTAGCTTTAAATTCTTTTTTTTTCTCATTCATATTTTGATCTTTATTACAATTTGCCATCTTAGTTCTTTACATTTTTAATGTACTTTTTTTAACCTATATTTTGAAATAAATTAAAAAACTAATTTTCTGAAGAAAATGAAAAAAAATTCATAGTAATAAAAAATTTAAGTTATTATGAAAAGTAAATATTAATTTCAAATTCTATATTTTGACATTCAATTTATTAATGTTCTATAGACATATACAGTATATAATAAAAATTGGGCTAATTACATATTTCAAGTGCTTGAGGATAAATACATTACCTCCTTTTTTAAAACAACTATCTATAAACTGTTTCACCTGAAACACAGAATAAAAAAGCAATTACTATGGCAGATAAATTTGACATACATCAAATAATTATTATACAGAATATATAAAAATTTAACTGCATTACTTTTTTATATATCTTAAAGCTTTAAATCACTAAATTTGAAGGGGGGGGGGAAGATGCATCTTCCTAAAAAATTATTTTCTTGAGTTTATAATAATTAGATTACTGAGGACTGATACTACTGATGATTCAAGGTATATTGAAGCACCTCTAATAAATTTTTGCCTGCTTGCAAGAAATAAGATATTTCGAAATATCTGTTATTTGGGGGGGGGGAATGAGTTCTCTTCCTTAATTGCAAAATCTTTTTTTTTAACACACTTAATACAATTCTTGGAGGTTTTACATCAAAACATTTTATAAGCAAATGTATGACTTTATACAATAATTTCTTACAATAACTTAGAACCTCGGTAAATTTAGAGAACAGTATTCTTTAAATATGCAAGAGCATCAGAACCTTGATTAATAGACTGTAATGGTGAAAACTGAAAGATGAACCAATCTAATTTCAACCGCAATGTAATTTCATTCAAAAACCTTCTATCTTAATGCTCATGACTCAGAAACTATAAACATTCATCTAATTGCCATGACAAATAATTTAAAATTTACAAGAAAATAAATAAATAAATAAATAACAGTAGCCACATATATATTAAAATATGAATGCTGTTTTTTCCCTAAATCTTACTCGTTTTTCAATATTAAACCTTGTTGGAAAAGAAAAATGTTAAATGTTTATGTTCTCCAATATGTCCTTTTCAGAGAATTCCTAAGGTCTCAACGTCATTATCTACAAATAATCTTGTATTTGCTGATTATTCTTTAAATGCCCTTTAGTTTTCAACTGCAGCCATATATTATTCAGTTTCTCATCTTGCCCATTGTTGTCACTGACACTACTATTAAGTCTTTGTGATGAAGCCAGCTTTTTTGAAACAATTGTGAACACTTTTTTTAAAGTAACATAATAACTTCATATTTTTGCAAGTTCAGATATGCAGTCACAAATTTATTACACATAAAGGCTGATTACTTTCAATTCCCATTTGGACCTTCTTCAAAATTATTCTGGCATGATTCTTAATGCATTTCATCCCCCCTTGATTCATAGGCTGCAGTTTCACAATGACATATACAGAAGATATATATATATATAATGCTTGTCTTTGATAACCTGAGGTCACTGCAACTGTCTATTAATAGGGCAATTTTTCGTTTCTGTATATTCATGTGTTTTCAGCCACATTTTAGTACTTTCTAGCCATTTTTAAAAAATTTTTGAAGTCATCCATGACTTCTTGTTGAAATTATAAATCTACCTCCAAAACATCTTAGATTTTTATTCTTTTTTATATATAAAGATTTAAATTTTTCTTTTCATTTCCTTCCATATTTGCACATACCAATACAGTAACTTTAACTCTGATGTGCTTGCTTCTAGAACATTTCTCTTTTTTGAATGTTCTCAGTGGTAAACATTGATAAAATAAGCTGGTTTTATCAACAAAGAAGTTTGGCTTGTATACTTCCATGATTTCTTTTAGTTTTCATATAACGCAGTCTTCTTCAAAAACATGTTTGCTTTTGTCACACATGATTTTTGCAACTACTGCACATCTTTTTTGAAATGCTTGCATGAAATTCCCTTTGTAACTTTGACAAATTCTGTATCTTGTTCTAATACAAATAGCCCTACAGCAGCACATTTTTATCTCTCACTGTGAACAGCCATTTTAACATTGCTTCATCAGTGTCTTCATAAATACACATTTCCTTATGTTTGGCACCTAATCAGGGGAATCAATGCTTCAGGAAATTTGCCCCAATTTTTCAGGATTGTTGGTATACTATTTTGCAAAATACCAATATTTATGACAATGTCTTTCTTCTTTATGCCTTTGTCCCTTTTGTTAAGAATCAACAACTTTTCTTTAAATGTTAGGCATTTTCATTTTGACATTTTTATCATTCAATGAACAATTAACTTAAAAAAGGATTTTGCAGTATAAAACCACAAAAAGTAGGAATAAAAATAATGTGCAGCTGTCGCTTAATCTTAACTTGGTTTGTGAAACAGAATTGGTTGGCGAATTTTTTATAATAGGATGGCTAAACTGTATTCTGTTCGAGAATTCCCCCCCCCATACACTTCGTCCCTTAGAGTGGAATGCGACAACAGATAACAAGTCACCTGCTTTTCTTTAGGAGAATAGCTGCACATTAGCTGCTACAGAAAATGAATAAATAAATTTAAAGTAGAAAGAAAAATATCATAAAACCATTCATTCAAAAGTTTTGTTAAATAGAAAGTGTACTTCACTATTTGCAGTTTTCCATACAAGGAAATTCACACGGAACGGTAAATAGAGGAATTCATAAAACAGAGGTTTGAATGTATACATAAAACAAATTTTGAATTGTTATTATAATTAAAAAGGCTAATATATTATGTAAACGTATAACATTTGCATAACAGCATATTTTTAAATTCATGTAAAATACTTTCAAGGTTTAAATTCTTTAAACAACATTAAATGAAGAAAAAATATTTTCTGATTCATCATACAAATTGCCATCAATAAATAAATATTAATTGAATGCGATATAAAATAATGTAATATGATGTGGTAAAAGGAAGATGTTATGATTAGAAAAAACAGAAATCTGTCAATTGAAAATTCTCAATTCATGGCAACGATATATGTCTCACAGAGTGAAGTTAAAATGTAATCACTTATCTTGTGATGGAACAATGATCACACCTGATGTGTCCTTAAACAAGTGGTGAAACATGCTATAAGTGATCACTTAAAAAGTTAAATAAAATGCAAAAACAGCTTTAATTTTTTTTAAAGGAAAACAAATCTTTAACAATTATGTATAAATACAACTCATAAATAATTTAAAAAATAAGCAAATGGAAATGTATCATGACACACATATGCATCAGGCATTCTAAAGTTTTCTAATAAAATGACTACGAATATTAAATAAAGATAATTATAAAAGATAAAATTATAAATAAATATAAAAGATATAATTATATTTTCAAATATCTATACAGGCATTTAAAAAAACTTACACAATTGCTTATGAAGGCTAATACAAATAACTGCTTTTTTAATAATCTATTACCCTAAAAATATATTTATTGTTTAAGGCTTACTGCAAACAGCATGCATATGCATTTTATCCTTCTTTTATAATATGGCCAAGTAGGTATTCATAATCAATTTGCCATTTCTGTATTTTTTACTTTCCAGGGATTACAAAACTGATTCTAATATACTAGTTTTATGCACATATACATTTAACCCACTCAAATTTTAAAAAGTGTTATTTGTATGATTTTATTTATGTAACTTTTTACAAATTATTAAAATTCATGAGATTTTAGCATTAAAATTTGAACCTGATAAAAACTTGCAATATCACAAGAGATTTTTTTTAATAACTTACATTTAAATTTTCTAGAAATTCAAACTTTCGAATTCGATAACATGAATCAAACGAAATTGATTTTAACTTATTAAAATCAGCGATTTTAAAGATAAATCAAACTTGGAAATTTTATAATTATCTGAATCTGAGAATTATTTAATTAATTGATAAAGTATTTTCATTTTATGTAAAAATAAATTTTAAGAAATTAAAATAAGAACTTAAATGTTTTAATTAATTTAAGCTGTATTAAATACAGAACAATACTTAAACTTCTAATTAAAAGACAACAGAATAATTCACTACTATAAAAGCTGCCCATAAAATTTATTTAATTTTAAACTCTTTTTCGTTGTTAGATTTCTTCAAGCGGTATGATAATAAAGTTGTATCTGAATAACTGACAAAATAATCCTTATAAATGATGCTTTACGAGACAGTCTTGCTCTCTATGCATTTTATTTGAAGCCCTTCTAAAAAATCCAAAAATCTCTCTTTTATGAATTTGAAGTTTTTCTCACCGCTAGCACTTATTTCTTTGAACTTTTGTGGCAACGCTGTGCCTCGCGGCAGTTGAGATCATGTAGGCAACCAGGAAGGGAGCTTGTCTCTTCTGTTCTCGATACGAAACGATGTAACTGTAATTATTCTGTGATTGTAAATAATTCTGTATATTAAAGCTTGTGTTGCAAAACTACAGCAGTCTATTAATTTCAACGGATATCACGACGCATGGTCAACGTCGACCTGATAAAGTTTGAATTGTTTTAAAACAAAAATCTGAAAGGTGAAACGAATTAAGAAAAAATGGCTCTTGTTGAACTCTCGCAGTTAACAGTCTTTAATCGAAAACGGGGTTATATCAAATCGCAAATAACGAGAATAAAGTCATTCTTCAAAGCTGAAGTGCCAGTGGATAATACGGATATTATTCAAAAGCTTCAAGCAGTCGATAAACTATGTCTAAGTTAGAGGATTTACGTAACGAATGCTACAGCACACTTTCGGATGCTGACTTGCTAACCTTTGAAGCAAGCCTTGATGAACTGCAAACTGACCTCGAAACATGCGAGGTAAGCTTTCAAAAACTTCTCAATCGAAATTCTATTACAAATGTTAAAAGTAGTCCGTCCTCTGGCAACTGTAAAGTAAAATTGCCGTCAATTAATGTTGCTAAGTTCTGAGGTTTATATGCTGAATGGCTATCATTCAAATCACAGTTTATAGCATTAATTGATAATTATGATCAGTTGTCAGAACAGCAAAAATTATATTATCTGCAATCAGCACTCAAGGGTTGCAAAACAACTAATAACGGTAAATGACACATATAATAGTTTATTCAAGGCATTGAAAAAATGTTTTGAAAACACACGGTTGCTTATTATGAGTCATATTAATGAAATATTTAATTGCTCTAAAGTTAAATGTGAATCCGCATCTAATTTAAGACAGATGCTTGATAGAATTAAAAGTAATTTGCGATCTTTAAAACAGTTGGAATTACACACAAACACTCTTTGCAAAGTAATCTTAGTATATGTAATACTTCAACGAATAGATACTGAAACTCGTAAGTTATACAAAATGGAATTAGGTTCTGAATTACCGAGGTGGGAAAAATTTACAGGATTTATAAACAAAAGATGCCAAGCTTTGGAAAACGTAAACAAAGGTATGGGAGAAAATGAATTTAAATGAGAATTAACTCCAAAATTTAAAACTCTAATAGTAAAAAATGACAAAAATAATTGCATGTTCGGATGCACCGAATCGCACACCATTTTCAGATGTAAAAAGTTTATTGAATCAAATGCAGACGAGAGATTAAAATACATTAGAAAGTTTAATCTGTTTTATAACTGTCTTGGATTTCATGCAATGTTTAAATGTAAGAAAATTCATTTAAAGTGTAAAGCATGAAACAAGAATCATAGTACAATGTTACACAGAACGAATTTCGCGTTCGAAAGGCGAAAACAAAACAAAAATGAGCATGATTTATTATTGACAGTGGGGCTGACGAAGGGTGAAAAGATAGGAAATTTGAACCCAGGTGTTGCAAAATCACTGGTGCAAGATGGCTCAATTCACGAAATGCAAAATGCTTCTTGTTTTTATTCACTTAATACAAACAAAAATGTTCTTCTCTCCACGGTGAGTTAATCTAAGACAGTCCAATGGGAAATGGTTAAAGTTAGATGCTTTATGTGATTCAGCGTCAACGTGGAATTTAATAACTGAGGATGAAGCTAATTTATTAGGCTTTCAAAAATAGAGGTGTAGAGCAGAATTAATTGGATTGAAAAATACAGTAATTCCGATTACGGAAAAATTTCATACGCGCATAGTTAACAATGAAGAGTCTGTCAGTAAGGAACTCGAATTTTTAATTTTGCCAGAAATTGCTGGGAATGTTCCAGCTAAGAAAATAGATATCAGGAATTTAAAATTGCCAGAAAATATAAAGTATGTTAATCCTAAATTTTATTTACCTAAAAAAATATCACTTCTTTTGGGAGGTGACGTGTTTTACGAATTATTTAGGAAAAACCAAATCCCAGTTGAGGGGTAATTCTATCACCTTAATTGAAACAGTTTTCGGATGGATGGTAACAGGTTTTATTCCCGCCATGTCTCTAAGCAATTCTCAATGTTATTTTATACAGGATCATGCTGATGAGGGTTTAAGACAATTTTGGGAGTTAGAATCAGTTGGTGTCCTCCAAAGTATACACTCAGATGAGGAAGCCAGGGCCATAACACTCTTTAAGAATTCTGTGTGTTATAAGGAGGAGGGAAGGTACGAAGTTGGGTTACCATGGAAGTGCAACTTCAAGGAATTAAGTGATAATTTAACAGTTGCCAGGAGACGACTGCATCATTTGAATAGAAAATTTGAGAGATGGACAGAACTTTATAATGACTACCGAGAAATACTGAATGATTATGAAAATCAGAGTATCATCAAAAGGGTTCCAGATGACAAGGTACAAAGTGACAAGCCACTGTTTTTTCTACCTTTTCAATGCTTTACAGAGAATCTGTCATTTCTAAGAAATGAATCGTTTTTGATGCTAGTGAACATGCTAGTTTTTGATGCTAGAACTTTCTTTAAATGACTGTTTATACACTGGACTGAGCCTTAATCCTCTGATATTCAACATGCTTGTCTTCTTCCGTTTGAATGCTGGGGCCGTCTTAGCAGATTTCGAAAAGGCGTTTTTGCAGATATCTTTGCAAGAAAAGGATCAGAATGCAGTCCGATTTCTATTTCCAAGTAAAACCCAGGTACAAATGAACATTATGATATCGAGATTCTCAGATTTTGTCATGTTCTGTTTGGCGTCAACGCCAGTCCTTTCTTGCTGTCTACCACCATCAAGGAACACATCGAAAAGTTTTGAGAGTTCCATCCCGCCACAGTGGAAATGCTCGATAACTGTCTGCATGTCGACGATTTTGTTGGAGCTCTCGACAACGTCTCATCTGCCTTTCAGATGTCGTGTGAAGCCAAAAGGATTATGGCTGATAAGTGGAGTTCCAACAACAAGGAAATGGTACAAACATGGGAAGATAAAGGGTTCAAAATCCATCCCATTCATTCAGAGGCCAATCCTACTGAAAAACTACAAAGAGTTCTCGGTCTTCCGTGGTACGTGCATCAAGACTACATCACTATTGATGTAAAAGACTTGCTCGAATTTAATAAAAGAGAAAGTGTTACAAAAAGAACTGTGTTAAAAACAGCCGGGAAATTGTACGATGTACTCAGTCTTCTAACGCCGTTCACAATCAGACTCAAATGTCTATTCCAAGAACTGTGGCTTAGGAAGTGTTCGTGGGATGCAGAACTTCCAGCAGACTTTCTTCAAATGTATATTCGATGGAGGCTTGAGTTATCTGATGTTACGAACTTGCAGGTCCCTAGGATGATCCTCGACTCAACCAACTTCAAATCCATGTCTTTTCCAATGCCAGCCAAAAGGCATACGGAACTGCAGTATACTTAAGAGTTAAATAAATTGACAAAATCTCAGTGAACTTAATTGCTTTGAAGAGTCGTGTTGCCCCATTAAAGAAACTGACTCTGCCAAAACTTGAAC
The DNA here is from genome assembly GCA_000611955.2 of Stegodyphus mimosarum. Classification (NCBI taxonomy): domain Eukaryota; kingdom Metazoa; phylum Arthropoda; class Arachnida; order Araneae; family Eresidae; genus Stegodyphus; species Stegodyphus mimosarum. Next base: position 157,590 of record KK112335.1, read on the forward strand.
TCATGGGGGCATTGCTCACTGCTAGACTTGCGAAAGAAGTAGAACAAATTATAAAACGAAAGGGAACATCTATAGTTCATTTTTGGACAGACTCTCAGATCACTTTGTTCTGGATTAAGGGACCTCATCATAAACAAATTATAAAACGAAAGGGAACATCTATAGTTCATTTTTGGACAGACTCTCAGATCACTTTGTTCTGGATTAAGGGACCTCATCATAAGTGGAAACAGTTTGTTTCCAATCGTGTGAAAGAGATTCAAGCTCTTAGCAATCCTAAAGCTTGGTCACGCATACCGGGTAAACTGAATATAGCTGACCTCGTAACAAGAGGGGTTAATGCAGAAGATCTTTTAAAAAAATGAATCCTGGTGGTCAGGTCCTGAGTTCTTATGAAAAAATGAAGTCTTAGTATTTAAGTGTAATAATTCTGTTCCTGAAGAATATTATATTTTAGAATTGAAAAAAGGTTCCTCTGTAGAAGGAGAAGTACCTGTATGTTTTGCTGTAACTAACCAGAATGTTTTGTTTCATAACGATCTGCTTAAAATTACTAATAATTTTTCTAAACTGATTCGCATAGTTTCTTATGCTTTCAGATTTATCTATAACTGTAGAAATCCAAAAGACAAGAAAGGTGGATATCTGAAGTGTCAAGAGTTGAACAATTCAGAAATTTTCATTCAAAATTTGCCCAAAGTGAGTATTTGGAAGAAATTTCTGCCTTAATGAAAGGCGAGAATATGAAAGGTAAAGGTAAATTAGATTCTCTTAATTGTTTTCTTGATAAAAATGGGCTTATTCGCATAGGAGGACGGATAATCAATTCTAGTGTTAAAGATAACATTAAACATCCTATTGTCCGCTCAACAAAGCATCCCTTGACTTACATGATCGTATTTTCATTTGAAATATTTACATGCAGGATGAAATATTTACATGCATGTCTGGGTCTAGCGTCTACCTGGAGAACGTCTCCTGCCAGAATGCACTGTGCCAACAGTCAAGTTCAGCGGAGGTGGAATTATGGTCTGGGGTCTTCTGGTATGGGCTGGGGCCCTTGGTCTCCATTCATGGTAAGCTCAACTCCGATGCCTACTGCACTATTTTGGATGACAATGTGCTTCCTACGTTGTGGCAGTTACCGTTACTTTCAAGACGACAATACCAGTTGTCATGTTTCGACGTTAACCAAGGCTTGGTATGGTGCCAATGGAGTTCATCGAATGGACTGGCCTGCCCAGAGCCAGACCTGAACCCTATCGAGAACTTCTGGGACGAGTTGCATCGCCGAATTCAGGGATGCACTACCCGTGCAAAATCGGTGAAGGAACTTCTATGTCTTCTCCAAGCTGAGTGGAAGAAAATACCACTAGCTGTCATACAAAGACTTGTGGAAAGTATGCCCCGGAGGGTCCACGCTGTAATTACCTCTCGTGGAGGCTCTACCAACTATTGATTTTGAATAAAGTTAGTTTTTCTTTTCTATCACAGGTGTCCAAATACTTATTGGTAGTCAGTGTATAAAACTTTGTAAAATGAAAAATTATTCAGTAAACAAAAATATTTTAAGAAATGCATGACAGAATACACACTACAGTACAAAATCCAAATGTCCAATAACTGAAATGATCTATCCAGATATTCTTTACTTTTTTTATTTATTTGTTTCCTGATACAAGTATGAATGGAAAATATGATATTTAAGAAAGCAAGTGTCGCATAAATTGATTTTTCTCCCAGTTATGTTGTTTAACCTTTAAATATGTGCTGACTAGCAAAGCGCTTGTCATTTTCAGCCTTCAAGTGAATGGAGAGGGGCATCATTTCTGTGCACAGAAAGTCAGCTTGAAGATCAATGTTTGTTTAGAGTAGAATGTGGCACACACTGGTTTTTTTTCACGGGTATAGCAGGAAAGAAAGGGGGAAAAAAATTAGATTCCGATTAACATATCTCACTCTTTCTTCACCTCCTCATTTGATTCAGCTTACTATTTTATTCGGTCTATTATTATCACTGTTATTTCATTAAAATTAAAGTTTTAGTGAAAGATTATGTCTTTTTTCTACAAAAAAAACCTGAAATTAAACATTCATTAATCAGCAAATGGATATCAGATTTTTGCATGGACTGAATGCAGCTGTAAAACTAACAAAAAATTCTTGAAATATTTTAACATAAAAATCTGTACAGTAGAAGACTGAAAGATCATAAGAGGAAATGTTTGCAAAAATTTTTTAAATGTTTTGCATAGTTTATAGCCAGCATCATAATGAAAATAATAATATCCATAAATACGAAAGTTAGCATCTAATGCGAAAAGCAAAATTTTTTAATTAATGGAATATGCAAAAAAAAATGCAAAGAAATTCTAAGTGAAGACTATATAACTGAAGTCTTCCACTGCAATAACAATTTCCCAATTATCGATAAATTAACGGGCATCAAAATAAGCAGAAATGACAGAAAATATGTCATTTCAACTTCAGTCACATTTTAATTTAATGAGGTGGTCATTTAAATGCATGAGATTCATTGTGCAGCATACTCCTTCCTTTAATAATAATAATAATAATAAAACAGGGAAGCCACTTGTTCATCTCTTTGCCAATTCCAAATCATAAAAATCTATTTCAAATTTCAGTTAAAAAAAATATATAATTAAATGAAAATCATGGTTGCAATAAAAAAGAGGCCAAACCAAAATGGTGATGCTTGGTACTGACAATGAAATACACTAAATACCCTCTTCAAGTAAAAGGTGCCAAGTGGCTTTGACAAAGCAGCTAAGAAATGTTCTGTTCATTTTAATGACACTGCTGCTATTGTTAATGAATGACAAAATGTAGGGTATAGTTTTTAAATCTAGAAAATATCACCACCAATAGTGCAGAAAGTAATAAAAAGATTGTTGAGCATTACAAGATTTCAACCAAAGAATATGAATGGGAGAAGAAAGTAAGCTTTTGTAGACATAATCCGACTGACTTGTCTCAGACGACTTTTGAATCGAAGCCAGTATACAGCGAAACAAATGCGCGGAAATTCGCGAAATTAATTCTACTTGAAATGTTAGTGAAGTACAAAGCATAAATTTGCTATCTGAGAATTAGGTTATTTATACTTGAAATTTTTATTCTGCAGTGTACTTTTCATACTTTTTTTTTTTTAAGTGAAGGGCAAAGGAACCGAGTGTTACTTCTCCGCTGGTGGAAACATCCAAAATGTAAGCAAACTAATACTGTATACTATGCAAACTATAAACTATAGAATTACAACAAGTTAATTATTAAGTAATGTTAATTAGAATAATTTAGTGCTTCTGAAGATGTTTTTGAGCTTCCTCATTGTGCAAAATTCAATAAAATTTTTACTGGGGTGTGTTTTTAAGTGTTTTGGAGTACAATTTAAGTTTTAAGATAAACAGTAAATTTGGAATTGCTTCTGTTAGATTTTATTTTGTTCTTTTCAGGAGGTGGTTTTTAGGATTGTCCATCTTACAGTTAGCATTTTTATTATGTTCAAAATTGAGGGATTTCATGAAGTCTGGTTTTTAGAAATTTTGGGCAACCATTGGTTAAAAGCAAGGCAGATAATCTACACTGCATAAGAACACTTCAAACTGCGATACTTTCAAATGTTCCTGATTTCTTTAACAATCTGGGTTATAATTTTAAAAAGTGTTTCAATGGCAGTTTCCAATTCAACTGTTCATTACATTTTTGTTACCTTTTCATGCCATGAAATGGATTTTTAACAAAATGAAAGCTCGCAAATTAAACACATTTCTAACATTAAAGAAATAAGAATTAATTATGCAATGAATTCTTGTTTTTAAATCAATCAATATAGCACTTTAACAGGTTCTCAGATGTTGCTGGAGGTTTTGGATGGCATTCATACATGAATTTCAAGGTCTGTCTTTACACCTATAAAATTTGTCGATGCCTTATACATTTTCGACTTAAATGTTTCTCCATCGTGTTGCTATGTTACTGAAGCTTTACTTCTACTAAATTCTTTGTTTAAACTGCCATGTCAAGAATTTCCATGAAATAAGCAAAAGTTCTCAACACAGCGGTTACAGAATTGGAGGGGGGGGGGAGAGGAGCTTCATAACTCAACAAGAAATTGCATCTTTCTGTCATTATTGACCTTTTAATGTATCAGTAAAGAGTGTATACATATCTGAAAAAAATCTTTGACCCATTTACTTAGGTGTGTGGTAATAATTTAGTTTGGTATACCCGAGTTAACTCATTGAGTCTATTAAGAAATTAAACAGAAGGTATTAAGATATAAAAAGACATTGCTTAAACAAGTTATATTGAAGGAATCATTAAATAAAACAAAATAAATCTTAACATCGAGTTTTTTTGTGGGGTGGGGGGAGCACAGATTCCTTAAAAAATACTTCATTATTTCATAAACAACAACTTTACATTTTAATAATAGATACATATCATCCTACGAGATTAAACTGACGATCTAAAATCCCAACCACTCCAGATCTCAGACTTTATACTTTAATAGATGAAAAAATTAATAACAATTCTTAATTTATTCTATGTCTTTAAATACAGGCATTATTATTTACATACTTATTAGAATTATTATTATTATTTATGCATTATGATTTATTTATCTCACCTGAGGAAGAAATGGAATAATGTTTGTCGTTGCAGCATCAGCAATATCTAAAACAGTATATCTAAAAAATAATTAGAAAAGTAACAAAATTAAATAATATAAAACAAAAGAAAAAATTTAACTGCAGTTCAAAAACTAAAAAAACTACAATTAATTAATACCAAAATTTTTTGTAATTAATGAATATTTAAACAGAAAAATTCATAATCCTGAAATCCTATTAAGCTTTCCTTTACTTAGACACAAAAAACTAATTATTATATGTATATTCTTTCTTATATGCACCCTTTCTAGAACTTGTAGCATAGCAACTAAAACTAGAGCAAAATCATATTCAAAATCAAAATTTTCTAAAATAAACCATAATGACACGGTAGAATGGCTCCAATCCTGAAAACAAGGAAACTGATAAATGAGCAGTCTAACAATTTAATATTATTCTTCCCTTCACACCTCTTATCTTAAAATAAAAAAGTTGTTTATCTCCTGACTGCATTTAACTGAAACTCTCTAATAAAATGACTGCCTAATCATGTGCTTATTACATCGTATGGATAACAACACTGTTTAACCGTCTGAACAGCATGGCATTCTAGATCTGCTCATAAAGAGCTAAGTTTAAATAGCATTCACTTATTAAATTAGCATAATTATTTATTTCACTCTTTCACATAACCTTTCATTCTTCAGGGTGATAGTTAGATCTTTAGAGAAATGCATTATTTTAAATAACATCATAATATGACAGAGTGACAAAATTTCATAACCAGATAAAGGTTATGCTGCTCAGAGGACTAAAGTATTTTGCATAAATGCTTAAAGTTAGTATTAATGTTTTGATATGAGTAAGAGTTAGGATAGTGGTGTGGTAACATAACAAAAAGATTTGATAACTTTCATAGATGGTAATACAATATTCACACATGTTCGCCCATGAACAAAATGGGACACAAAGATGCTGAATTTGGGTACATTTGCAATAAAGTGGTTAATTGCTTATGCATTGACACAACCAGTTACACAGACTTTTACAGCAATTAACAGGTACTCAAAATAAAATCTTATGGGATTGGGAGGGGGGGAACCAAGGTTAGCAATTTCCTTCACAGCAAAACCAAGGAAAAAAGGTTTCTTCTGCTCTTACCAAAAAATCACAACTGTTTCAACTATTTTTCAGCAAGTTAAGACATGAAAGACAACAGACATTTCGAAAAATGGTGCTCCACTAAGAACTACATAAAATAGCAACAGAAAATTAAAAGTGCCAGAAATATTCACAATAAAACACTTTCACAAGGTTCGTATACATTTTTGCATGTAGAAATTAAGGACTTTTAAGGAGAAAAAAATTAAGGACCTATTGACAAATAGGAACTGATTAATCTAACTGACTTCTTTAAGACTGAATGTCTCTTTTGCAATTTGTAAGAATAAAATAAATCTGTATGTAGGATACATTATTATTAAACATAATCTAATTAATATTTAATTGAAAACAAATTCAAGAATAAAATCAACTTCACTTTTTAAGTAATTAGTATTAAATTATGAAATTTCTCGAAACATTTACATTTTATACTCATAACAGTCCCATATACATATTTTAAAGATTGGTCACTTAGGATAGTTTGTCACAATGTGGACACTTCTTAGCCAATCAGCACTGGCCTTTGTTTCTCAAAGCACATAGCTTATTAAACTTACTGGTCTTGAGGCAAGCACATCGAGGTAGTAGCCACAATATTATTACATTACAAATGTATGTTTGTTGCACACAGTTGATTATGATCGATCATCAATGCTATTGCATGTACAAAAATATAAATCCAATTTATTTTATTGTGATACAGCTGGGGTCTTTTAGTTTTTACAATGGGTGATTGCAAAGAAAGTAAAGCAATAACAAAAAACATTTCACTGGAAACTAAAATGCAAGTCATCAGACAGTACGAATGGCAATCTGATATCAGTACTGCATTAAATTCATCTACTTCAACAATATACACAATTCTATAAAATAAAGGGAAAAAAAACATATCATCAGCAACTGCAATCACAATGACTTCTGCAATAAAAATTACTCATTCCAGAAGTGATGCGATTGAAGAAATGGCAAAACATCTGGAGTCTGTCTGGATTGATAATGAAGTTTAATGCAATATGCCATTTAAGTTAAGCAATTATAACAGAAAAAGTGAGAACAATTTTTAATCATATTCAGAATGAAAAAGGGACATGACTGAAAATTTCACAGCTAGTCAAGGATGGTTCCATCGGCTAAAAAACAGAAGCAACTTTCAAAACCATATTTAGAAACAACTGATAAGGAATCATCCAACTGCTTTCAAATTTCGTATGCATAAATGTTTTGACCAAACATGCAAATGATTTATTCAATGAATGAATATTGATCTCCAGTGCATTGGAGCTACGCATCCAGCAGATGTATTAAAGGAGCTGTTCTTGAACTGTTGTTAAAAATTTCTGTTGCATTGCGATTTTGGACACCTTTCAAGGCCTGATCACAGGATTCGAGTTCATTACGAGCAACTGTCAGCGTTTGAAAGAAGTCATATCATTGGATTGAAAGAGGCAGGTTGGGCAAATCAAAGAATCGCTCGTTATGTGTCTGGGGATGTATAGTCTTTAGAGACGAATCCCGCTTCCAAGTGTGTTGTGACGATCATGAAGACGCATCTGGAGACACCCAGAGCAGCATGCCGATCCTGCTTTCACTATTTCACGCCACACAGGCCCTCAACCAGGAGTTATGGTCTGAGATGCCATTTTCTTTGATAGCCAGACCCCTTTGGTCATCATTAGAGGCACACTTACAGCACAGAGGTATGTTGATGACATTCTGAGACCTGTTTTGCTACCGTTCTTTTTTCAGTACCCTGGCCTTATTTTTAACCAAGATAATGCCAGATCACATGTGTACATGTTGCTAGGAACTGCCTTACAGCTTGTCAAATACTTCCTTGGCCAGCCAGATCTTCCTCTCATCAAGCTTATCTGGGATATGATGGGAAGGCAACTGCATTTACCAGGGAATGTTGATGACTTAGCCCGACAATTAGAGCAAATTTGGCAAGAAATACAGCAGGAGACCATCTGGGAGCTTTATCAGCCTATGCCACGCCGTATGGCAGCTTGCATCTAGGCCAGAGATGGGAAAACATCTTATTGAACTCGTTACTTTGTAATTATGTAACTCTGAAATCAATCATTCAATGGTTCTAAAATTTAAATCATTTTCTATTCTGTACATAACCTTCCTATCCACCAATTTTTGTCTCCATTGGACAACTCATTCTTGGTGCATTGATTTTTTTTTTTTTTTTTTTTTTTTTTTATATCATTTTTTTTTTTTTTTTTGTTATAGAGCATATTTTGTTTAGAGTTGGAATTTACTGAAGCGTATTCCCCACGTTAAACGGGGTCTTACTATATTTCTAATAATTAATTTTTCATGAAATCTTTTCAAGAATTCTATTACAAAAATTTTTACTAGGATGAGGTGAATGTAATTATTATATGTCAAATAGTTTAAAAAATAAAAAGCAGAAGAGGAATGGGATTCTGCTAACCATTGTTTTGCAAAGTAAATATATTATTATTAATCATAGCACTAATGTAACTCTCAAATTTGTCAATTCTAAAGCTCATCCAGTAAACTATTGGGTTGATTGGAAAGTCATGTTCGTATTTTTACTATGTTTTTCAAAGGTGATTTATTCCTATAAAAATTAGAATTCAATCAATAATGTATTGGCCATTTTGTTCAATGATCTTTTTCCATCGTATAACAAGTTTCATAATTCCACGCTGGTAGAATGACCTGTCTAAAGCAAAAAACTATACCAGGTGACGATTTATACTCTCATCGACTCGAATGTTTTATGATTCAAGTAATTCTGCAAAGAGCAAAACAAATGATAATCTGAAGGTGCAAGGTCAGGTAAGTACGGTGGGTGGGGCAACACATCCCAACTAAGCTCCAACAGCTTTTGGCGGGTAACCAAACTCGTGTGTGGTCTTGTGTTATCTTGGTGAAACACAACGGCTTTACAATTCACGAGTTCTGGCTGCTTTTGATTGATTGCATTGTTCAATTTATCCAATTGCTGACAGTACACGGCTGAATTAATCGTTTGATTCCTTGGTAAGAGCTTGAAATGCACAATACCTTTGAAATCCCACTACACTGACAGCATGACCTTTTTCTGGTGAATGTTCGCTTTGGACGTGGATTGAGGTGGTTCAGTGCACTGTTTCCAAGACCGCTTGCGTGCGACGTTATTGTACACAATCCATTTCTCGTCACAAGTGACGATACGCTTCAGAAAAAAGTCGTTTTCTTCACGTTTAAGAAAGGAATGGCAGATGCTCAAATACTTCACCAAATGGATTTCTTCAGCTCATAAGGAACCCAAACTTCCAAGCTTGCTTATGAATCTGTGCTTCTTTAAATGGTCATGAACGGTTGACTGAGCAATATGTAGTGCCTTTGCAATCTCTTGTGTCATGTACCACGGGTTAGACTTAACCACTGCCTTTATTTCATCATCATCAGCCTCCAATGGCCTTTCTGACCGAGGCGCATCATTCACATCAAAATCGCCAGAACTGAATTTCGCAAACCAGCGCTGGCACTGACATGTCGTTAGAGCATCGTCCCCATAAACTTTAAACAACTTTTCACAAGCTTGCATCGCATTCTTGCCTTTGTGGAAATAAAAAAGTACAATATTGCGAAAAACAACAGTTTTCCCCTCCATTTTCAATCCATATAAAATCTATCCAACTCATTCGAATCAAACAGTTTTCTGTTTATTGAATGGGTTAGAAGTGTGACCTTATATAGTATTTCAGTGAGGTGCATGTGCATGGTTCTTCTACTACAAAAAATACACTAATAATATCTGTTAGCAAATTACAACATGATTTTCCGATCAACCCAATACTCAAATGAAACTAAAACAAAGCTTCCCTGAACTGGAGTAATGCTTATTGATCACTCATAAACTAACAGCTGATAGATACCGATGATGAATCAATAGGTCATGGATATGAGGCAGTGCAGAAAAGTTGGACAAATTATAAAATTAAACTGACAATGAAGGACACTGGTGACTATTAAGGACAACAATTACTATTGACTTGGAAATGAATAGTGCACAGCACTGCAATATTCTGTACTAAAACACTCCAAAAATTTCATCAAAACTTTGTTAAGAAGATTTCTAAGACAAAATTAACATAAATAATCTACAGAGAATCAATGTAAATAAAATAATAATTACCCAATATAAGTGTGTGAGTATATATATTGTTTCAAAAGAATATAGTAAAGTTAAATTAAATTTAAATAATTCTCTTGCACCATTGCTGCAAGGAATGAAATTTGAATTTAACAAAATTTCTATTCCTAAAAAGCAATTTAAAGTAAAAATTAATTATAGAAATAGGTTTAAAAGAAATTATAATATATTGCTGTGAACTAATCTACAATATCATTTAAATTCTGAGAACATAAGTAAATCAAGTGCAAGTATCAAAATCTATTAACAAATATAAAATTGTAATAAATTTTTTTTTAATTCTAAAAATAATAAATATGTATAAGTGAATAATTGTTGAGCTGGGAGAAGACAGACTTATCAAGGGGAAGTTGCCCTCAAACCTAACTCTTCAATTATTCAATTCGTGTTTCGTCATTTATGTAGGCAAGTGTAAAATTCAAAACCAAAAGTAAAACCAAATGATGTGACCTACCAAAAGCAATTCAAACGAGTGGAACTTTTAGAAAGGAACAAATCAAAGCCAATACAAAACAATACCCTTTATAAAATTTATTAATTTAGAAACTCTTGCCCACAAAAAACTTCCCGAAAACGAATATGCATAGAAACAAAAAAGGTACATATACTATTAAACATAAAAAATTAAATTAGAAACTAAATTAAATAATACTAAAATAATATAATAAAGGCAAGTAAAAAGTGTGGACAAGGAGCAGCATGTCAAATTAAGTGACCTAAAGTAGTGTTTCTTCTATTTATAAAAGAGGGCGCTAGTAAATTGAGTGATAGGCTGCTGTATGTAAGAACCATTTAAAATTATTCTGCAAACTATATGTAATGTAAAAAGTGTTTTCTGTAGCTAATTTTTTTTTAAATCTAACTGTGTAATAATGTAAAAAGGTGTAGAAATTGTGAAAAAGCAAACTGTTGTGATCTGAAAAATAGTTGCAAATTACTAAGGACTGTAAAAATTTTTTAGTAAATTTAATTTATGAAGTATTTTTGAATTTAAATTAGAAAAATTAAAAAATTTTTTTTAATGAAAGTAAAAAGTATTGTAATATTTAATTACATTAAAACTGAATTTAAGATGTGTAATAAAACTTACTAAATACTGGCCAAAAAGTTAAGGAAAAGGAGAAAAAGAAGAAAGTTTTTTGTGGGCAAGAGTTTCTAAATTAAATTGGTTTTATAAAGGGTATTGTTTTGTATTGGCTTTGATTTGTTCTTTTCTAAAAGTTCCACTCATTTGAATTGCTTTTGGTAGGTCACATCATTTGGTTTTGAATTTTGCACTTGCCTACATAAATGACGAAACACGAATTGAATAATTGAAGAGTTAGGTTTGAGGGCAACTTCCCCTTGATAAGTCTGTCTTCTGCCAGCTCCACAATTATTCACTTATGCATATTTATTATTTATATGATTTTAAAAAAATTTATTACTATTTTATATTTGTTAATAGATTTTGATACTTGCACTTGATTTACTTATGTTCTCAGAATTTAAATGATATTGTAGATTAGTTCACAGCAATATAAATTATTTATAATTTCTTTTAAACCTATTTCTATAATTAATTTTTAATTTAAATTGCTTTTCACGAATAGAATATATATATAATTGAAATTAAAATACTAAATTAAAGAAACTAATTACTTCAGCAGACATCTTTACAATTTCTGAAAACATTAAGAAAATGTCACCCGACATCAGCAGCTCTTTTTTTAACTCCAGGCAAAAATCAACCAAAATGTGTGTGTTAAGAACATGTTTTGAGTCAACGGTGTTTTCATTTTAGAACAGTCTTTGTTGATGAACAGTAATATAAATTCTATTGTGAAAATAATTACAATATGTTTTAAACATAAAAATTATGATTACAATTCTTATTATTATAAAAACAAACATAACTAAATAAATTTTACTTTTCTCTTTATTAAACATAGCCTCCTGATGTTGAACTTACAACATCAATTTAATGAAGCCTGGCTCATAGTTATTCTATCTTATATGAATTCCAGTATTTGAATTTTTCGCAGTTAAGCTGCTCCTATTCTTAAAACAAATTTCATGTGTGAAAATATTTGCTCACATTTTTATATTCAACTTAACGCAGATAAAATAGCAAAGCCAATTTTTTTTGGAATTTGGATCAGCATTACCAAATTTATCATTATGAAATTATGTCACAATTTTTATTTTTACTTCTTTGTATGAAGTAAAGGAAGCACTGAAATCACGAAAAATTCCAATATTATGATTTCAATGGAAATACGTATTTTGAATAGATACATCGCGATGTATATACATATGCATGTGGCATACCTAAAAAAATGGTTTGCTAGTATCTGGAATTTTTTACTAGTTTCGTCATAATGTCTGTTTGTATATTCATATGTATGTATATTCATTTCACATCACGTAAGTAAAAAATGCAATGTAAAATGTTCAAATTTTATGTGGGACTGCCATAACATCTAGCTGTACACCTCTTTTTATTGCAAAAGTGGTGTCAAAAGAGCACTTTGAAGCGGAAGACCATATCTCACTTTTAAATGAAGAGCAGTAAAAAATGCATATAATTTAATATGCATACAAGGAAGTCATATAGTGTCCACATCAGAGTTTTTAAAAATAAAAATGCATGCTCGTTACTACAACTCTGGAATAAAAAAAAATATTGTTATTATTTACGTTCAGTTGATTTTTTACATCTTCTTCAAGCTCTCAATTCATGTTTACATTTTATAATTAATTTTATATATTATTACTACTTGCGTACAGGTGCACAACGGATTGAATGCACACAGAACTAGTGATAGCTGGATAAAATTTATTTTATCAAAAGAAACACTTTACAGCTCTAGAACTTTTCACTAAAATACCCATATAGCTCTTCTCGGCATGACAAAACACAATCCGTAGTTACCATTTTAAACTACTAAGAATGTTAAACACAATGCAATGTACAGCATATCTAAAGAGCAAAGCTCACACAGAGATCTCTCTTACTCCGAAGTTAACTGAGTGAACTAAAAACTGAGAAGTGATGCTTTCTTTGATCTTATATGATTTTCACCAGCCAATGAAGATTTTCCAGTGCCTTCCATTTCTCAAAATTACTGAAAGGCATATAAAGTTACATATAAAGACCAGATGTGGTTTCAGCTACACGTAGAGGTCAATTACAGTTACATAAGGACTGAATCAAAATGTCGCTAAACAACTGGCAAGTTTGCCGACTTTTGGCAATTTAGTGAGATAGCCTTTTACCCCAATGTCAAACAGACTTGCCCCTGTAACCTTACCTTTCCAGCACAGCATTACTCTCGTTACATTATACAAAATTTATAAAAATATTATACTTTATTTTCTGAGCTCAAGTGAATAACTTGAAATTATGAAGTGGATCACTCGGTGACCAACGCATCATAGGTTGCTGAGGTCTGCGCTAACTGATAGCAAACGGAAAATATAAAATAAATTATGCAAAAAAAATTGTCCATTTTCATAAATTATTGCAGTACATTAATTTACAATTTAAGCTTACAACAGTTGCATACCAGTTAATATCTAATTCCAGATAAATCATTACTTATTATTTATGATTATTTATTCACTTATTTAAAATTCTAGGATTATTTCATCGGTGGAAAAAAAATTGATAATTAATTACATATAAATCACTATTTTTTTTTATTTACCCAGTGTTTACGCATGCTCAACTATCAGCAGCGCCCCTGAGCGGAGAGCGGCAATAGAGACTGTGTGAGCCCTTTGGGCGGAGAGCCGCTGTGTGTGTGAGTACTGAGTTGAGTGTTAAGTTTTCAATAAAGAGTTATAGGCGGCAAATAAGTATTCATGATTATTTTGTGTAAGTGTCTTCCTAACATGGTCCGTCATGGAGGATCCGGAGACCTATGAATTAAAGTGAAAGTGTATAGTGATACGCTAAATGCTTATGGAGTGAGGGTGACGATTGCTATCGAATTCCTAAAGCGATTCAGCGATCCCAGTGATTTGAGGTAAGAGCAATTTCCTTATTTAGATTTATTTATAGTTTAAAATATGTCAGTAATTACCAAATTAAGAAAAGACGAATTAAAACTCGTCACTGTGGAGTTAGGTTTAACCGTCGCGGAAGACGCGAAAATTGTTGATTTAAAGAAGTTGATAGAGACTAGTGAGGTTTTCAAAACCGATCCTGAGTTAGTAAAAAGCGTAGTTGATTATGTGCTTGAGGAAGCTAAGAAACGCAAAGCCAAAGCCGAAACTAAGCTAGAGTTGGAGAAAATCAAACTAGCCCAACTGGAGAAAGAACTTCAGATTGCTAGTGTGCGAAAGGAGTTGCCTCAAAATACATCGCTTGCGATAGTAGAACCATCAAAGGATAGTTTAGAAAATTTAATTAAGAGTATTAAAACACTATGTATCCCAGTACCCTCTAGAGTAGAGTCATTTAATCTTTTTTTCCAGTCCCTTGAGAAAGCGTTTAAAACCAAAAATGTGGCCGATGAGCTAAAATCGGAAATTCTTTTAAATATTCTGGGTGAGAGAGCGAATAATTTAATGGTTTATTTAACTGAAGAAGACTTGTGCAGTTATGATAAGCTTAAAACAATAGTGTTGAAAGAATTTCAACCTACGCCACAAGAGTGTTTAAACAGTTTTCAAACAGCGCAAAAATTACATTTAGAGAGTTATGTGCAATTTGCGTCAAGATTGAGTGCTACATTTGAGTATTATTGTCAGTTGCGTAAAGTAAGTGATTTTAAGTCATTGTGTGAATTAATTATCTCAGATAAAATATTCGGTTCACTTGATCGCGAATTGATGACACATATAGCAATTAAACAAGGAGAATCATATTTTAAACCACAACAGATAGGACGAGAATGTGACATTTATTTAACATCGGAGGGTAAAGGTAAAAGTGAATATAATTTATATACGAAACCTTCTAACAGGAACGAAAGTAAACGGCATGAAGGTCACAAACAGCAAAAGTTTCAGAATTCGCGTTTGCAGAGAAAGGTATCGAATGTGTTTTTATCAGAAGAAAAAAGTGTTAAATGTAATTTGTGTAAAAATAATGAAACACACACTTTAAATTCATGTCCGCAATTTAAAAAACTTTCGGTTCCGGAAAGAGTAGAGGTGGTTAAAATAAATAAGGTATGTTTCAAATGTTTGTCCCGTGAATGTAGTGCAAGAAATTGCACAGCGAGAGATTGCTTCTGTGGCAAGCCACATAATAAATTAATTCATTTTTCTAGACAAAATAAAAATAAGCTCGATTTTAGGACTCCTTCGAATGTCCTTGAACTGCAAACCGCAAGCGAGAATCAAATTGGCGAAAATGCATTTCCCCCCCTCTCTATGCAGAAGTCAGACATAAACAAATCTGTCGTCGCCTCTAATTTTGAAAGAGCTAACGCAAAAAATGTTCTACTAAGTACAGTTCGAGCAATGATTAAAAATCAGAGCTCGCAGTGGGAAGAGGTGAGATGTATATTGGATTCAGGCTCTCAGACATGTTTATTAAGCCAGCAATGTGTGAATCGTTTAGGATTAAAAAGCGAAAAAATAAATACATTAATCTCGTGTTTAAATGATTCATCGATGGTAGTGAATGGTCGCGTTACAACAACGATCGCAAATAAAAACAGGAGTTTTGAGAAAGAGATAAATTTCCTCGTAGTAAAAAAAATTGCAGATCTTATACCACATCAGGTACTCAATGTAAATATTGAAGTTTCAGACTTAGTACCATTAGCTGATCTCAGTTTTAATATCCCAGGGAAAATTGAAATGTTGTTAGGTGCATAGATATTCTATGAATTATTGGGACCAGGACAAATTTATGCGCAAAATTCAAAATTGCTTTTACAAAATACAGTGTTTGGCTATGTCGCTAGTAGAAGTGTAGATCAAGTAAATGAGACTAAGATACATTGCGGATTTATACAGGAGGAGGATTTAAATAAAACATTAAAAAATTTTTGGGAAATTGAAAGTGTAGATCTAGAATTAACAAAAGGAAAAGAAAATTCTATATGTGAGGAACATTTTGTGCGAACGCACTGGAGAAATGAGGAAGGGAGATATGTGGTAACAATGCCCCTTAAAGATGATCCTTCGTGTTTAGGTCATTCTAGGGATATTGCTCTTAAAAAACTCAGATCGCTGTGGACTCGCTTGTCAAGAGATTCAAATTATCTCTCTTTATATCGTGATTTCATTCATGAGTATATTGAACTAGGACATATGAAGGAAGTTAAAGAAGAGAAAGAACCTGAAGTAACATACTATGCAACACATCATGCAGTATATAAACCCAAAAAAAAACTAGTACTAAATTAAGAGTTGTGTTTAACTGTTCAAGTTTAACAAATAACGGCATTTCATGCAATTCTCTCCAGTATAATGGAGGCGTTATTCAACAAGATTTATTCTCGATAATGATCGGATTTAGATTTCACGTATATGCCTTGACTGCCGATGCGAATAAGATGTATAGAATGATACTGATAGATGAAAGTCAACACAACCTTCAAAGAATCTTGTGGAGTGATAGTGCTAATGAGACACCAAAAACCTATGAACTGGTAACAGTTACATATGGCACGGTTAGTGCTCCCTTCTTAGCAATGAGAACACTAAAACAGCTTTCGTTAGATGAGGAAAGTAATTTTTCAATGGCAGCACCTGTGTTACGCGAAAATTTCTATATGGATGATGTGTTATGTAGAGCTGCAACGTTAAAGGAAGCCAAAGAGTTACAACGGCAGCTTATAGCGATTTTGCAAAGAGCAGGCATGCATATGCATAAATGGTGTGCAAATCATTCTGAACTTTCTCTAAACCGAGAAGAATATAATTTCTCCGATCCAGTTGAAACAAAAACTTTGGGCGTGTCATGGAAACCAATAAAGGATTGCTTTTCCTTTAGGGTGAAAGTAGAGCTTAGTGCAGCGTACACTAAGAGATGTGTCTTATCTTCTATTGCCAGAATATTTGATCCTTTGGGTCTTCTTGGTCCGGTTATAGCGAAAGCAAAGATTTTTATGCAGAAGCTGTGGCGTCTTAAAATTGACTGGAGTGATAGACTTATTGCTGAGGAAAATCAGGAATGGCATCAATTTCTGGTGGCACTAGAGGGCATAAATAACATCGATATTGACAGACGTATAGTGGTTGATCAAGCTAAAACTCTTGAAATTCATGCTTTTGCCGACGCTTCTGAACTTTGTTTTGGAGCAGCTGTTCATTGCAAATCTAGCGATTCTTCTGGGAGAACATTAGTAAGATTAATTACGAGTAAGTCAAGAGTTGCTCCCCTTAAGAGCCTAACAATTCCCAGGCTTGAGCTATGTGCCTCTGTCTTATTAACAAAGTTAGTGAAAAAAGTCCTTACTGCCTTGAAATTAGCAGTAACTCATGTCTACTACTGGAGCGATTCAATGATAGTCCTCGCATGGATACAAAGGGAACTTTTGTACCTTAAGACTTTTGTTCAGCATAGAGTGGCCACAATTCAAAGCCTTTCATCTGCTCAACAATGGCATCATGTGACATCGGATCAGAATCCGGCAGATCTCCTGTCATGAGGCATAGATCCAGATAAGTTAGTACATCACAAGTTGTGGTGGTGTGGTCCAGCGTTTCTGGTGGACAGTGACTATCCAATCCGGACAGTAACTATCTCGGACAAAGGTGAAGAGTTCAGTGCCGAACTTAAAACCTCATCTCATAAAGACTCTAAAGACATTTTACCAGTGTTGAATGTGACTGTGAACAATTTTTTACATAGTTTACTTAAATTGAGTAATAATTATATAACTATTTTACGTGTTGTTAGTTATATTTTCAGATTTGTGAATAATTTGAAAAAGCCCTTAGAAAGATTATCAGGACCAATTAGCGTGCAGGAAATGGTCAAAGCAGAATTGTTCCTGATACGAGAAACCCAAAATGAATGCTTTAGTGATGACATCCACCAATTACTACGTCACGGAACGGTCTTACATAAAAGTAAGTTAAAGAATCTGAATCCCTTCCTGGATTCTGATTCAGTTCTCAAAGTAGGAGGCCGTTTAGGTAAGGCAAATCTTACTTACTTTGCTAAACATTCGGCAATATTACCTAAAGGTCACAAATTTACATTATTAGTTATTCAACATTATCACAAAAAATATTTGCATGTTGGTGCAAGTGCATTATTGAGTCACACGCGCGAAAAGTTCTGGCCATTAAATGGTCAATCTAGTTGTCGTAAAGTTGTACATGATTGTATTGTATGTTTTAAAAACAAACCAGTTATGTGTAAACAAATAATGGGAAATCTCCCATCAGACAGAGTTGTACCAGATTATCCTTTTAATTGTAGTGGTGTGGACTTCTGTGGTCCATTTTTTATAAGATATCGTAACCAAAGAAAAGGAATTTTACATAAAATGTATGTTTGTATATTTGTATGTTTTGTGTCAAAAGCAGTGCAACTGATTTGAAGAAAATGGCACCATAATTACTTAAACGAACTGCAACAGAGAAATAAATGGAGATTTGAAAAAGGTAATATTCATATAGGAGACTTAGTGTTATTGGTAGAAGATAATGTACCTACTCACAAATGGGTTGTAGGTCGAATAATTGATGTGTATTATGGTGATGATTAAAAAATTCGGGTTGTTAAAATTAAAACTAAAGCAGGTATATTTAAGAGATGTATTTCCAAAATCTGTGTCTTACCTATGCCCGAATGAGAATTGTTCTAAATTATGTGTATAAGTGAAATTCTTTTGTAGTGTGCATATGTGAATTTTCAATGAGAATTATATCTTGTATTATGTATTGTATTATGGTTAAAGTGCTATGTTTACATAGTTACGTTATTGAGTTTGTAAACTATTATGAAATTTCTCATACAATTTAGTGATTGAATGTTTCATAAACATTTCATAGCCGGGGGGCATGTTTGCGCATGCTCAACTATCAGCAGCACCCCTGAGCGGAGAGCGGCAATAGAGACTGTGTGAGCCCTTTGGGCGGAGAGCCGCTGTGTGTGTGAGTACTGAGTTGACTGTTAAGTTTTCAATAAAGAGTTATAGGCGGCAAATAAGTATTCATGATTATTTTGTGTAAGTGTCTTCCTAACACCCAGGTTATTTGAATATGAAAGAGCACTTGAGGGTTATTTGCCTAAAGGAAGGGATGCCTTCATGGAGGATTTTTAAGGGAAAAATAGCTTACATTTATATAAACATAGAAAAACACCAAAAACCAACCATGTAGCCATTTGTTTGCTTAGGTTCAAATTCAGGATGAATTACCTTTATTCAGAAGTTTTAACCACTCAATTACTGGTGAGACCCTTTTCAATTTTTCCAAAATATTTGGAATTTGGAACTGCTTTATTACCATCAATTGAAAATGCACAAAGTTTAAAAGTTAAAATACTTACACAAACTTGTCTGGAAATTGTGGTTCTATAAAATTAGCTTCTAAATGATGCCGCACACATACTATATGAGTGATACCAATTTCTTGCAATTCCTGCAACTTTAATATAGATGGAATTAAAATTTTAAAAAAAAAATGATACTGCTAACACATTTAACAGTTATAAGCATAATATCTTAAAAAGCACATATATTTACTTTTGCTTTACTTGCAGCAGTACAAGGACCAAGAAATAAACCAGGAATTATTTCCTAAAATAAGGAAAATTTCATTAATACTTAGAATACAGAAACATTACATAAATATAACGTACTACATATATAATGAACTGATGTTTTTATGAGCCTTCAATTTATAAACTACAGTACCATAATGAGTTTATGGTTTATTTACTGGCATTCTCATTCACGAAATTTCAAACACAGAAGCATTTTTGTATTCTTTATGAGTTCACTGTATCTAATTAAAACACAATATGCAGTCAAATTTACAGTAGAACTGAAACTAGAAAATATAGTAATAAAGAGCACCTTGAAATTGTGCCTTGCTGGCGCCAATCTTGGTGTCAAAAAAGAATCGCCAAAAAACAAGGGGCACCCAATTGTAAACTTTTACCACGACTTGTCAAGTTTACACAGGTTTCTTTATAGTTTTGCAATCTTTAAACATTTAAAATGATTACATAGTTATTATGGAAATACACAAATAATTAAAAAAAATACAATGAAGATGTCCTTAACTTTGCACAAAAACACAGGTTCAACTAGTTTAAAATACTGTTAAATTTACAGTTTGTAATATATCTCAGTCATTGCATTTTTTAAGACTTTTACAAATACCTATTCATACAGCTACATATATATAACAGGATTGCCACTCAATCAAGAGAATGAAATTCCCTGACTTTTATAGGTTTTCCAGCTGTGTTTTAAGAAAATTCCAGTCTATCCACGTAATGCACTTTGGCTGTGCTAAGACGTAAATTAATTATGGTACCACTTGAAAACACAAAAATTTGCCAATTACATATGACTTATATATTATTTCCAAAGATTACTATTATAACTACAATAGGAGTTGTTTTCTCCACCGAAGAATTGAGATCAGAATCTGCCCAATGTGGATAAAAAATGTCTTTTTTTTTTTTTTTGCTGACATTTTGCAGCTAAACGAAAGAAAGATATCTATTTAATGATATTTTTAAATAAATTCAAGTATTTTATATTTATTTAGCTGAATACATAACCAAAAAACATGTGCATTGAATTTTGTGATGTTATGTCATCCATTCTGTTATTTACGATGTTTAAAGATTGGAAAGTTATGTTCTTTTTCAATGTAAGGCGCTGAGATACCATTCCCTGTTTAGCTTCTCACGTTTTGTGAGATACCGTTCCATATTTAGCTTCTCACGTTTTGTGTTCTAAGTTAATGTATTATGCTATTTTGTGTTCTATGTGGTCTGTGTTATATATATTTAATCAAGAGAAGTTTTGATAAAATATATGTGAGATTAAAAGAAAGGTTGTCTCCGCAAGTCTCAGGCATGTGGGTTATTGGGTAAGTGAAATATTTTTATTGTTCTTGATATTAAATTCCAACGCAATGTACAAAACATAATTTTAGGAAAGCAAATATTGGGCATATATAACATTTGTTTTTGATACTTGTAGTATCTAATTTATTTAGGGAGTTACACTTCAACACCACACACTGATGGGCCCATTTTTACTGTTAGAACTAAATCATATGAAAACAAAAGTAATAGCAAATATTATATACATTTATATGAGCTATAATACAAGGTGACTAGATATCCCAATTTTGGTGGGACAGTCCGGATTTCAGACTTCATGTCCCGAGGTCCCTCACTTGTCCCAGCAGGGCACCTGTTTGTCGCACGTTTCTGCAAAGGAGACTCTTAATGTCAATTGACTCCAATTGGCCACCATGCCAATTGGTGATGCATCGCTGATGCTTACTTCTGAAAAAGCTGTAATGTCATCACTCAGAAATGCGGGAATCAGCGAGGTGGCGACCAAGTCTTACCGCGGTTGTAGCTAAGGTGGTTCGCACATGCGATTGTTGTGTTTCGGCGGTTATTTATTTTTTATCATGTGAGTGACATTACCTGAGGCTTCATTGAGCATCAGTCATGCCAAGACGAAAGTCGAATTTCAACGAAGAGTTACAAGGTAAGTTTCCATTCATAAAGAAGGCTAGAAGCAACACCCACAGTGACGTGAAGTGCGGCAAATGCAGATCACACTTTTAAGTCGCTTACAGCGGGCATGGAGATATAATGAAGCATTTGAAATCGGATCATCACAAAAAAGCCCTGAAATTGTCGGTGGCGTCAGGTACAATTACAAACTATTTTTCAAGATCTGAATTAAGTGAAAAGGAGGCTTGGTTGGTTACTACAGAAGGTACCTTTGCGTACCACACGATTTAACAATCACAACTTTAGGTCGATGGAGTGTACTTTCAAATTAATGCAAAAGTGCTTTAGTCCAAAATTCACTTGTGTGTGAACAAAATATGAAGCCATTGTCATGAATGTACTGTGTTTATATGTAATGAACCAAGTCAAGGCAGAATTAAATGTTGCGAATTTTGTGGCAGTGTCTACAGGCGTGTCGAACCATAAGGATGTCAAGCTAATTTCCTGTAATAGTAAGATATTTTGTGATACTGTCAGGTGTTAAAGTTAAAATCCTGAACATGCAATCTCTTACTGAAGAAACAGCACAGATG
Source organism: Stegodyphus mimosarum (assembly GCA_000611955.2). NCBI lineage: Eukaryota > Metazoa > Arthropoda > Arachnida > Araneae > Eresidae > Stegodyphus > Stegodyphus mimosarum. The sequence goes on from KK112335.1 coordinate 179,769, forward strand.
ATTTGCAATTTTCTTGTAAATGCATTGCAACGACATGGTTTGACAAAAAAGGTTTTTGCTGTCTGTGCAGGAATTTCGGGGGATTTAAAAGAAGAGGTAGAAACAATGTATTTGCAGTATTGCAAGATGCCCTGGAACTACTAGGTATTGGTTGAGCTGCTCATATCGTTCACAACACAATGCAAACAGCAGCAGATTGCTTGCAAATTGATGTGGAAGCAGTTATTATGAAAATTTGTTATTTCTATATCTACACTGTTCGTGTTGAGTCATTTAAAACATTACAACTTTGCCAGTGCAGAGTACCAGCACATTTTTGGATATAGGGAAATAGATGGTTATCACTGATGAGAGAGTAGTAGAAAGAGTAGTGGATCACAGTAGAGAAAGTTTTAAAACTGTTTCCTACACTGAAATCCTATTTCTTGTCAGAAGGGAAGTTCCGCAATGTTTTTGAGAATCTCTGTGCTGAATTTTCAGTCTATTTCGTATGTAATATTGTAGTGTTTCAAGCGGCAATTGTGCACATAGATGCACAGACTGTAAAAGCATTGGAAGTCTCTTCTGAACTGGGTGACTTAATGCATAAATGCACTAAGAGGAGTGCAAAAAAACGTTTTGCCCAATGAAGTACATATGCAAATTACCTACTTAGAAGAGGAAGGATTGGTGAGACATTACAAGAACCATTGTAAATGTTTACAACAACTGTGCTGAATACCTGAAAGATAGGGTTAAGCAATTTGAAGATGTAAATGCATTTAATTGGGTTGCATTAAAGGAGCCACCGTCGTGGGAAAAAGTACAAGAAAGCTTGCAACTTTTTGGGTGGAAGATTCTGAAGGTTGACATCGATGATAAGGAGTTATTTCACGAAGTAAGCCACATTAGGCAATTTATTTCATCACAAAAAGACTGCAGATTGGAATAGTCAAAAAACTAGTGTCGACTGTTGATAGACTCAAATGTTTCGTCGTTTTAAAGATAAAAACTTGGCATGTGCGTAAATCCAGAAAATTGTGGAGTTTTTGTTGTATCTCCAAGGGACAAACGCCGCCAGTGAAAGAGTTCTCTCCTCTATGAATATCTTATGAAAAGACACAGTTAAAACTTGAAACACTACAAGCAATGTTAATGGTAAAGTGCAAATTTCAGATTTACAATTCCTGTAATGAAGTCTATGAAAGACTTCTACAAGAACCAAAACGTCTTAGAAGCATTCATTTGAAATATGTGCCAATGAAATACGTGTATGGAGGACCTACACAGAATGATCCTTTTAGGTCAGCGGCTGGTCAAGAAGGCCTACCGCTCGCATCGAATTAAAACAAATATGGCGTTTATGTGCTGGATGGACATATTCAAGCAGTAAGGTAGGTAGGAAGTTACAAACTCTTATTTTTCTACTTATATTTTTTGCATTCTTTGGCTTCGCGTTTACTGAAAGCGTGTCTGAGTTGTCTCAGCCCAGATCTCAAAGTCTGTGACTGTTGATTTAATAATTAATTCAGTCTCAGATATGGGTAAATTCTACTTTTCTTGCAATAATAGAATCAGTTTAACACACACAGCAAATTCGCAAATGATGGGTAATTCTTACAGGGACTTCACTAAAAATTTAACACTCCATATTTTCACCCACCCCATCACCCAAAGTCAGATCCCTGCGTCCCATTTTGCCCTCCGGAAAATCTGGTCACCATATCTTCACAATGGTCAAACATTACAACATCATTACTTCATAAATAGTCTCTAAGAACATAAAAGTTAAAAATTTCTAAGGAAGAGAGAACATGCACGGACTTTTTCTGAAATGACTGCACATATGGCTAGTTATTACAATTTTAAGTACAAATCAGCTGTTTTTTTTTTCAGTTTTTTGGGCAGTTGTTACAAATATTTCAAAAAATACCCATAGTCCCCAAGTTATTTCTAATATTTTGTATGTTAATAAGCATATTCTGAATCTTAATAATGAGATTTTAAACACCAGAAGCTATACCAATAGATTTCACCTTTTTTGACACAAAAAATTAATGCACGTTGTGTAAGCGTTTTCAGCAAAGTAAATTTATAAATAATAATAATATCAATAAAAATAAAATACTTAGCTCCACATATACCTGCATTTCTTTCATTGAATAATTCCAACACTACAAAAAAGAAGGAGAAATTATACATATACATCTGCATACAGTTAAATACAAGGCAGAGAGATAGAGAAAGAGAGCAAACCAGGAAAATATTTAATTTGAAAGTATTAAAAAGTTACACCTTAAAATTAATATGAATAAAATAAACAGCTTTTCAATTTTTATCAGCTCAATGATGGAAGGTTACTTAGCATAAAGAAAAGAGAAAGAAAAACAATTGAAAACTATAAGTTCTTATTCAATTCATTCAGGTATAATTCAGAAATGCAACGCATTTTTTAAAATCTGTTTTTTGTTTCCAGAAATAACTCTTATTATTTGCTTCCCCCCCTTTTCCTATAAGTTAGCTTCCATTGCTAAGCTGATGAAAGTTAAAAAGTTAAAAAAAAATATGTTATACATATATGTAAATAAGATTTATATGGACAGACAATGAAAAAAACTTCCAATATAAAACCTTGACTACCCAGAAAGCTCATGAAATACCAAATGGTAGATAAACATTTTGGATAGTTGAACACACAATGCAATTAAATCATCGTAGAAACACAAAATAAAGAGAAGAAATTTCTGATCTAAAATTAAAAAACAATCATCTTATTTGTTATCAAACTGAATATCAAAAGCCTATATTAATATTTTATATATTAAAAAAATCAGACAAAAAAATATAACTTATGCATTTTTATAAGCCTTAAACAAATGAAAGTAAAATATCTTAGCTGATTATAAAATCCCTTCAATCATGAAAATAAACAATGATCCCATGGACTTGTTAGAATTATTCCAGCAGAAATTTCAAGAAAATGATCTCTAAATTATCTGCTTTATTTGAAAGCAGATAATTTAGAGATCATGATGATCAAAGTCTTGTATCAAGCCTATCACCACATACTTTCTTCCTTGATATCATGATCCCATAATTTTTAAAATATTCCTATGTATGGCAGATAGAAAATTTTAATCATGTTTTAAAATGTAATGGATAAGATAAATAGCAGTTTACTAAAATTATTCTTTACAAAAATTAAAATGAATCAAGATTTAATTGGGTTTAATATAAAGTCAAAGCAAAATCTTAATATGTTTTCCATTGTCATGCTTGGGTATTAAATCAAAGTCGTTAGTCTTTGTCAAAAATGGTGGAGATTGAGTTGAAAATGATCAACCTCACACTTACTAGCAAAAGTAAATCTCACAATAAACAGACTAAGCACCTGTTGTGAACTTTCGAATCTCTCATATGTTCCCCCTGCCATACCTCCTCGCTTCTCTTTCCAAAAGTGTCAAGTTCCGAGAATGAATTTTCAGAACAATATGATGGATATAGGTTAGGGGTGTAATCAACATTTGATAAAGAAATATGTAACTATATTTACATTTCATATTTCACAAGCAGGATTCCATATCATAGTCCTACATATACTTTATAATGACTTTAGAAACCATTATAAAATAATTTTCTTAATTTAAAAAAAAATCAAATATATTCTACTTGAGTTTTCTGGTTAGATGAATGCCAGACAGTCAGCCTTTTATTGTATATAGATTATATTATAGAGAGAGGAGGATACATAGTTTGATGACACAAACCACAAAATGTCTTCAATTTCATTAATTTTCAGCTTTTGGCAATTGAAATTTTCTGATTTCTCAGTAATTTAGATATTTAACCATTTAACTGTTTCTTTTTTTAAACCAATTTGGTCCAAAAATTTCACTTTTTTAAATTAAGTTTCATTTAAAGACTGGTTTCAACAGATCCTAATTTCATATTAAATGCCCTCAATTATTAAATTTAAGCATTAAGACACGTTTTTGAGGAAATTTCTAAAAATTTCCTTACTTAAAATTAACATGTTAATAGCCATATGGTTACATAAATAATTATACATATATAATAAATTAGATAGACTGGAGAAGTTCATTGCATAGACAAAATGATTATGCAGACAAATGCAGCTCAAAATACTACATAATTTATTGCTGACACATATTCTTATTTACACATCATCACGGGCACAACATAGTTTTTAGAAGCTTACATTTCGACAATGGAGATACAGAGAAGCAAGTGGTGCCATGTTACTGATAGAGGATAGCAAGAAAAATGATATGCATTCATAAGTGTAACAAAGAAGAGAAGTGTATGTAAAGAGTCAAACAGTTTTGGTTCTTAATTATCAAAAAACTTAAATCTGATTGGTTATAACACACCTGCATTGCAGGGCTACATAAAAAAGCATGATATGGATTAATTCCGAAATGATGCACTTTAGATTGATATGTTATGGATAGTTACTATGGTAAGTTCAGAAAAGCAGAGTAACCAAATTAAAATGAAGAATAATGGGGCTATTGCAAAATTAAAGTTAGTAGTTTACTTTCATATTTTATACATTACATATATATATGGGTGTGTGTATGTGTGTGCACATATATTAATTTTTTGGTACATTGATATAACTTTGAAACCAACCACTTTTAGTAATGACCTAGAAAACTGCTGAGTAGATGACTGGAAATTTTGGTGTAGTGGATGACTGGATGGAATTCTGTTAAGAAGCACGAATGGCTTGGTAGTTAAACATAATTTTGATTTTTAGATGATAAATTTCTTAGCACATATCTTCTTAATTGGTCGAACACTAGGACTGCTAAATGCACCATGCAATTTTAGACACACAATTACATCTTAACTAATGGAATACAGCTAGCACAGGCTAAGTGACACACTGCCAGGTGAAGTGGCAAAAAAAAATGCATAGTTAGCTGCAGTAAGCTCAGAATAGCTGCACATAAGTTTGGAATGCTTTGAATCCAGAGCAGCAATTCAGCAAAAGTCTATTTAGTGCAGTCACTGCAGATGGCTTGAGAGGAGGAGGCTATGTTTTAATTGAAAATTAGAAATTTTAAGGTCTATTATCAGTTTGTTCCATTAAGTTTGCTACTAAATTTCATTATTTTTATATCTTACATATATATATAATATTATAATTCCATTTTATTAATTAACATTAGTACAGCATGAAATTTCATCCCTTACACTTTCCCCATACTTTATGCTCCAGAAAAAAAATTTCCTACATATTCCATGCGAAATTAGGGTGGGGGGAAGGGGCAATATTAGAAAATGCTAAATGAAAAAAGTATTAGAAAAAATGGGAGGGGAAATCTAGACCATCATTTATGGACTAAAAATACTGTAAAAAATACTAGATCATACTTTAATGGACTGCTTTTGGCATCTCTTGACTAATAAGAAATAAAACTAATAAGAAATAAAAATAATAAGAACTGCAAACTAATAAGAAATAAAAATTGCATAACAGAACATATAAACTCTTCGAGCTCGAACATCATGCAGACAAATCAAGTGAGTCTTGAAGATGACCTATTTACAGAATTCTGGCAAATCAGTTAGGTGGTGAAAATTTACTAAGGTGGAAACAGAATATCTTAACATTCCAAGTGGCTCAACCATATAAATGCCCTCATCAGATGTTTTGCCACCTTCACATATGTTACCTGATTCTCCATATTTTATTCTTTTAACGATTTAGAAATTCGCTAAAAGGGTACTTGCAGATTATCAAATCTACCTTGGCACAATTTGGTGAATTTACACACACAAAAAGAAAAATTTCAGATTTTAAATTACGTCCAAAGGGGTGGTTTTTTTTTTTTTTTTTTTTAACATTTTGCACGTTCCCTTCATTTATTAAATATCATGCTCTTCGCACTTAAACCATTAAATTCAGTTAGGGAGCAATATCCCAAAATAATTAAATAATTTTAAAATGAGCATATCTTTAGAATTTCTGATACACAGTCTTGTGCGCTGGCGATAAAAATGTTTTTTCTGTACAACATTGCCATTGTTCACTGAAATCCTTGAGTTTCTTAATCAAAATTCATTGCAGTTTTACAAAATATGAAATAGATAATAAAACAAATTCCAAATTTGGGCTTCCAGGTGCCCATATTCAGGTGGAAATGTATGTTATCCAAAATTTGATGGCTCTAGGTACCGTTGTTTTATCATAATGGGAGAAACATTCATACATTTATGCAGATTCTTCATTATTTTATTTTTTTAAATATAATACAGTGCAGTAATATTTGATGGCAACAGTTTGAAAAGTGAACCGACATTTATCGTGAATCAATGCAAAATGCCAAAACGAAATTAATACTCCTTCTGGGGAAATTGCCCCTTTGGATTTTAAAAAAAAGGGACAGTTCTATATTTTTCATTCTACTGGGCCAACTGACGAAATTCAACCTGCATTTTTCATGTCTCGAGGATATGTATTAGATTTATACATAGTATTGTTCTAATATAGGTAATTTCACACAAAATTGGACTTTTTCTGAAATGACATGTCAATTTTTTTCATTATTTTGATTCTATGACTCAAATTATGCCTAAATATTAAATTTTAGTTATGCTAAACTGCTAAGTTTTGTAAAAAATCACGAGAGTAGTTTTTAAAAAATTAGCTCTCAAAATTTTAGCTCCTTTGTGTTAATTGAATTTGATATATATTTATTAATCTCTCCTTTTTTATTAAACTTATTTGATTCTTCCTTTCACATTTCAAAATTTAGGTTCATTCCAAATTTAATTTGCCTATCTTTTATGGTTCATTTTTAAAATAATTTTTATAAATTTTTCAAAAAAACAAAATTTGAATCATAATCCATAAAATTTTTACCATCATCTTAAGGCAGATGTATTTCTAAGCATACATGCAAAAAATTAGTTTTTTATTACAAATTTCTGAAGATATATGTGAATTTAGCATGTTTTTGAAATTTGACATATTTGTTATAAGTGATAATTACATTAAATGTGTTTTATGCACTTAGTTAAAACTATCTGAAGGTAGGAAAGATGAGATTTTTTCCCCCTCTCATGCAGAATGTAAAAAGGAAAAATAAATTGCCATAAATTATGAAGTTTGCCAAGTAAATTATTCTTGGCACAAACTGAAAAAAAAAGTACCAAGATAAATTTTTTAATTTCTCTATAAATTTTGCACCAAATTTTACAAATTTAATATTTAGGCATAATTTGAGTTGTAAAATCGAAATATGGAAAAAAAATTGGCATGCCATTACAGAAAAAGTCCAATTTTGTGTCAAAATACCTATATTAGAACAACGCTATACAAAAATCTAATATATATCCTAAGTCGCACTTTCAAGACACGAAAAACGCAATTTGAATTTCTTCAATTGGCCTAGTAGAACGGGAGATACAGAACTTTACCTTTTTTTTTTTTTTTTTTTTTTTTTTTTTTTTTTTTTTTTTTTTTTATATTTTTTGTGCAGTACATATTATTATTTACATAATCTGCCTTTCAATTATATACTTATTCTAAAAGACAATCCGTAACCCTAGTTACAAATAGGTTTTCATTTTTGTTATGGCGGATTCGCACCCATCGCTTTGAGAAAGGATACAAAGCACCATTTTGTTAGTGATTTTGCAGCAAAATAATGTATTCCTGCAGAAATTTCATCTCTTTCTTCTATTATTGAAAAATCCAACAAGCAAAAAATATTTAAAATTTAGTTGAAGATAAAAAATAATTTTTCTATAAAAGCCACTGGAACTTGGAACAAAACAAAAATAAAGTACATGAAAATGGCAACACTGCAAACTGATTAACTGCCATGTGCATGGTTGCCTGAATAATTGCTACATATGTGGTTACCAAAGTTTGGCGTATGCTGAAGCTTTGGTGATTTCTATAAAGGTGGTTGCAATAATACATAAATACCACTAGAAGTTTGTAGATTATGAAAAAAGAATAAAATAAATTATTGTAGATAAGTAATAAATGTTTAGCAAATACCAAATTTCACAACTGGATTTGAAACACAAAGTGTATAAAAGTATTAGTTAAGAGAGACTTCAAACATAAATGGGTACAATTCAAATCTTATTTGACAAAGCACGTATATTGTATGCATTGAAAATATCTACAATGGTAAACATGATTTATTACATTTTCTCATCCCACGTCATGTTCAAAATTAATTTGAAAATAACATAAATATTAGCCGGTTAATTATAACAAAAAAAGGATGGGCTATTTGCTCATGTAGAAATGGACACATACTATAAGGTTGTCATTTTTCTTGTATATATAGGACTGTCACAATATTTCACTACTCAATTCTGTATTACTATTTGTCCAGTTTTCCCCCCAAACTCCATGAAAAGACGGCACATGGTAGCACCTCTACTACTGAAACCCCATCTTGGCAACAATGAGACTCCATTCAAACAATTTCTATATCTTAAATGATTATTTTAAGAAAAATAACACCAACCAAAACTGTGTAACTAACTATGAAATTGAGTATGGAAGAGACATGGTTGATGTTTTTTGCAGGTACAAAGTACAACGATCGAAGTCATGTCTAATAAAGCTATGTGATTATGTATTTGCCATTCCAGCCCACAGTGCAGTT
>KK112335.1:188634-266139 GCA_000611955.2 Stegodyphus mimosarum
AAGATTATTTCCCCTAATGTCAGTTTAATGATCTGATGAAAGAAACAAGTTGCCAATGGAGACAACTAAAGCAATTTTGATTTGTTACTATTATTTTAAAATGACTTGCCCAATTTTGTAATCGTGAGAAAGAAATATATATATATAAATTAAGGAAGTGAAATCAATTTAAAATATAACTGGGCTAATAATCAAAAAGATACAAAGCTAAAACGATTGGCCTTGTATCTTTTTTATTACTTTATGTGCTCATTTTATTCAAATGCTTTAATGACTTTTTATCAGAATAAAAAAGCCATTATCTATACACTTTTTTAATGTTTTTATTTATTTAGTGCCTAAACATCTCGTATCAACACTTGGCAATTATGGCAACCCTAACTATAGAAAACTGGTTTGAAAAGCCATGCATCATATATATATAGCCTGATTCTTCAATATCTATGGACACACATGGGATGAAACCACAAGTATTCAATTATTTTAAGTACTCGGTTAATTTTACAGTTACCCATAATCATACACATCTTGAACTTACAGTATTTTCCTAATAAGTAACATTGTCACAGAAAGGCAACAAAATATTAGGCCAAGCTTGTGAGTTTTATTTCCTAAGATACTGATCCTAAACAGATGCCTCCAATTACAAAATTTTTCAAACCAAGATAAAGAATTTTACAAAGATAGTTCCAATACTGAAGGTAAAACAGTTCTGCAAATAAAAATTTTTTAATTTTATATGGTTCTCATAGAATAAAAAGTCCACTTCATAAAATATTCATGGTGTTTTCACAAATTCAACATAAAAAGTTTCAAACATTAATAGACAAAATTTATACAGATATTTGTAATTAATTTTTGGATGGATTGTAACAGAGTTAATAGCAAATGCTATTTAATTAAAACAGAAGCAAAAGAATCACCAAATGATGGAACTTTTGTTTTTTAATTTTGTCGGCTTTTGTTTTTCAAATTTCTGCATTGATATGTACAGAAAAGAGATCTAAGTTGACACATTATTACTCTACCTCTGGAAATATGAAAATCTTGCATACTTCTTGGCTAGGCACAATTTTAAAAAGCTTTTCTCATTTTGGTTCTGCAATGATAATGATATCTTACTTTTTAATAGTAATAAGGATGATTAAAAAAAGTCATATATTACAGATTATTTTCTCATTTAATTCTTTAAATATCTTATCTTTCTTTCATAGACTTTCTAATAAAGTAACATAAATTAAGTTTCAGCTCCTCTGTATAATTTTCACATAAAAATATGGAATTTATTGATATTTAATTTATGAAAACATAATGAAAATTTTTCTTATTGGACTTTTCATCTAGGATGATCTTTAAAAGGCATAGTCACTTTTTCTAACATCAATAAGAACAATTTAAAAATATCTTGCTGAATGCAACTCGTTATCCCATTTAAATAAGCATTTAAAATCAATTTTTAATTCCCCTTCCTCTCATGGACTTTCTACCAGCATGCAAGAAATTATATTTCTTCATTAAATTTTCAGGAATACTTTAGTATTTGCCTTTCTCACACTGCCAATTTTATCACCGTCTTAAGTAAATATTAATTTCTTCCATTCTTAGACTTTCAGTGCCTGAATATTTACTCCTCATGATCTTCTCTTAGTCATGAATTTATTCATTTGAGAGTTATTTTTCAACCACAGATAATTTCCCTCTCGTTTTAGTTTCCTGAAACAAAACAATATGACCCCTATTTTTTTTTTAATCTTTTTTAATTTTTTTGTAATCCTTCTTGAGCATAGACCTCAGATGGCAAATCATATATTCCAGTGCATAACACCCACTTATAATTTCAAGCTATATTTTTTAATTTTTAGGTAAATTCAACATACAACATGCCTCTGCTTCTTTACAAAGAAACCTGAAAGATATACATGTGTGATGATGCTCTTATCTTTTGAAGTCATTCATTTGAAGACATTTCCCGGGCTTCCTCGGCTACTAATTAAATGCTATGATTTTGAAATGAACATCAAATCACATTTGCTTTTGTTGAAATACAGGTGATCTAGTGTTCCTCTTAGCAGTAAACACAACTCCTTCCGCGTGAAACACACTGCTGGCTTCAAAGGCAAAATTATTCAATTTTCAAAAGAAAATTGAGATTGTGCTACAGCTAAAGATGCTTGGTGTTGATAAAAGTTGCATATGGAGTGGAAGAAAAATGCAATCTCAATAATTAATATGCCAAAGAATAAATGTGCTTTACTAAATCTGTAATGAAATGGCCTAATCTAGAAGAAAGTGTAACAAACTGGATTCTAGAAAATCGCCAGAATCGATTAATTGAAACAAAAAACAGAATATGAGACAAAAAAAAAAAAAAAAAAAAAAGATTGCAAATGAAAGTGGAAACTTTAAAGCAACTTCAAGTTGGTGAAGTCATTTTATGGTATGGAATAATTTAGTTCTACAAGAATAAAAGGTTTCGGGAAAATTTAGACAAATTGATAAATTTTCAGATGTGCTATTGATGTACAAAAGGAAAAAATTATTACTTTTACATGTTGGAAATATGAATGAAACTCCAGAAAGGTATGATATAATAAGAAATTAAACAACTAATGTGAAAGGAACAAAAACGATTCATATAAAAACAGGTCAGTAAAAATCTCGCCTCACTAGCGCTTTTCTGCTTAGTGAACAAATACAAAACCCATGGTTATGTTTTTTTTTTTTTTTAAAAAGGATGATGCCAAAATGTAATTTCTTAAATGGCGCTTTTATTCTTGTTCACAAGAAAGAACGGATGGATGAAAATGGTGTAAAATTATGGGTCAAAAATGTCCTATTCCCTTAAAGAATCCAGAAAGTATTTTAGCTTGGGATGTGTTCAGAGTCCATCTAACAGATAATATGAAGAAATTATTGGTTTGGTTTATATGATTACAACAAAGCCTATCTGTCTAAGGGGAGAGATGCCTTCATGGAGTACTTTCTAAGAGAAACTGGCTCGTATACACCTAACACATGTAGAAAACCATGAAAACGCCCAAGCAGCCAGCCTGTTAGCAGGATCCGAACTGAACTACCAGTGTTCAGCCGCTGGTGGGGCGAAAGAAAATGTTAAAACAGCATAATACAGACATGGAAATTAGTCTAAATGGATGACCGCCATCAGTTCAACCTTTAAATGTATGTATCAATAAATTATTCAAAGAAAATTTAAAACGACAGTGGAATGAATATGTGGATGTTAGAAAGTGGAAAATTTACAAAAGGAGGCCAAATGTGTCAAGCCAGTCTGGAAATAATGTGCGAGTGGATAATAAAAGCATGAAATGAAATTAAACCTAACATAATTCAAAAGCCATTCAAAAACTGTAGTTGTATCTAACAATTTAGATGAAATGGAAGATATTTATTTATGGATCCGAGTATCATTTGACCATCTCAAATGCAACCTTGGCTGGCATTCTGCAAAAACACAATGGAATCGTCCAAAAGGGATGTTAATTACATGCTGCAAGGTGAGAAATCACATGGAAGTCCCTCTCTTCACCAGAAAGAGGGAATTATTCGACCAAAGGGGGGGAAGTCCCCATGTCATGAAAAGATCCTGTCGTCAATTGTCCTTCATGCCTTTGGTTCATATTCAGCTACGATTCGTACTGGTTTGCAACCCAGAAACCACGAACGTTCAATTTTTTTCATAATATTAATTTTATAACAATGCATATTTCAATGCTTATTTTCAAAGAGAAGGTCACTAAAAATCATGCAACTATATTCTTTATGAAGTAAAAAGAAACTGGTTTTCACTCCATTTGCAAGGAATTTACCTAGATCATAGTCGATTTTGACAATATGACATTTGCCAACATTGTGGTCTTTTGTGTAAGTGTTAAGGATAGCTTTTTTTATCGTTAAAATGAATTCAGTTAGTAAAAATAAGGCATTTCACAGTAGTGCTAAGAAACTGCTATATAATGTTGTTACATTTTGTGACATGGAAACTGAGTGTGGAAAGCTTAGGATTCCCTTTTCACACCCCACGAAAAGAGTCAGCAACATTGCAGGGGTATATTTTAGCTCAAAGATAAAAAATAATAATTAGCAATCATAATAATTATTTATTGTCATATAATTATTATAATTAATTACAATAATGATTAAATTATCAGAATGAATTGTAATTATAATATAATGAAAATTATACAATTAAATGTAATAATTGAATAATTAGAATTACAATACAATATTTACTTATTGTGTTTTATTGTAAAATGTACATATAGAAAAATTAATTCAGAAAACACATGTATTTTTACAAATATATAAAAAAATAAACATAATTAAACACAATATAATACAGTAGCTAATCATAAATAATGATCAATATGTCAGCTTAGATTGCTTAAAAGTAATTTTCTGCCCTCTTATGTCTATGCTGTTTGAATCCTGTGGAAACAAAAGGGGAAAATCCTTGTTACATGATTCCTCTCCATCCCCCTTATTTTAAGAATAAATGGGTCTGAACAGCCTGCATGTTTACACTCACGGCTGCAGTCGAACTGTAAGAGTGATGGTGAAGATGAAACATAATTCAATGATGTGCTCGATTTAACAGAAGACAAATATGACAAACTTTTCATGTTATCCAATAATGAAAATTTTCAAGTTCATAAGATACGTCCCATTTTTTAAATCTTTCCCCTCCTTTTTTTAAATCTATCATTTTTATATCCAGCATATAGCATGTACCTGTATATTTCGATCTTATATTTTAAATTAAAAGTGTATATTATGTGACGGAATATATGGTAAATCACAAATTTTAAAACAATTACAAAGCAACAGTATTACTATTCTATGAAGAAAAATCCCAGTAACTTATATGTAAAAATTATAGCAATATAACGTCGGATGTTATACTAAATAAGATTAAAAATTTTGAATACAGAACAGAAACATTACCTTGCACGCTTTTTGCATAGTTAATTTATCTATATTTACAGAACCATCTTGTGTACAAAAAAGGTTTGAAATTTTATACTATATAAATGACAGAAATTATTTTGGAAAATTATATCTATCTAGAGATAAATACAAAGATTACTACTAAAAAGACTGCAACATACTAAATGAACCAATATGAAATATGACTAATAATGAAGTATTAATAAAATCGCTGAAACAACCTTGTATTTGGGCGTACATTTATTAAAACACTCAATCGATTTCAAGGGCAGCTACAGGTCCCTCCTCATCAGGAGAACGAAATTTTCTAGAAAGGGAAAGCATCCTCAGTAACGGCATTTTATACTCTTGGTTAGTACCATGTGCGAGGGGGCAACGCCATCTATCGGAAAAAAATAATAACCAAGAATTACGTTAATAATTCGCATTGCCTCCTCGGGCATGGTACTACCCAAGATTATAAAATGCCGTTACTGAGGTTGTGTTTCCTTTTTAGAAAATTTCGTTCTGATGAGGAGGGACCTGTAGCTGCCCTTGAAACCAATTGAGTGTTTTAATAAATGTACACCAAATACAAGGTTGTTTCAGCGATTTTGATTGTCACATTGGCGTGGTTTTCTTCTATTCTAATGAAGTATTAGTCGAGAGAAAAGTAGTAGCTGAAAAAGAATAACACGATTTGAGACATGAAAAAAAAAATTACTGATAAAAATATAAAAACTTTGAAAGCAAAACTTCCTAGTGTGTGAGATGAGTTATACAACTTTTAGATAAAGGAAAACATAATTTAAAAAAGATTTGAATATCATCATAATATAGTGAAATACAGAGAGTATCAAGTGACCAGATCCTTAAATGCTACTGTGATTTACTAGAGGTGATTGAAGCCACTTAAACCTTCACTTACACACCAGACAATCAATGCTTTCTTTGTCCCATCCATGCACCATAAAATGGCTGTTCTACGGTGTAAAGTAAAAAATAAGCAACATACACCCTGACATCCAAAGCAGAAATAAGCTCCGAGAAACTATATATCTCGAATAATATAAAAATTAATAGAAATCTAATATTTTAAATTTATTTATCTTTGGTCATATTTTTGAAATGTAGGTAATTTTTTTTTTGGATACTTCTGAATTTTCATCAAAATGCACGGACATGGCAGAACTACTTGTATCTATGTTGAATTTAAATGTTAAAACTATAGGTAGGGGTTTTATGGATAGCTATGATTTTTCATGGCTCCAATCATTACCAAGAAAAATTCCCTCTCTACTGTAGCATTAGTGACAAGGCAAGGATACATTCAATCAATAAATCACCATTTTTTTCATCCATTCATTTGTTTAGTTTTCATTTAAATATATATTTACACTTTGAATTTCTTCACACAGAAAACTGTTGTCAATATAGATTTCTTTCAATACAAATACAACTGAATGTTGAAGAAACATCTCAATCATTTTTACTTTCTAAAAGCCTACTTGAAGCAATTTCATTAGTGATTGCTAAATATATTCATAACAAATTTTATAAAAATTTCCAACTTCTTTTAGAAATTTATTCTTAAGCTCAGGATTAGAATTTTTCAAAATTGTTAGCATATTTTTCAGCATTAGAGGTATGAGCCCATCATTACATCTTGTTCTATCTTTTCCATCATTACATCATCTTGTGAACTGAAATCTTTTTTTCTGCAGCTGCTGAAATGTTATTATATTCCATATCTAGGCTAGTTTTATGAAAAATAAGATCCTTGGCTGTGGATGAAATAAAGCATAAGTTCTGATGTTTTATTTTTTAAGAACACTTTCAGAAGTGTGTGGCATATTTCAACCCCCCCCCCACCACATACACCAAAAAAAAAGTGTCACAGTGAATCACATAATGCGTTCTATTGTTAAGATTCAAAGCAAGCACCTCACTTTTGAAAACCAAAAAGCTTTTTACATTGAACATCAGCCTCCTTACAAAACTGTTTACAGCTTATTACTCTAACTGTGAATCGATTAAAATATAAACATTTGTTAGTAATTATCACTTCTGCAGCAGTCAACATGGAACTAGAAGTTGTGCAATGGCATTTGATAAAATATGCACACTGAAATTAGTATTTAAAATATTTCTCTTGATTAGATCTTTTAACTTCGTGTGCACCTAATTAATACCTTTTCAGTTATGTCCAGCAAAATTCATATTAGGATTACTTGACAATAAAGCTAAAATTTCTTAATTCAGATTGTTTTCTAATATAACATAAAAAAATCTGATACAGACACCACGACTCCCTTGTATGGAATATTACATTATATGCAACTTTTGCTTCATTTCAATTGAACTTACTTCTTCAAATTTTATTAGAGATGAATTTCTCTTTCACTTAATTTAGTTCTCACTTTGCAGCAAGGCAAAAATACATAAAACCTCAAAATAGCTTCATTAAAAAATGACAGCTACAGAAAAACATAAAATACCAAATACAGTTAAAAAAATTTTTATAATTAAAATTAAAGTTTCTACATAAAGACAAGAAATTCAACCAATGGGCAAGAAGGCAGATTTTTTTGGCACACAAAACTAAAAGTTTACTTTTGGTCCCACTGGAGAAAGATATTGAAGGTGCAGAAATTGACTTAATTCACTATTCTGCTAAGTTTTAAATGTAAACAAATATGACTGCTATGGCTAAATTTAGCTTAGCTACACTTAAACAACCTTTAAATTGTTGATAATTCTACAACTATTGTATGAAGATTAACTAAACAACATAATTCAATCATTTTTAAAGCAAAAATGCACAATTTACGAACATATAATAAAAAAAAGAGCTCACTAAACAGAGTAATAGAATGGGCATATACACAGTCCAGTCACATTAATGTGACCACCACGTACTTTCCATGTCAGAGTTAAATAACCAATCACAGAAGGCAGGTGGCAGCACAGTGCAGTTGAGCGTATATAAAGGGTGTGTGAGGGCTTCGGAAAACATTTCAATCGTTGGCGTAATGCAGAAACGAAGCGATTTATCCGACTTCCAAAAGGGCATGATCATTGGCTTTCGGGCCAAGGGTGGAAGCATTTCCGAAACGGCTGAGTTTGTGAACTGTTCGCGTGCCGCCGTGGTAAAAGTGTACCGTGCATGGCAAAATGGGACTGTCCAAAATCAGCGACGTGGCAAATGTGGTGCACCACGGGCCATAGATGACAGAGGCGAACGACGGTTGCGGAGATGCGTTCGGGCAGATAGACGGGCTACCGTTGAGCAACTGACCACCAAAATGAACCAAGGGGCTACCAAAAGTGTCTCCCAAAGTACTATTCAGCGAACATTGCTGCGTCTGGGCCTCCGAAGCAGACGCCTGGTTCGTGCACCTATGCTGACTGCTGTTCATCGACGGCGAAGGCTAGAATTTGCACGCCAGTACAGCAGCTGGACGTCCACTGAGTGGCGACAGGTTGCGTTTTCGGATGAATCGCGTTTTATGCTCCATCGGACAGATGGACGTTGGCGTATAAGGCGTGAAACCTCTGAAAGGAACCACCCTGCAACCATTGCCGGAACGGTCCAAGCTGGAGGCGGGAGCATTATGGTCTGGGGAATGTTTTCCTGGCATTCTCTAGGTTCACTGATCATTGTGGAAGGCACAATGGATCAATACAAGTACGCATCTGTCCTTGCGGACCATGTTCACCCCTACATGCGCATTGTTTTTCCTCAGGATGATGGCATCTTCCAGCAGGACAATGCGAGGTGCCATACAGCTGCCAGTGTACGTGCGTGGTTCGAAGAGCACCAGGAAGAGTTTACCGTCCTCCCCTGGCCAGCAAACTCACCTGACTTAAACCCAATCGAGCATCTGTGGGACCATCTCGATCGAGTTGTTCGCGCCATGGATCCTCAACCGCGTAATCTAGCGCAGCTGGCCACGGCATTAGAGTCGGCATGGCTCAACATCCCAGAGAACACCTTCAGGGACCTATGTGACTCTCTTCCTGCACGTCTCGCAGCAGTCCGCTCTGCGAAAGGTGGTTATTCTGGCTTTTGACAGATGGTCACATTAATGTGACTGGACTGTGTATATACTTTTGGTGTGGCCAAATGCAACCAAAAAGGGAGGTGCACAACTACATGTTACAGCAGTCCTACACACAAAATTTCAACGTTCTAAGGGTACTCATTTTTGCGTTATGCAATATACATATAGACGCATGAAAAAATCTCTTCTGAATCCATTTTAAATGTTTTACAATTCATTTCGGGAAAAAGAACCCTTCATTCTCTCCTTAAGTATAGATGTAACTCAAAAACATCGTTAAATTGTATTCAATAGCAGTCAAAATGGATATTTTCGTTGAAATATAGTATCCAGAATTTTTTGTGATTACAATGCTTCCTTTACTTCGTACAAGGAATTAAAAAGTGATTTGATTAAATTTTTACATTTTCTTCTTCAATATACTAATTTAAAATATTGAGAAAAATGGTCATTTTGAAAATGGCTTACTAAAATTGAGTATAATTTTATTTTTTTGCCATCTCACGAATTTAATAAAACAGATAAAAATTATACTGATCTTGAATCTTCTAATAATATTTCCTTGTAATATATGCATTAAAGGCTTCAATTATTACCAACTCATATTTAGTTTTTTACAAGAAAATTTTGTATTTTTTTAATACTTTGGTAGTATAGCCTAACTCTGACTGATTGTATGGAAAGCAAAAGTACCCTCCATATTTGTTAATTTTTTTTTTCATTTGATCCAATATTATCAGTTTTAAAAAAATATGGTCACTTCACAAGTTCAAGCTGCAGCCTCAATGACATGTTTTATGTTTATTAGAATCAAGTTGTTTTGTTATTGTACTTCATCCACCAATTCCAATAGAAAATTCTTCCTTGCAGACTGTAAATTCAACTATATAATCATTTATTTCCTTTATTCTTGTATATAAACAACTTTTTTTAAATTTTAATTTAAACAATTTTTACAACTCATTGAAACCCTCATATTATATTTTTAAAATGTTTTGCTTTTGAAAAATTAGTTTATATTTAATTAATAAGACTAAAATTAAGTGAATGTATTTCGAAAAAGTTCGAAGAAGTAATAATGACATAAAATTAAAAGACAAAAACAACTCATTTCATTTAAGAATTATTAATGATAGTAATCAATATTCTTCCAAAAGCACCTACCCTTACTTTAAGAAGAATATCCCAATTCTCATTTGGTAGATAGCAAACATGCACTCTGTATCAATATCACACAGGACTGTCTCAATAATCGTATACTAAACATGCAAAGATCCATCAAGAAAGACTGTAGGGACATCTTATGCTAACCCTTTGAATTCCGTGACTTACGCATATGATATCTTAATCTACACAATCATGCAAAAAGTTGTATACAATATAGTTTTTAGATTTTTAAAAGTGCAAAATAATGAGGAAAACAAAATTATTTTTGAAAAGGAGTATTTTGAAAGTACAAGTTTTGAACAGGGAGTACAAAACTCCCCAAAGGAGTATATTTTGTCATCTTACTTTACAGCATATAAATTCGCATGCACACAAATACATACATGATATGTGCATGCAGGAGATAGTTATTGTCACTAACATACTCAAAACTTTGCCACAAACATGGCAGTTATACAACATATTAAGGCTATAAAATGAAGAAAATCAAGAAAACCCAAATCAAATACTTTTATTTTTATTTGTGAACAGAATATCTATAAGACACACGGAGAGACAAAACAAAAATGTTTTGCCATTTTAGAAAGTTGTTATTAAGTCCGTGATTTTTCGTTGAGATGCACAGAATCAGGATTTAATTCCTGAATATGGTGAAATAATTGAAAAATACGCTTTAACCTCAGTTAATAAAAGCAAAACATATGTTTTAAGCTCGCAACTGTAGGCCATAAGACTTTTTTATTGCTCTTACACTAAATGGGAAATTAAAACGATTTCAAGTTCCAAGTTCATATACAGTATCAGTAAATTACAAATATTGTCGCTATTAACTATTTAAATACAGAATTTCACAATTTTATTAAGAAGAAAGGAGTTGATATGACTGACCCATTAAGTTTAAATTTTATATTTGAAAAGAGAAACATAAATTTGACTTTATTCAGGCTAAATATATAAAAGCACAGGAGCAAAATCAGTTCAATATAAAATATTTTTTTACATTTATAATTTATATATTTTAGGCAAAACATTCTCGCATAAAATGTGATACGTAAGACATATCGTTTTATAACACATTAAAAACAGAAAAATTAATGCAGAGAAAACTCATCAATGACAATCGCTTTTTAAAATATGCATGTCATGGAACAAACCATTGAATCTTGATGAAACTTCTGACAAGAAGTTCTGATTTAAGCACAATCTTCAACAACAGATTAACAAGATAATATTCTTGTCCATTACAATTTTTATTGAAAAAATTCAGAACATCTTGGCTAAAAGTACTCTCAATGACAACAAAAATTACTAAATTTTAATTGTAAAATAATATTTATTAAAATCACTATTATATGGTTTCTTTGTCAATCATGCAAAATTCGGTTCGCAACACTACACGCTATTAAATCAAACTTGGTACAGCTCCAATATTGCCAAATTTGGTTCAGAAAAAAACAAGTTTCAGGTGCTTTCGTCTACCGGCCGTGGTCAAGCTAGTGAGCTCTTGTCTTTGACTGATACCATTCCAAATTAACACTATTAAATTCAATTAATTATATTTTAAGGATAAATTAATTAATTGATTCTATTTTGATAGTGATAACAGGTAACAATTTGTTGAAATGTTGATTTGCTGACAGATTAAAATCAAAGTCTCAAAATTAAAATAGTTTTTAGATACCAATAATATAATATAATCTTAGCACCGATAATATATACTGATGCTATTTTAAAAATCTTTATTATTTTTCAATAATGAGATACATTCCGCAAGAGAAGAAGAGGGGAAAAGTGGTCACGTGGTTTACGAATAACAATCTCCGCACGTCCGCAGTTTACTATGGAGTCTATAGCCGATGTACCGCTAAAATTAATTGATTTTTCTAATTTAGAAATATACAGCTATCGTGAAAAATTAAAAAGTACTCTTGGAAGTGATTTCTCTTTTCTTGATGTTAATAAAAAGGGTCTTCTCTTGTTCAAGGAAAAACACGTGAATAACATTTGTTTTAAAGTAATGCCAGATAGTAAGGTACTTGTAGCAAGCTATGTTAAGGCAGAAATGAAGAAAACAACTAATTATAAAACGTCTGTGGAAATTTCTGCAGAAAATGAGGTAAGATTCATCAATTTTCTTTTATGCACAATGCTCAGCTTTGAATTTATTAGGAATATTAAGTGTATATCAATATTGAAAAATATTCCCGAGACCTTGAATAATGTTTTCCAAACTGTAAATATTTGTTAATAGTTCATGAATACTTGTTCTAAATTATTGAAGTAGTTGAATTCATGCAAGATCCGCTTATTTGCAAAAATATTAACACCAAGCCAATTTTCTCTTATTAATTACAGTGCCATAGAACATGCTATACCACTAAATTTTTATTAATTTCATCACGTTGTGTTTTAATAATGTGGCGCTTATAATCAAGTCTTAATCAATACGCATAATGTACTCTTTTTTATCGCGTTTTACTGTAAAATAAAGAAATATCTATGACCAAAAAATTATTAATTACGGCAAACTCAGTTGTGCAAATCCATACAGTTTTCTTTTTGACATTTATACTGTAATATAAAAAATACATGTTAATCTGAAGTTTATGCTATCTATAGATTAAGATTCAGTTATGAACAATTAGATTTCAAGGGATACAAAATTATGTATTAATTTTGAACTGTGTATAATATTAATATCAATACTGTCACATAATTTTAGGGCAACTGTATTTATAATGTTCCAGACATTTGAGTCTACCATTTTTGAAAACCATCTTGTTGTGCTTGTCAGGCTGATAAAATTGTGGCTTAAAATTATAATAGTAATTATTTTTTTTTTTCAGTGTAGACCAACAACATACATCAACATTATTTTATATATTTCCTCTTGCAGTATACAGAATTATAATTGCAAATGATTCATGAGATTTCAAAAAGTACTGGAAATAATTTAAAAAATAAAGTTAATTAATATTATATGAAATCAAATAGAAAGCTTTCAAATTTTACTGATAAAACTATAAATGTTCAATGTGTGTTCTGGTTTTATGATGTACATAGAAATGAGTGTCTCAATCCTCCCAACATGTATTGTCACTTTTTCTACACTGTTTCTTTATAAATGCTTGGCCATCTAAAAGTTGTTACCTTTACATAGGCAAGTATTATTCTTAAACTGTCAATACCATCTCATATTCTGGTGGCTTGTCGGAATATACTGTTGCATTGTAGTGCTTTAAAATAATTTTGCATAGTAACAAAAATATAAATGTTGTATAGTTCCAAAACACAAAATACTTCAACATTTTGATAAATTAACACTTATTGGCTGCATGAGTTGAACACAAGAATGTTTCTTTATGTAAATTAAATATTTAAGACATTTTCTCTTGTTATATGAATGTGTGTATGACTCATAACTTAAAAATTATTGGACTTTGAAACCTATTGAATCATTTGTAATAACCTTGCATATGGTCTCAGAATTTCATTAGTTTTAATATTTTTTATTACAGATTCAGACTGCTATTTGTGAGTGCCCTGGCGGATCTAATCCTGCAAGTTGCAAACATGTTTTTGCAATGCTTTCTGCATTGGTTGATTACAGTCAAAAAAAATTATATGAAGCTCCAACTGAACAGTTACAAAAATGGCATCGACCAAAGCCGAAACTCCTATCACCAAAAAAGAGTTCAGATCTATTTAAGACACATGCTTCTAATTATTCAACCACCAATTCTGTTAACTATTCAGCACTTTTTGGAGAAAACTGTAATTTTCCAATATTCTCTGTATTGGAATGTACAGACCATCTATTTAAAGTCGGAACAATTCCTCTGCCAGCATTGGTATATACCAAGCTAAATATTGAAATGCCCGACTTCTTAAATATAGAAGAGGTGCTTTACTTCCATCAAAACATAAAAATTAGCCTAGAGGAAGCATGGGAGATAGAGCTACAAACTACAGAACAGAGCAAGAGCAATTTGTGGAAGAAGCACCGCCAGATAAGACTAACATCTTCTGCCTTTCACAGTATTGCTCACAGGATGGCGGACTTTGATGTACTGGCAGCAAATATATATAGGAATCATGAAAAAGACCTGAGCAAATTGCCAGCAGTCTCATTTGGTTCCAGGCATGAAAGTGTTATCAGAAATTTTATTAGGAGCCAAAATGAATCCTATATTTTGAGAAAAGTTGGAGTTGTTACCGACCCACGTATTCCATTTTTGTGTGCATCACCTGATGGCTTACTTTTTAACAAAGAAAATGTTCAGCTCGTAGAAATAAAATGCTGTTACAATCCTGAAAATGTTGAGCTGAATCAGCTTGCCAAAAGACCAAATTTTTGTTTACACAATGTGGATGGAATTTGGAAACTTAAAACAACTCACGCATACTTTTATCAGATTCAAGGACAATTAGCAATAAGCAATTTAACAGAATGCCAGTTTACTTTTTATTACAGATATCCAAATCATATTCACACAGAGATTATACATTTTGATCCTGTATTTTGGAATGATTTGAAACAACAACTTAAAAATTTTTATTTCAATTATTACATTAAATTCTGTTTAAGCTGTTAAATTTTATATTGGCAGTATATCCTTCGATTTGTTCATTTTATCATGTGCTAATTTCTATACTACCATAACTGTCTGGTAATTTCTTTTTGTTATTTGATACCTTACTATGTGTTGTATATTGTAAGTTTCATAAAATTCTACACGTAACTTTTTCAGTAATCGTGATTTTTCCTTAATTTATGATAACCAGTGTATAGACATTGTAAGTAATACCTACTGTTGACATGTTCCAGCTGTATAAAGAATTATGTAAATATGTAACTTGCCTTTATGTATAAAAGCAGGCAACAATGAGCTGTTGGTAACAGTGACACCCCCACAGTATAGTGGATAATAGAGAATTTGTTCTCGGGGACCTGCATACCATTTTACATTAAGGCTGTAATTACTTTAAATAATCATCAATAATTGATGATTCTTTCATCAAGCCTTTGGTGAACTTAACTCATTTAAGATATAATTATGTTATTGGGATCAGTATCAAATCATGATTTCCTTATCATGTTTGATGTGACTGAAAACTATCTAAATTTCTTACAACTTTAGCTCTTTTATTAAAATTATTGGAAAAAAGAATTTGACCATTTACTAAAATCTGATGTGACATTTAACAAATCTTACCAATAAAATAATTCTCTTAAAATGGATTAAAAGGTGCACAGACTAATATTGTTTTCTACATGAAAGAGTTTAAAATAAATCAAATTACTGCATAATTGAAAGTACTCAAGTATTTTCAATTCAAGAATTGGCCATTGTAACATAAAGGCCAATACTTGAATTGAGAAAGTATAAATAATGACCATGCTTTTTCATTATTGGCATCGCACATACATAGTTTGCTACATGCCATTGGCATAGAACAAGTACTGCCTAGTTGTCAGTTTTACTTTAGTGATGCACATGATATTGTCTGTCACAGTGCTCTGCAATACTGCACCAGCACACATTTGTAGTAGTATAATTTGTTATGATTCATGCTTATCCTCATATACAAGGTGAGCCTTACACCTCGCACTTTTAATCGGCTGTAAAGCTCTCGGCCTGATGAAAAAACAAAAGGAGAATTAAGACAGCACTGGCTGATGAGGTTGTAGGTATGTTACACGTATGTAATCATTCATAGGGACTCATGGAATTCATGTTGGGTGATCTAGGTGACCAAATCATTCACTGGAATTGTCCAGAATGGTTTTCCAAACCAGGCATAATAAAACTAAATGCAATGGTAGAATAATTATGATAATACATTTTTATCTTCAAATGATTGACGATCCATGTTAATTTTTTCATTATATAATAAAAGAAAATGAAAATTTTTTTAAATTAATCATTTTATATAAGATTTTAAAAAGTACACATGTTTATAAAACAAAAAATATTTCCATTAACAAACGGTATGAAGTAAAAAATATGTACACATTTTGGGGAATACATTAACCATCTAACTTTTTTTTTTTCCGAATTTAAAGGTAAAACATTTATCAGAGGTTTATTAAAATTCGTTAAAAATGCAACAATAAAAAATACCTCATTTAAATTATGTAGGCTATTGTATGGAATAGCTCCCTCAAAATAGCGGAATATTTTTATTCTTCCTATTGCCCGTTCAATATGCACTCTTTTAT
Source organism: Stegodyphus mimosarum (assembly GCA_000611955.2). Lineage (NCBI taxonomy): Eukaryota > Metazoa > Arthropoda > Arachnida > Araneae > Eresidae > Stegodyphus > Stegodyphus mimosarum. The sequence goes on from KK112335.1 coordinate 205,033, forward strand.
TGGAAATAGCTTTATTTTCACTTCGTTGTTCAAGAGTGAACTGAATGTTTCCTTTCAAAAAGTGTGGGATTTTTAATTGACATCCTTTTTTAGATAATTCTGAATTAATTGTAAATCCTTTATCTGCTAATACTAAATCTCCTTCCTCAAGCAAATCAAGTAACTGACTTTTTAAAAAGAGAGCTTTATCTGATATTGAACCACACCACAAATCTGAAATAAAGGTAACTGCTCCAGAAGGAGAGATGCCAACTAGTGCTTTCAGTGTATTGGCATTTTTGTAGTAGCTAAAAGTTAGTTGTTGTTCAGTAGGATTGCATGGCCTCTGTATTTCGATCTCTGTACAGTCAATGATTACTCGGCAATTTGGATATTGCTGTAAGAATTGCAGAGGCATGAACTCTTTAACTTGGTCCTTTTTTGGCCATATATTCACACATTTAAGCTTAGTATAAACAATTCTGGTTACACAATTGAAAATCTTTGAAACTGTAGAAGAAGCTATTTTAAAAATTATTCCTAGAAATTCATTTGTGGTTCCTGTTCGTGTTTTCACTAGAAACATGAAAAACTGATCAATAGGTGGCATTCTATCTTTCTTCAACAAATCTTCCGATAAATTTAGAAAGTTGAATATTGTCATGAATGTCTCATGGGAGAAACCTGTTAAGCATTTCATATTTACTTTTATCCTCTCATTAGTTGAGGAAAACTCATTCAACAAAACATTATTTTGTGCAGTATCCAGTTTGTTTCTCATTTCATAAAATTCATTTAAAATTAACAAAAAAGACTCGTCAGTTTGTGATGCCACTGTCTTCTTTATGCAAACAGGAATATTTGCTCTGAAAAGGAAAAGAAAATATATATTGTAATAAATAATTTCACAGTTCAAATAAAACAAAAATTCTAATATTAAAATAAATACTTTTCTTCAATAGTAAAAGTAATGTCCCAAATTTCAAGCATAAATTGCAGCTCCAACACCACAGAATAGTTATGGTTGAAATTCATATTCAGCAATTAGTCAAGCAATATGCTTTTTTTTCTTTTTTTAATGTCGCGATAGACAGTCAAACAACATTCATAGTCATATCATTGGTATTTTTTTAAAATATATATCTACAATTTCTGGATATTTTACATGAAGATTTCAAAACGGGACATACATAACTAAGGATGGGTTGTAGTCAATGTTATAAAAAAAATATATTGTCGATGACAAGCTCCAAGACCAAAATAAATGCATAAGTGTAAATGAAAAGAAAACAGTCTTTTTAATAATTTAGGAATAAATATATGTATAATATAAAGATACTTAGCCAGGTATAAAGTATAAATGTTTTGAATAACAATTCCCTGCCCCATTTTGGTGATACTACACCATGCTATACGTTGCTATAGAATTAAAAAATCCAACATCAGTAGGGAAAATGAAATAACTTTCATTTAAATTACAAAAAAAGAAACATATCTTTAACGAGATCCAACATATTATGTAACAAACACCTAATTTGTCACTTGCATCTAGCTAAAGTACCAAAATAACTGATAAATTTAAGATATCTGAATATCAGTATAAATAACATTTTATTATAAAAAGATATTTCTAAAATATCTATTCTGGTACAGTACAACAACTTAATATAAAAATGCATTCTCTTAGCTAGAAAGGTATCAATATAACTGATTTAGGTACTTTTCCATTATGCACCTGCCATGCATTTTGATATGTATGTGTGTGAATAATAGAAAAGTGCCATATGTGTGTACATATATACCACCCCGCACATACACACACATACCAAAATGCATGGCAGATATATTATGGAAAAGTTCTCTCATTTATTTGGCATGCATTTGATGAACTATTTAAATATTTATGTAATATATAGAATTTTCGGTACTTCCTTATTATAGAAGTTCCCAAGACTGAATCGCTAATCAACCGAAACATCTAATTGAAATCATTCCACATATTTCTCATACCTCGATACATGTTACTTATATCTTGGTTGATTAGTAATTAAATTTGGGGGACATTTTACTAAATTTTCAATTTTTTTCTGAAACTTTTACATACAAATAAGACGACACACTATCTATAAAAATTATATTTAAATCAGTAATACTAAAGCATTTAGAAGCTTAAAATTTCTAGGTAATAAGTTATATGCAAGGATAAACTTAAGCCTAGCATCTAATATAGTACCTGACAATGTGATATTAGTAATCAGAATCCGGTGAAGTAAATAACAACTCAGAAATCAAATTCAATAAATTTATTGAAAAGTATTATCAGCAATGGTGAAAAGTATTATCAGCAATGGTAAAAACTGAAGTAAGAAACAGTTATGATAAAAGAATAAAACAGCAAAGAAATGAGGAAGCCTCGCTAACTTCTTCACCAGTGAAGTGTCTACCAAAGTTGTATCAATTGAAGTAAGGAACATGATAAAAGAATAAAACACCAAAGAAATAAGTGCTTAACACATAAGTAATAAAAATCCTGTCGAATACGAAATAATATGCTTCAATTAAGTTGTGACCAAGGCAATTTTCATTTTAAAAACTATCAGCTGCAAAAAATATTGAAACAGGAAGAAATTAATTAAATTGCTTACTATACCAATTATGCTTTTATCTTTTTCTAAAACCAAAAGTGCAGAAAAATTAAAAATAAAAAACTTCCGTCTCTAGTTTTCATATACAAATACTGCAAGTACTTCTAATAAAACTAGTAGATAGTTACCTCTTTTCTCTGGAACTTTCCCGTGATGGTTCACCAAACACATAACTAGTTCGCTTACGAGTGGTTCCTTTAGTCAAATTAAAAATAAATTTCGTTAGCACAGCATCTGCCTTTAATGATCTCCTGTTCGTGAATGGCTGGTATATGAAACATTCTTCTTCAAAATGTTCAGAGCAAATTCTGGTATTGGGAGTTGGATTAAAGTTTTCCCTTTTTATTCTTATTATCCACTCTTTACGCAGATTTTCATCCTTAGGAAACAGATGAAAGGAAATCTTATTTTCTTTGCATTTGTCCTTCATATTGTTATTTGAACAACCGTATGCACAACATGCAGTAGGCATTGTCAACACTCAGAAACTGGAAATGTAAACAGCAATTTAGAAATCAAACTAAAAATTAAAACGATAATGCGAAAATGCTAAATGAATTAATTATTAGGTCAAGGAAAGAATTCATAAATAAATATTAACAATCAAAACATGGTAAAGCAGCAACAAAAGAGCATCATGAAGATGACATAACATATAAGAGTTACTAAAATTATACTAACCAGATGAACGAACGGTTAATTAACAGATGAAATAATAATTAAAGATGAAATGCAAATTTCATAACTAAATAAACAAAGTTTTCGAATTTTCAACACACCGACCACAGTACAAGCCTGTTTGTTTACATTAGCAGTTCTTACATCACGTGACCTCCGACGTCACCGGAATGTATCTCATTTGTTAATACTGTATTGCAACATGCTCAATCTTTAATTTCTTTACGGTGGAGGTGGTCTATGGGTATTCAACTTGTGGTATATTTGTTGACGGCTGTAGTGGATTAGTTAACGTACCGGTAACTTTTAAATTTATAGTAAATTTCTCAAAAGAGTGCAGTCATTGTATGTCGTTTGCCGTTAGATCATGATATATTTTCCTGTTTAATGAGGGATGGTAAATGTGCAGTTTTGAAGTGTGTTATCGATTTTTTTATTTCAAATTTTACAAATCCAATTTTGCATTGATTAATTTGTTTTCGCTGATTTAACATTTCGAAATCTACTATAATTTTAACATATTATATATTTTATTATCATACGGCATACTGCTATTTAGGGTGCAGTCAAACTTATCCGAAAGCAACAATAAAGCGGTTTACTCATATTTTTCATGTTCTTCGCGTTCTACCTAAATATCATAATTTGTAAGCATTCTTTTTCATGTTCTATGAATTTGAATTTTAGTTTTTGTGTGTTATTTTCTACTTTCTGTCGTAATTATTAGCGAATTTTTTCATATTTAAATTGTAATTATTGGAAATTATGTAAAACAGTATGCTGCGAAGCAATCTTAGTTCAGAATGCAAATTAGAACTTTGAATTACCCTTTCAAGATTCGAAGTTTTGTGCATTTAGCCAAAGAAAGTATGTAGCCAAAGAAATTTCGGCTCTAGTGTAGAATTGGGTGCCCCTTGTTTTTTGGCGAAACATTTTGTTCAGTTTTGGCGATGAAACCTCATTTCTGTTTACCATCAGAGATCTAACATGGTTTTAGCTTCTTGATTTATTTAATTGAAAATAAATCGATGTGCACATGGACAAAGTCAAAATATGCAATGACTAGTTTGTGCAATTCTCTGATGTTTTTTTTAAGTGAAAATAAGTCAATGTGTACATGGACACGGAGTTTGTCAAATTCTTTGACTTCTTGTTTTGGTTTTGTGTAGCGGCCATCTTGAAATTGTGTCTTATTGGCGCCGATCTTGGCATCAAAACAGAATCGCCAAACAACAAGGGGCACCCAATTGTAAACTTTTCGAAATTTCTTTGGCCATTTAGCCAAAGAAAGTATCTTCAGTTCTTTCCCTCTCGCATAGACTCCGTTAAAAGTAAACCTTGTGTCATAGTAATGTAATTTGTCATAATTCTGTCCACTTAGATGAAAATCATGATCTCAAGTAATGTTTTGATAACATTGCTAAAATTTGACTGGTTTATAAATGTTATAAATCAGTCACGGTTACATCAGTTTAAAAAATATACAATATGTATTTATTTTATGCATTTTTTGCTCTATATTTGCTAGACCCTTTTTTTAGAAACATTTATATAAATCCTTGGTGGTGAAACCAGTAGTATAAAACTTCTAGTACAAAATTTGTATTGTTAATTTGTCTTCAGGTTTTGCCTTTTTCTTGCTTTGAAATTACTAACTAATCGTAGTGATATTGTTTTCATTTACATCAGCTTGCTACTTATCTTTTTGGTGAATTTATCTTTTTAGTGATATGGATTGTTTAATATAAGCAAGTGATATTAGGGGTATATGTCTAAGCTACATTTTGACCGAGAGTCTAGCAGATGATGGAATTTAAATTATATCCATATAAGAAACCAGATGCGGTAGGGTAAATCATTGCACTTGTGAAATGATATTCTCTATTTATTGATTCATTAAGTTTATTACTTAAGCTTATTGATTCATTAAGCTTATTGCTGAAGGTACCTCTCTGCTTTGGTTGGTATTTGAAGCATTGTTTGAGTTAGACAAGTTAGATCAGCATCAGAAGCTAATTAAAAACTGCGATGAAAATGCGCTTTAGCCCACTGCTTGGCGATGTTTTGAAAATTGCTAATTCGGCGCGTTTCTGCGAAACGTCTTTGCAATTAATTGCAACCTTCCCGACACGCTCCACGAAAACCTATTGTAAACAAAACATAGAATTCTAAAGCATAAATTAGTATGGAAACTGTTGCCACAAAAAGATAATAAAATAATATGCAAAACGAACATTACGATCATTGAAATATTTGTCAGTTAGGTTTAAATTAATTATTTACATTTTATGTTGTAATACTTACACATTTTATGCCGTTACATAACCTTTCCGACACGCTCCGCGAAAACGTAACCAAAATGGCATCCAAGAAAGAAGGAATTTTTTTTAAAAGGGCATTAAAATTACAAACGATACCATGTACACACCGTTCCGTTTTAACTTAAAAAAAATATCTGAGAATTGCACAATGTAGGCAACGTACACAAATGAACAAAATAAGCTAAAATAACGAAAATAAATTACAAGAAAATGCCATGTGCACAGCGTTCCTTTTAAACTTAAAAAAAACTTCAGCGAATTGCACAATGTACGCAACGTGCACAAATGAACAAAATAAGCTAAAATAACGAAAATAAATTACAAGAAAATGCCATGTGCACAGCGTTCCGTTTTAACTTAAAAAAAACATCAGCGAATTGCACAATGTAGGCAATGTGCACAAATCAACAAAATAAAATAAATTGCAAACGATACCAGCGTTCTGTTCTTCAGCTGAGCCAAATTATTTCAATAAAAGGCAACAAAATATAAAAATTAAGCAACTTGCACTTCCAATAAAGTAATAAATGTACATGTACATTCACTCACCTCTCTCAGCATCACAGCTAAATCCATACCGACTCGGTATTTAGCGAAATATAAGGTACGAAAATAGCAAACACTCAACACAAAAACACCGCATTCAAAGAATACAACGACAACTGAAATAACTACTTAAATTAACACGTAAGAATTTCGAATAAACCGCTACGTCATCTCACATTACCAATAAAACCGTTCTTTATAAAATAGGAAATACGCATGCGCGAAAGCTACATGTTTCCGTAGCTTCAAAATACCCAGTCAGCCATGTTCGCGGATATACGGAGTTACCCATGTTGGCGCGTTTATTGCTCATTCAAAAACAATCGCCGCCAAGCAGTGGACTAAATTGCATTCCAACCAAAACTGCTTGCACATTGAAAGGAAGACTGTGTAAATTTCTTAAATGCTTGATATATCTATCTTCTTCAGACTGGGTTTGTCAGGTATCATAACACCTCTGCAAAATAGCATTTTGTGCCAAACCCACCAAATCCAATGCTTTCTAGCTTTATTTGTTTGGGTTGCCTACTTTGTTTATAAAGTTGAATAGCCCCTTAATAGATCTCCGGTGTAATTCTTTAGTATTGAGAATACCTAAAGTAGTCATGAGAATGAGGGCAAGGACATCATACTCATATATAATATGGTGTGCTGTTTTCTTGTTCTTACAGCATTTCCTGCATATAGGGTCTTGTTGAAAAAGTCTGAAGTATGAGGGTGTTTTCTGAAAAAGTAGTGCTCTGTGATGAAGCTCATAATTATTTGTATCTTCAATCTGGTGTACCTAAGAATTTCAAAGGCAGTCTCAGCAGAAGGTCTGATAAACAACTTTTAGCATGTTTTTGTGCAGAAGAATCGAATCAAACTTTATTCATTTCCTGTTTTTCCCATTTAAGGAGGACACTCTTTGCAGTCTTCATATTGATACCACAAAAGGGTTCCGCATCTTTTGGATTAAAACGCAATTCCTATTTTGCAAGTTCATCTGCCTTTACATTACCTTCAGTTCCCTTACGTTCTGGCACCCAGATTATGATTACCTTGCTTCTGGATTCCAAAACAATCTTTGATTTAATTTGAAATGAGTATAAAGCTTTTAGTGCTGCTTGACTGTCATTAAAAGTGAGAATCCACTTACCATGGTAGCCTTTTCTTATATTTATTATTATTTATCTATTTATTATTATTTAGTTATCTGTTATTATCTATTTATTTTTTATATATTTAAGTTTTCTATAATATGCATAAATCTGGTGTTTTTACTTGTAAAGCTTCATTCACACTGGTCCGTTGAAGCAAAACGTGGGAAAAAACGCCTTCTGTATATGTCAGTTCACACCAGCGCACCAACTTTCGCTTTAAAAGTTGTCATATGCTCGCACTAGATGACTCTACATATCAGAAACCTGGGGGAAAACGTGAAACTTTTGTGTGGTATTTTGACTTTTTGCGGTTACATTTTTAAATCAAAATGGATTTAATTTCTGCTCAATTAAAACTTATTTTACTTCTTGCTTTGTGTAAGAGAAGCAGAATGTGGTGGTTTATGTTAATATGTGAGAGATGACTGCAGTAAGGAGATGCAAATAATTTAATTGACGAAATGCGCTTGAACAAAATGAAATTTCTTTTAGTTACTTTCACATGATACCTCATCAAATCAATGAATTTCTAGCCTAATTTATTCAAAAGCAGAACACTAATTTTTGTCAGAATATCGTAGAAAAGAATCGCTTGAAGACAGGAATGGGATATCCCAGAAAAGAATTGTTATATATATCTAATTTAATTTATTTATGAATTTTGTGGAATGATAATTAAAAAATCTTAATTTCATGATTCTATTTTGAAGAGTAAATTTTTCATGGGGTAGAATACTATAAATCTTTTTGCATGATGTATAAACTTCCCTTATTTTGAAAATAAATAATGTTTACATAATCCAAGTTCAGAAAACAAAACATTTATTTTACATATTTTTAAAGAAAGAACGTTCTGAAACAACATATTTCATCTGCACAGTCTACTGATGCTCTCACTTCAAAGCATTACACATCCAAAAGAACAAATCGAAGAATTACAGAAGCGTTGTTGCCACACAAGAAACGAAATATAGTTACAAACTTCACACAATAATAAAACAAAAACACACTTTTGAAAAATACATAATAATAATAAAAATAGTAATAATAAAATTCTTATTTCAAAATAAACAATATTGTGTTGATTATGCAACACCATAAATGCTTCCTTAAATTAACTTTTCTTAATTCGTTTAAATAATGCAATAGAAAAGTATATTTTGCTTAGATATATGTAGTATTTACAGCATTACTAAATTAAATATCACATTTAAAAAAAGCATTTAAGTTAATAAACAACAGCAGTTTTTTTTTTTTAAATGTTTTAGTTTCTTGTCTTATGTGCATATTTTTTGCCTTAAATGTAACATTATACTTCAATTACTCATTTATATATTAATGAACAGCCACTATCTAAAGATTTATTTTATAAGGTCATTTTTATCTAAAATTCATTGACGTAACTTCATTTTATATAATACTTCTTTTTCTGTGTTAAAAATTGAATTCCACAATTAGAAAATTTGCTAATGCTCATGCAAAAGTTCTTTAAATTAATGAAAAATTATCATCAAGATTAAACTTCTGGTAAAGTTTATATATAAATTGTTTGAAAAGGGATCATGCATGTTCAGAAAAACAAACATGAAGCCTTTAAAATGCATAGAAGTATTCCATAAAATCTGCTATATACACTGGTGAAATAAATTAAGAAAAGTTGCATATTGAAAAGAACTGAACTAAAGGAAAAACCACTGGTTTTAGATAAAAATGCAAATCTCGTACGGCAAATACGTAAGCATACACATGCGTGCAGGCGGAGCTAGCAGAAAAATAGGCTTTACAAGCACATAGAGGGTAAGATGAATTGTGTTAGCATTGAAACAGTAAAAGTTAGTAACACCAACGTTTAGATGATGGAATGAGGTGGCAAATTGTGGGAAGGCTAGAGGCAGGCCAATCGCAAGTCCAGATATGCAGAGTTTACTGCCCAGCATCGTGTGTAACCTATGGAAACAGTTCCAGAAAACTGGATCCATTGAGAGAAAGCTTGGTCATCCAAGAGCCATGACGGCCAGAGAAGATCGCTATTTGTCCATTTTAGCGAGGCTTAGCAGAGGGGCTACAGCTTCTCAGCTCTCTCAGGACCTGTATGCAGCCACAGGAACCCATGTAACAAGGGGGACTGTTTCCAAAAAACTGAATGAGAGAAGGTTGTTTGCCAGAAGACCAGGTGTTTGAGTCCCACTCACATATACTGACAGGAGAGTCTGATTAGCATAGTGCAGGCATCATGGTAATTGGAGTACGGAGCAATGGGCGACTGTTCTGTTCACCGACAAGTCCCGTTTTAGCCTAAACACCGATTCTCGCTGTACTTTCATATGGAGAGAGCCAGGGACCCACTACCTACTCTCCAATGTGTGCGAAATCAGCAATTATGGTGGTGGCAGAGTAATGGTCTGGGCAGGCATTATGTTGGATGGCCGCACACCGCACCACGTCTTTGACAGAGACTCTGACTGGTGTGAGATATAGGGATGAGGTCTTGTAGCTCTATGTTCACTTTTTCCGAGATGCAGTGGGCGATTTCATCTTACAGGACGATAATGCAAGGCCACATAAAGCTCTTCTGGTCGACGAATTTCTCAAGAGTGAGGATATTCACTGGATGGATTGGTCAGTCACGTCTCCAAAACTCAACCCTATAGAGCATGTCTGGGATGCTCTGGGAAGGACAGTTGCAACTCGCAACCCCCTCCAAGAAACATCCAGGAACTGAAAACGGCATTGCTGAATGAATGGGACCAGTTGCCACAGACACTGATAAACTGCTTTATTTCCAGTATGGCATCACACTGCGAGGCCTGTGTGGCTAGTCTCTCCAGTAGTTCTGGAGATCGTAGATCAAATATGAAAACTCTCTTAATTTATCTCACCAGTGTACTAGCAAGCTTCTTTTCTGTATAAATAAGTTTTCTTAATTTTTTAATTAAATGGTTTACTCATCACCACTCGTTTAAAATATAGTCTCGTGTCAGCCGAAATAGAATCAGATCATCTTATGAATTATACTAAAGGCTCGTTGTCAAAAGAAGAATAATGCACACAATGCCAAGGGAAAGTTTATATGAATGATAGATTAAATTAAAAATAAATGCAAGCTTCTTGTGACCCCCCCCCCAAAAAAAAAGATGCTGTAGATATTAAAAAAGAAATTGATGTATTCGTACCATCATCAAAGGTAGGAAAAAGCAAGGCCTAAACCCGCAGTATAAGTTCCTAATACATGCTGAATTTTCTACTTGAGCATGTTACCTCCGTGCTAAGGTATCTTGCGTGTAAGTATGGTTTTTCACACTTCACCTTCAGGAAACTGAAGAAGCATCTAGGCTACTCTGAAACTAGCGATAATATGTTCTGTAAATATTTATTTTTTAAATACCAACTCCATTACAACACGACTCCTGGTGACACTTGAATCCAAAATCCATAACTCGAGAAGCCAACGTTTTATCCTTCTAGGAACCAGAGGAACAATTTATATATGAACTTAACCAGAGCAACCTTAAATTGATGTAGATATATTTTAAGAAAAATTCAAAATCTGGAATTTTGAAATCCATCACTATTTTCTTGCAACAATCTATTGCATTATATTATTCTGTAAAATTTGTCAACCATGTATAATTTATGGTTGATTATTAAGGTTTATTCTGCTAATAAACTTGAGAGTTTTCCTTTAAATAATTTATAAAGCTACTTATTCTGTTAGCATGTGCATTTTTTTATTATTATCTGAAATTTTTATTAAGATTAGTCCATTTGACTTTTTTTTTTAATCAAGAATTTTTGAAAATGCAATCATTTAAAAACCATGGTATAAACTGGGCGTTTGAAACAAGATGCCTGAAACTGATGCGTCAAGTATTGAAAAGCTGAAGTTAAGTCAACTCACATGTTCTCTAATAGTCCGGAAAATGACGCCTCTGAGCTCACTTCTGACTGGTCAATGCTTTCCACCCGAATGCGTGACCACATTGGTGTGAACTGGTCTTAACTGTATCAAATGCTTTTTTGCATTATCTTAACCATAACACAATGTGATATTTTGAAGTACAAGATAATTTTAATATCATTTTGTTTATCTGTTCTGCTTTATGGTTTCATACCTGCCAACTTTTACAAATTTTTCGTAATTTTTACGAAAATGCGTTTGTTTTTACGATCGTAATCCATTTTTTACGATTTTTTTCCTCTTTCAAGTGTTTTTAATGATTTTTGTCGAAATTTTAGAATTTTTCGCCAATTCAGCGATTTTTTGCTAATTGCATCGTGTTTTACCGATTACTTCGAATCCAGTAACCTGCGGTTTCTCCCTAATGGCAGTGGAGATATTGGCAAAGAAAACTATAAGACCAATCTAAATTAAAATCCAAGCTTTATTTTTTCAACTTAAATAAAATAAGGTAATATTGTAGCTTTTAAAACCATTGAAAGGAAAGTATCATAATGCTGACTCAGCACTCAATAATGCCCCAGCGTACATATATATAGTTCGGCCAACCCGCCGATCTTGACGTCATCGGCCAATCAGCGGCAACCACGTTAGCTTACCGCCGATTGACCTCCGATCTAATTTGCATGAGGAAAACTAGTCAACAAACGGCCCTCTTTTCCTCATGCAAAGACAAAAACAAAACTTACAGAATTACAAAAGTTCATAGTTCAGTTCTATTTTACGAAAACACTTATTGTCTTTAAACACTGAAAACATCTAAACAAAACTTCTTTAAATTAACAGCAGTTGTCGCTTTTGTAAATAAGTCCGCAGTATTTAATTTACTGGGGATAAATTCAAGGTCAAATAATCCATCATTTACTAGTCTTCTAATAAAGTGATATTTTATGTCTATATGTTTAGTCCGACGATTTTCTATTGGCGATCTAGAAAAATCAATGGCAGACTTGTTATCGCAAAATAGTTTACATTCTTTTAAATTAAACTTTAAAATTTCATCTTGTAAGACATTTTTCGTCCACATTAATTCCTTCGCTGCCTCCGATAAGGCGATATATTCCGCTTCCATAGTTGATAAGCTTACACACTTTTGTTTAACAGTTTTCCAGATTACTGGTACTTCATCTAAATATAATATAAATCATCCCGTGGACACGCGGTCATCCCTATTACTTGCATAATCAGCATCTGAATAACAATATAAATTTAGATGTTTAATCCTCGATAAGTTTAATTTATATAGTTTAGTACTATTGAGATAACCAAGCAATTTCAACAATGCTTCCCAATGCCTAATTCCAGGATTCTCCTGAAATTGTGATAAGATATTTACTGCATCCCAACAGATTTCTAAAAGGTAATTTACGCATTTCTGCACTTATGGATGGACAATCTAATTTTGTAAGAATAGTGCCCTTAGCTATGGGAACTGAAGTTACTGGTATCTGGAAATGTTTAAATTTTTCAAATATTTCTTCGATATAATTTTGCTGATGTATAAAAAGCCCATTTTCGTTCTCTAAGAATTCAATTCCAAGTAACGTTTTAGTTTTGCCTAATACTTTCAGATCAAAAAACTTACTCAACTGTGAAATTACTTTATCTATACTATGTTGATCTTTACTAAAAATCACAATATCATCTACATATAACAATAGAATTACATTAGAACCCTTATAAACACAATTACACCATTGTATTTTCTTAAAATGTAGATTTTCTAAAGTGCTTTCAAATTCACAAAACCATTCACGACCGCTTTGATGTAGACCGTAAATGGCCTTGTGTAATAAACATACTTTATTTTCCTCTTCAATAAATCCCTCCGGTTGGGTCATATATATTTTCTCATTTAGGTTTGCGTATAGATATGCATTCTTTACATCTAACTGACAATTAGTCCATCCATACAAACATACCATTATAGTGAAAAATATTCTTATGATTGAAAAATTTGCTACAGGACTGTAAACGTCATCAAAATCTTCACCTCTTTTCTGCCTGAATCCCTGTGCTACCAAACGTGCTTTATGTCTAACTACCTCATTCTTTTCATTTCTTTTTAGCGTATATACCCATTTGGTTCCCAGCATAGTTTTATTTTCTGGCTTTTCGACTAATTCCCAAACATTTCTTTTCTTCATTGTTTCAATTTCTTCTTTCATTGCCTTACTCCATTCTTCGGCATTTACTGATTTTCGTGCTTCTTCAAAATTTTGTGGGATAACAATTTCTACGGAATTTGCCTCTTCAGATACGGAACTAGTCTCCTGTTCTACAAAATTAACTTTCCCGGAGTATTCGTTTCTGCCACTAAAGTCAAACTTATCTTTTTCAAATTTAATATTTCTTGCCTCACAATACTTTTCAATATCATTATGGGATCTAAAACGAGTGTCTGTTCCTTCTACATAATAATATATGTCTGTACGTGTTCCGTCTGGTCTTTTAACGGCTTTTCTTTGCCAGTTTAAGTCTGATACTTCTTTCGGGATAGATTTGTCTTCTGACGACTTTAATTCTTTTCTAGAAGTTTCCTGTTCTTCATCTGATTCTGCTAATAGCTCAGATCCCTCTAGTCTTTTAAACTTAGTTTTTGATTTCTGGTCCATGGTGTCATCTACTGCATTCACCCTTTCATCAAACTTCACATGACAGGTTTCTATTAATCTGCGTTCTTCTGGTAACCATATCCTATAACCCCTAGTTTCCTTCGCATAGCCTACCATGATTCCTTCTCTGCATCTCATTTGTAATTTATTTCTAATCTGTTTTGGCACGCCAACATATGCTTTACAACCAAATACTTTAAAATAAACAACACTGGGTTTTCTATTGAGGAACATTTCATAAGGGGTTCGGTTGCTTTTATGACATACTCTGTTCCACGTGTGTACGAAACAGCCAAGAGCTTCTGCCCACCATTCTTTTCCCATTTTACTATCATTAAACATAGCTTTAACTGCGTCTAATGCCGTTCGGTTAAAACGCTCACATACGCCGCTCTCTTCTGGGGTGTACGCATTTGTGCATTCAACACTAATTCCATTTTCGGCTACCTTTCGAATTGCTTGTTACAGAATTCCCCACTGTTATCGGTGCGTATACTAATTAATTTTCTATTCGTCAGTCTTTCCATTTGCCTATGATAATTCTTAAAGTTGTAGAACGATTCATTTTTATTTTTCATACAATACACTGTTACTAATCTACTGTAGTCATCTACAATAGCGAGGAAATATTTACTCCCACCCTTAGATGGAACTGGCAGTGGGCCACAAACGTCTAAATAAACCAACTGCAATGGTTTATCCGATCTCTTCGGAAGAGTTTTAAAAGTTATTCTACTAGATTTAGCAATAATACACGGTTCACACTTCTCCATCGGTTTTTCGATTTCTGGTAACCCTTTCACGCTTTGATTCTTACTAGTATTCTGAATATAATCAAAATTTACGTGGCAAAATCTTCGATGCCATAGCGTCGCATCGTCTACTTTATTCAACTTTCTAGTTTCTGTACCGTAACCAGCTTCCTTTTTATCTGTTGCATATCTAAATGGTTTTACATGATAAAGTCCGTCATATCGTTTAGCATAGCATAATTTATCCCAATTATTGAAGTATATCCACATCTTCCCGTTTGAAACCACAAAATGAGCACCTGCCTTTTCTAACCTTGCTCCTGATAATAAATTTCTCCTTAGATTTGGATTATATAGCACGTTATCTAACTCAATCCAATTTATTCGATTGCCTACTTTTACTGCAAATTTAACGGTACCCTTTCCTAGTACTTTACTTTCACAATTTCCTACAGCTAAAGACATACGTATATCGTTTATTTCTTCAAAATTTATCATTAAATTTCTATTATTACAGAAATGAGTTGTAGCTGCAGTATCTACGACCCAATTAAATTTATCTGCGTTACATCCTTTATCAGTAGTTGTTACATAATTTTCTACTGACATTAATTCTTTATCTTTAAACTGTCCATTTTTATCGTCTATTTTAAACTTCTGATTTTTACTTACATTTTCTTTACACTGAGCAATTATGTGTCCGAATTTCTGGCATCTGAAACAAGGTCCTATTCTCATATTCCCTAATTTTTTCTTAGATTTAAATTTACTTTCATCTCTATTTTCCCCTGCATTTGAACTAATAGTATTAAATACGCTTACCTTGCTGTCTTCTAAATCAGCATTTACCTGGCGAAGTCGACTTTCTTCCCTTACCAGTTCTTCAGCAATTTTCTCCAGCGTAAAATCTTCGTCCTTCCACCTATAAATCAACTGTACAATGCCGGAATATTCCTGGGGTAATCTTCTTATTGCTTGAAATCCTTTAAAAAGATCTGCCAAATTATGTCCAGCTTCAGCCAACTTCTTTGCAGTCATTCTTATCCTTGCGATGAATAACCCTATTTCTTCATCTGGTGTATATCTAATGCTGAAAAATTCATCCAGTAACTGAATTATCCTTGCTCTTGTTTTGGGTTCGAATTGCTTCTGTAGAACTTCCCATGCTTCTTTACCACTTGAACATTCTTGTATCAGCGGCCTGAACTCAGTTTTAATTCCATAATATAATGTAGTGAAAGCTCGATTCTCTCTCAATGTGAAGTCCTGCTTTTCCCACCTTGTTGCACTTTTATCTAATTCTACTTCTTTGTCTTCTATGAAGCTCCAACAATTTCTATCCAGTAGCAGCATTTTCGTATCGACTTTCCATCGATCCCAGTTGTCGTGGTTTAACAGCTCAAAACCTTCAGGTAGTAATGACATCTTCAATTAAGTGTGAGCACAACAACTTGAACAAACTTCTAAGACAGGTCAGCTTCTTCTCGTCGATAACGGCCCTCTTCACCTACATTCCTTCAATGCTGAGTTGAACTGAGTAACTGGCTAGCTGTTGGCCCTGGGCCCATAACCTAATGGCAGTGGAGATATTGGCAAAGAAAACTATAAGACCAATCTAAATTAAAATCCATGCTTTATTTTTTCAACTTAAATAAAATAAGCTAATATTGTAGCTTTTAAAAGCATTTAAAGGAAAGTATCATAATGCTGACTCAGCACTCAATAACGCCCCAGCGTACATATATATAGTTCGGCCAACCTGCCGATCTTGACGTCATCGGCCAATCAGCGGCAACCACGTTAGCTTACCGCCGATTGACCTCCGATCTAATTTGCATGAGGAAAACTAGTCAACAATTTGCACGTGCTACGAATTTTATTAATACGTCGTTGTTACGAAATGAGTTTAAAAAAAAACCGTATTCTCAATATTTTCAGTTTGCTTACAAATCCGAATTTCCAACAATTAAAGAATCCTTCAAAGGAAATAACTATGCATTTTGCAACGTGTGCGTGTGTGACTTCATAATAAGTCATGAAAGAAGCGACATTGTGAAGCATGTTAAGTCTGAAAAGCATGAAGTTAATGCTTCGGCTACGACAACGTCAAAGAAAGTGGATGATTTTTTTTCAAATTCGGATGCTGATGTCATTTTGGCAGAGTGTTTGTTTACTGCATTTCTCATCGAACACAACGTGCCGCTAAGCGCCGCCGATTACACCAGTCAACTTTTCAGACGGATGTTTCCCGACTCCAAGATTGTTCAGAAATATGCTTGTGCTCGCACGAAAACATCTTCTATTGTGAACGAAATTGCTTGCGATGCAAAGTAAAATGATAGCTGCACTCCAGAATTCAGCATTTTCAGTGTCAATCGATGGCAGCAACGACAGCTAATGAAATAAAAACTCATCTTTTGCATCTTCGTTGTTAAATGGAGACGCTACGGGGGAAAATATTGCCTCCTTGGTAATTAATGAGTTGAAACAACTTAACATCCCAATATCAAACTGCATTTCATTTGGTGCAGATAATGCTCACAGAATCAAACCCTTTAAAAAGAAAATGCTTAGAAGACTCCTCAAAGGTCAACTTTGTTAAAGAAGTTGAAGAGAGGAAGAAACAGTCTTCTTTTAGCCGGGAGGAAAGGATTTTCTATCTTCTTTCTTCGGATTTGAACAAAGCATATTGTAGTTTTGTGTTAAGTACCATTAAGATTTTTGAAAGTGTAAATACCCTTCTACAATCAGCTTCGCCAAAATCTCCCCTGCTCATCCAAATTCTTAATGATCTTTTGAAAGAACTTTATACTAAGTTTGTAAAACCATCCGTTGTGAAAAACAGTGTGTTGATTCGTGTTGCCTATAATAGTTTGGCAAATCAAAAGGATGACAATGATCATATAATTGGAAATCAAACCAGGGAACTTGTAAATTCTTTGAAAGATCATAAGAAAAAGAATTTTTCTATGTGTTAGAAAGTACTTTTCCTCAGCCTGTGATTACATTGTAAGGAAGTTTCCTTTGAAAAATGAAGTTCTTTTAAATGCTGAAGTGGCAAATTTGAAACAAACTGAAAATTCATCTTTTGAAAAGATTCGTTTTTTTATTGATAAATTTCCATTTTTGTTAACAATTAAAGAAAATGAATGCCATAATGATGCTTTAGATGAACTACAGAACCAATTTTCTGCTGCACATTTTGAAGACTTTGCCAGTTCTGGAGAAGATAGACTTGATGTCCTCGTTGGTACCTTAAAAAGAATAAAAAGAGCTGATGAATGCCAAAATATGATAGGCTAGCAAGAGTTTTGTGTGCTATTCTCATAATTCCACACAGTAATGCTGAGTGCAAGAGAGTCTTCAGTGTTGTGAAGAAAAACAAAACTATGTTTCGTTCTTCAGTTTCACCAAAAACTCTAGAAAACATTTTAATTGCTAAATGTTATGAGGAAACTAATTGTTATGACAGGAAATTTTCCAAAGAATTTTTGGCTAAAGCCAAAAAATGCACTCTAAATTCATTGCAATAATTTTTTTCTGTAACATTAAGTTCTTGTTTTATGTTTCCTAATAAATTTTTTAGTTACTACTTAATTGAGATTTACTAATGTAAGTACAATTTTCTTTTTTCTATTTGTATAAATTGTTATTTTTTTAATATCAAAACATGAAATTAATTCTTCGTGTTCTGAATTTTTATCTTTAGAGGTTGGCAGGTATGTGGTTTTGTATCTAAGACTCGGTCATTTTCAAAAAGGGAAGTTTCCTTCAAAAAGATAGCTGGTGCTTACGAAAATTTCCAGAAAATGTACAACTGAAATATAAAACACATACTGTTGTTAATCAAAGCATTAATCATATATTGCAGTAAACATAATCCACAAGCATTATTGAAGGTGACCCATAAGATAACCTGACAATTTCTTGTAAATGAGAAAAAGATCACTAACCTTCAAGTAAATTTATCTCCTTCAAAATAATTGCCAGGGAGTCTATAAAATGTTTCTGAGCATGTTTTTTCAAAACACTGTTTATAAGTGTTGGAATTAACTGTTCATAACATTTGATTTAATATCCAAGATGTTTTCAAATGTCTGTCCTTTCACTGCCATCCTAAGCTTCAGAAAAAGGAAAAATTCAGCTGGTGATAAGTTGGGAGAATATGGTGAGCAATTTATCACTGCAACTAAATGCTTAGATATTAATGTATAGACAATGCTATATGAGGACTATCCTTATTGTGTATAAGAAAACATTGCCCAGAATCAAAAAGTTCCATCCTAGTTTACATTATCCTGTTTCTTAATCAAGAAACATGTTCTTTTAAAAATGCTTTAATTAATTGATCTTTAGAGACAAATTCAAAGTGAATAAGTTCTTTGTTTCTGGGTCGTATTACAGACATCAGATCTCATCTGCTAAAATGCATTTTAAGAAATTACTGTCCTATCTCGCAGTAGTCAGCAAATCTTCATAGCCAGCTTATCTGTCTTCTTTTTGCTGTTTTGTCGAAATATGAGACACAAATTGAGCACAAATTTTCCTCGTTTTCAGATTTCCAATTAAAATTAACTTGCAGCTTTCTTTCCTTGTCCCAAGCATCTGTGAAAGTTGTTGAGTTGTTACACATGTATCAGCTTTTATTAAGAACGAATTTTCTCCACATTTTAATTATCTTCCTTGGGTAAAAACAGAGTTCTTGTTAACAGCAAGTATTTGATAGAAGCAGTTTCAAAGCATTTTTCGTATCTGCTCATCCTGATGCAAGTCACCCTTTCAGTTTTTGATATATTTTAAATTCAGTGATTCATTACTTGGAAGATGACAATAGAGATCTGCAGAATCATTGGTTGGCAACCTTTCAAAAATCAAGTGTCTGCAATGATAAACACTGTCCAAATTGCTAATATCCTCTGATACTAGTCATGAAGTAACTTTTGTAATGTCATGTAGAGGCATTATCAAGGGAAGTTATTATTTCTGCATTCTGTCTAAGCATGTGGCCTCGCACTTCTTAATGGCTTCGCTTTCAGGACAGTCTTTAGATTGCAACTTAGGAGATAACTGCACTGGAATTTTCTTATCTTCATGTATTTCGTCTTCCACAAAATATTTCCATTTAAGTATATGGGCCTTAAAGAAAAAAGCATATTCTGAATTTTTTAATGAATGAAAATGAAAATTAATAAATGAATTTTTTTAATGAATTAAAATGAATTTTTTAAACAGGTAACTTGTCCTTAGAAACCTATTTCATAGACTGAGGTATACAGAACTTCATTGGTTGGCCACATTATCAGGCATAATGTAGTCTCGTACTATCCCATTCGTAACCAAAAGTTTGAATAAAATGGGAAATTGCAATAGTTTCATATTAAATACTTTTGAATATAAAAATTTTTGTGACAGATAAGACATCCACGTGTATTTACAAAAAGCTGTTTTAAGCCTTTGCCTTAATCATGAAGTTACCAAAAAGATGGCAAAAAAGTTCATTGAACAGAATGGAAGATATTTGACTAATTAAAGCTCATTTTTCCTGTAGAAAAAAATTCAGTTTTATTTCGCACTAAAAAAACAAAATTATTTTTTCGCCAAACCAATATTAACCCTCTCAGCGTTACGGACGGATTTTTCCGTATAGAAGGCTGCCTATATTATTATTATTCTATATTCCGTATAGAAGGCTCCTTCTATATTCGTTACACATGAAAATTTCTGCTATTTTTTAATATATCTGATTTCGGTTTGCATTTATATTGGAAGAAAAGAAATCAAGGTACAAAATGAAAGAGTCATTTTTTAATTAAAATCAAGAAAATAACACTTGTTCATGACATTTTGAGGAAATTTGAAATTTCAAGGCTAAACCCGTAACGCTCGAAGGGTTAACAAGATATGTAGTTCATTTTAGTTACACTTTTTATGTTTAATTATTTATTTTTGACAGAGTGATTAATGAAAATTTTTTCTGGCAGTTAAAGATGAAATAGTAACTTGCTTTTCTGTGTAAAATTCTTATTTTGGAAGCCAACAAGAGGTTTAAAAACTTTCTCAAAGAGTTAAATTTCCATTGTGCAGGTTGGTTTGGTTTATTTAATTATGGCAAAGCACGCAAGGGCTATCAAGAACTTATAAGAGAAGGGCTAGATGAAGAAATGATGTAGTCAAGTTGACATTTACTGAAAAGACGCAGTTCACAGCAAAGAAATGAATGTTTTAAATTTGAAAAAAACAGTCTTAAAAAAAACTGTGTGAAAAAAAAGCTTTAATTTAGAAGAGAATGTGTGCACTATGCATTTATAATGTTTAAAAAGTTAATACTACTTATTTATTAATTTAAAAATAATAGGTAAATTATGCTACATTTTCTTACTCTTTGCAGTTACTCTGTTATGCTGGTACTCTTTCTAAGATCATGATAATAACAGCCTTTTAAAGTTCGGGGGAAGGGCGGGACTTAGTTTGGTGTAGTTTTGAATATATATGTCTTTTTTTCCCCTCTGCAGCTAAAGAAGAAAAACTTATGTTAGACTGCCCCTGAAATTGATAGTGTTGTTCAAAATTTAATCTAATCTGACATTGCTTTTTTGACCTAATTATAAGTTTTACACTGCTGTTTCTCTTCCAATTTGATATCAGATATTTAAAAAATAATTGTCTAATTTATGCATGTACATTACATTTAAATAAATACAAGATTGTTGTCTTGCTTCACAAAACAACTTTGCTCACAGTATCTGAAAAGAATTACTTAATCTTTCAAAAGAGGGACAGTGCAAGAAGATCCTTTTTTTATGCAAAACTATTTTGAAATTGTATACAATTATAAATTATCTAAGATGTTGAGCCAGCTTTGTTTTTCTCAAATTATCAATGCATTTTTGTTTACTTTTACAATTGGGGCATTGGCAATTGTTTACATCATCATTTATGAGTTCTATTTTAAAATCATTCGTATCTGATTTATTATTCCTATCATCATTTTCGTAATCAACGTCGAAATGAATTTACTTCAAACTTAATTTGTGTAGTCTTCCAAAAGTGCTCTGCATTATTTTTCTTTTCTTGGCATAGTATTGCATTTTAACAGTTTCTTTTGGGGCAATTCAAGTAAGTGATTTTTCATGTCATTTTCACAATCACTGCATAGAAAATGTTCGCTGCAAATTCTTGCGTTCTTCACATTAATATAATCCTGTCTTTGACACATGTATCCATTTTTTTCACCAAAAGCAAATTGTCCTTTGAAATATACAAAATACAATATCCCTATCTTTCTCATTTCCATGAATTTTATGACATGTTCCATAAATGATACTTTACAACAGTGGTCTCAACCTTACACAGGCCAGTGCACAGTTTGAAGGTAACTGATGGGCAGCAGTTACAAAGAAAAGAAGGGTAGGATTTTTTATTTAACAAATCAAAATTTATTAACAAAATTAAAAACTTTTTACTGGATGTTTATAAAAACACAAATAAAAATAATGTAAACAAAAATATCAAATTTATACTTACATTTTGGCTAAAATCTAAAAGTTGGTAGCTGCAAGAGATTTCTGTTGGTCACAATTTGGAATTCAAACGCACAGTTTGACATCTAAATATTAGAATTTTCATACTGCCATTTATTCAGTTAATTGTAATATATTGAACTATTAAGTAACTCACTTTTAATTTAAACTAAAAAGAAATATACAAAAGCTTCCCAAGAGGGACAAAACTTGAGAATAAATAATGACAACCTATTCTCTTTTTTTATTTATTAGATTTTTCTGTGATGCAAAAAAGAAAAAATAATATTTTTATGTAAATCACTGTAAATGTCTTTTTTTTTTTACTACACTTTTAAGCTACACTGTGTCAAGACATTTCCATTTTTATGAAGTTTGTTATCTTGAAGGGAAATTACTAAAAAAGTATCAAATTGTAGATACTCATCGGCAGTCTGGTTCTTTTCACAGACTTATTAATTTTCAACTAAAAAAAAAAACTGCTCATATAAATGTACTCAGAAGTAAAGCGAGTCTTCTTATTGCATAAATTTGTAACTTAAGATATTTATCTTTTGACAAGTACTAATAAGAGTTAATCAAATTTGTATCTTAAAATATTTGAACAAGATTTATATCACAGTGTAAATCAATTAGCTCTATTTCTAGATTTTCCGAAGAGTTACTCTTTTTTTTTTTTTTATGAATATAATGTAAAACTGGACTCCAAACCATTAGAATCTTAAACGTTTTCTTCAAATTCTTGTCATAATAATGCTAATTAATTTACGGTAAATGTATTCGCAGGCAGCATAAAATTACTTCAAGGGCTGCCACTTTAATTTTGACAATGCATTACTAGAAAAAATATATGTCATTAAAATTAATTTGGGATGCCCACATTGCTAGTTTTAAACAGGTGAAGTCAGAGACATCAGACTAACTCCTGTTAACCCTCGTACGAGGATCGCGTCAGTGAGGAGTCACACAGAGGAATGATCTACCCCTTCTTTTTAACCCGGAGGGCTATCTGCCCAAGCGAAGGGATACTTTGGTAGGGGACTTTCTAAGGGAAACTGGCTTGCATACATGTATATAAGCTAAACCATGAAAATATCTATGCAGCCAGCCCACTCGCCTAGAATCAAACTCGGGCCAGAACTATCAGTGTTCAGTTATTTTACCACTAGGCCACTGGTTGGCCTCCATTGTGCAGGACATTTTTAATTTATTGTTGTGTTACTGTTAGTTAAAAGTGGACTAAGTGATTGGCTAAAAATAAATTTACTAAAACTAAGTGATTGTCTAGGGCTAAATTTTGATTCTTAGTTGAACCGATGAGAAAATTAAGGGAGTATTGTGGGTGAAGTTTTTGTCAGCATTCGCAGAGAATGAGAAAGACAGATTTGTTTGAGTAGAGATGTTTGAAAAAATGAAGAAGAAAGAAAGATATTTAATCTCTTCCAGTTGGGCTGACTCCTCATGCTCCATGGCATAAAATGCCAGATACTGAGTTCTCTTTCATCTTCTGTGACTGAAAAACTCTGCAGTTTCTAGAGTTGTATAATTAGCTAGCCTACACCACAGCTTGGCTGGCTAATTACATGACAGTCAATTTCCCTCTCTCTGTGTCTGCTCTATTAAGGGCCCTTCTGAAAATGAGTGAAAAGTTAGTCTCTTCAGCAGTCCTTGCTCTGTTTACCTGTTCCTCCTCATTGGTTAGCTGAAAAATTGTTATGATCTCTGCAGAGGATATCTTATAGACTTGACAATCTGAAACTGTGCATCTAGTAGGCAATAATTTTGATCCCTCATCCAAAGCTCCTGAACCATTTGGAAGTAGCTTGCTTATACATATGAAGGGATCATATCCTGAGATTGACCTATACTCCCATACTTTTACACCATGAATTCATTAGACTATGAACAAAAGGCTATATATGACTTAGTCTCCATCTAGAATTAAGAAGCATACACTTTTCGTGGTGACCAGACAAAAGGCCTTAAAAATTAACCCTACTGTGATAATTGCCCATGCGACCCAAATCCAGATCGACAAAGACCCAGATCGATGAAAGCACACGTTGATGAAAGTGACTCTGATGTATAAGCCTATACTGGCAGAAAGCCATACTGATGTATATGCTATGTTGAAATTAATATTTTTTCCCATTTTTTAATATACAAAGCATATTCATGAAAAAAGATAAAATAAATAAATTTATTAAATTATCAGAAAATAATTTAACAATAAATTAAAGTAGCAGATCATATTTTATTTTAGGCTCTGGTTGAATTCAAACCTTATATGTATATAGAAAAGAGAGTCGATCAAAATAAAATTAATTTAATTAAAAACATATATCTAAGTGTAACTTTGTTATATTTGCATGACAAAGGAAAGAGTCCCCCAAATAAGTACGACAAAGGGTGGTGAAAGGGAATGATGGCCACACTGCTTCTTTTAATTCTACAAAATTGTAAGGAGTATAAAATTCATTTAAATTTTCATTATGTACAGAGAATAATTTATAAATTATTTAACATTTCAAAAATTTTGTATGGAGAATTAAAGCCGAACTTTTATTTCAACGAAAGAGATAAAAGTACCTTATTCTACTATGATTAGGAAAACATTTGTGTGCGCTATCAGAAATACTGTTTTAATAGTGAATTAAAAGCAAGGTTTCAAATAATTTAGTTAAATTGTGACTAACTTCATTCTCTCTTGAAATTTCATATTTAATCATAATAATTGTTATTTGTAATATTTTTCAGGAAGTCATAACTATTTCGGATTTCCTGAAAATGTTTGCTCTTTTTAAGTGGGCTTTTGTCATGCAGCCTGTTTTTCCGCAGGCTTCAGGGAGGAACCGTTTGCATTCCTTTTCTTTTGCCCCCAGCTGAGTGAAAAAGCAGTTAAAGTGAGGATAGCCTTGCTTAATCGCTTAATCCTCTTTTTAACCTAGGGTGACATAGAATGGCCACAGATGGGAAGGGGAAGAGGAGAGCCATTAGAGGTTGGTGACAAAATAAATTAAAGGGGATTTTAGATATTTCTGATATTTACTAGAAAATAACAATATCTGAAATTTCACTTTCAAGTGAAGTAAACAAAAAACCTTTCTTGCATTTTAGTCTAGTTCTTGAATTATTTTTATCTAAAGATTTAGCTAGAAATTCAAATATTTTTTAAAATTTTGCATAACTGGAAAACTAAACATTACTGAAGCTGATTTGAAATATTTCTTAACCATTTTAAATGGATAATTCACAATTTTCCCAAGTGGAAAAATGTGCTAGTTCTTAGATAGTGTCTCTAACAAATTTTTAAGGAACTAATTAAACATGTCTGTTATATCAAAGCAAAACTATTGTTTAAAATTAAAACTATTGAACAATTTCTAATAAATTGAATTATTGCATTATTAAAATTTACAAAAATAATGCGTTCATATGGTTGAATTTTAATCAGTCAAATAAATTAAACAGCGAAAGATTCTGATCTCAAGAGCAAGAGGATTTAGGATTAAAGCTTACAAATCATGAGCCCAGCATTGTAAGAAAAGTAGTCTTGCACATTAACCCTCCGTGCATAGCCCCCGCGATTTCCATGGGATATAAAACAAGTCACGTAATGCGGGTCACATGAAAATAGTGTGTGTAAGTTTATTATTTCTCTTACTTTCAATATGTATCACGCTTTTTCTCCGTGTAGGCCGAGAATATTATAATATTCATATTTACATTTCGTTTTGCATCTAGATAGCATGACAGGTTTATATCATTGTAAGGGAGTAATATTGTTTCTTCACAGCCGAATACGATTGATGCTATTGCTTCGTTCATCGTGGTATGATAAAAAAATAGTAAATTTGCTTAGTTCTTTTCATGATGCGTCATCCGTAACAGTTTATTCAGGGACGGGAAAAAAAAAAAAAACTAAAGCCAAAAGTAATTTATTGTTATAATTTTACAATGGGTGGAGTCGACAGATGTACTATTCTAGTACCTGAAAACAACTTCGTAAATATTACGAGAAAATATTTTTCCATATATTGGATCAAGCAATGGGGAATTTGTATATAATATAAACATGGAAAAATCCCTTGATTTCAAGGTAGCTGTGATTGAGGAAATCTTTGGCAAATATGCTTATGCTATATACTCATCAATACCATCTACTGATGATTATATGAACTTTAGCCTTGTAGGGAAGCATTTTGCAAGCCATATACCACCAAATTCTATTAAAAAGGAACCTAGGAGGCAAAATGCTGTGTGTTGCTTCAAAAAAGACAACAATTGGGAAAAAAATTTGCAAAGAGACTTGCATTTGGTGTGAAGAATGTAAAGTTGGATTATGTTTAGAGCAATGTTTCAAAATTTACCACACTAAAAAAAAAATTTTTAGAATAATAAGTGAGTACAAGTAATATTATTAGCTGTACAAATTAGTTAACATGTATATTTATCAAAACCAAAAAGATCCTGTGTATTTTTATTCCATGCACGCTAAAATCGTATGAGCCATATTGTATGTTTTTTTAAAATTATTAAAATTTTTGCATTACACTAATTTTGTTAAAGATGTGAATAGTAATATATGAAGATAGAGAAAATATTAAAAAAAAGGCACCGTATTTCAGGACCAGAATGTATCAAAACGAGTAGTACGTGGGGGGTTAAAAATAAATTTTAATTCAATATAAAATATTATGTTATATGACTCATTGTAAATACTTTAAAAGAAAAACAGTTCGTTTTGCTATGGTTTTCTATACACAAAAACTTTCAGTATAGCAATATTTAGAAGTTAAATTTCACTGGAATTTAGTTTCTAAAAATAATTATGGTTCCAACCAAGAGATTGTTGTGAGGAAAAATTCGCCACTTAATGTATTAAATGCTTTAGAATCAAAATGCAGAATGTAAGATAACTCATTTTTGGATTATTCCAAAGGGGAAATTTTAGGTTGTATTTATAAACTTTACAGCATAGGATATGGATATTGCCTGATTTCAACCTTTTAAGAAAGAAAGGTAACAAAAATTATTTTAAAATACTTTGAGAAAAGACTAACTTTCCTTTAGAAAACTTAATTCAAGAAAATTGATTTTCGCAAAAGATGAACATTAGTTCCTAATACATAAAAGTTATTTAGTGCAGATTTCTCAAATGTTCAGCTAACTGGACATCTTGAAGGTAACTGTCCCTATCATGAAAGTCTCACTTGTGATGAAATGACAAACATAGCTAAAGAAAAGTTCTGTTACCACCCAACAGACTAGTTGTATGCTTGTCTTCCATGAAGGCATTCCTCCGTTTAAAAAGCTAGCCTTCTTGTGTTTTGTCTAAATCAATCTAGCAATAACAACTGCAACAGTTTGAACATAAATACCTAGAACTTTTTTAACAGATTAATGCATAATATTTTGCTGATTGGTATTTTTTGTGTATAGAAGGTATAGAAAAAGTTAAATATATTTTATCAAAACTATCCCATTCTTATAGCTGTCTTCAAATTATTCTGAAAAACTCTGTAACTGGAAGAATGTATCGCAGATCAGCATTTAAGTCAGTAAAGCTAATAAATCAGTTTAATGTAAACATATTAAGATATAGTGTGAAGAAAGATACTATCATAAGCTACAGTATGAAGAAAATATGTTTTGTGAGAATAAACTGGAAACATTTTCCGGAATGTTTAAGCAGAATTACAAAGAGCACTTCTTTTGTAGGTTTTTATGCTGTTATTACATATTAAATATTATTTTATTTAGATTAAGGAACACTGTATTTTGGCATCGCTCTTTGTTGATTTTATTTTCCTTCTCAATGTAGTCAGAGGTTCGACGCCTAGAGTGTTTGGTACCAAAGTACCACATTTATTATCATACCATCGTACAGCTATGATATCTCCGTTCTTTGCAGATGCTACAGAATAATCAATGGGTCCTCTACCTTCTTTTTTCAATTCCTTCTCCTTCTTTAATTTACATTTCATCAGCCTCTCAAATCCCAACAAATTCTATACCTTTCTTGGATAATTCACATACTAATGGGATTCCAGGGAAAAAGTTATTCGCAAAGCTTGTAGTTTTTGTTAGATTATTTAGAGTGCTGCATAACTGCATCACAACACCTGCTGCTACACCTAACGTGCAGACAGTTTGATCTTTTGATAGGAACCTTTAGATTTTCCAGTGTAAACATCAAAATTGTAAGAAATACCTGATTGTCCACACCAGGCCCACATTTTTAAACCCCATTGCTATAAGGTATTTTAAGCATATATTGTTTGATGTGAATTGTCCCATAAAATGGAATCATTATTTCATTAATGGACTGCTTGTCTCATTTGGAATGGATAGCATGTTTTTTCTAAGTTTAGACAACTACAGTTGCAGCTTCCAACATTTGTCATTTCTAACATCATAATCAATTTGTGAATTATCTCCAGTATGCAAAAATATTAAGATTTTTTCAAATCTGTTTCTAGACATTACTTCTGCAATTAGTTAATATTTTATTCCCTCTTCCCAACATCCTCTAATATGCGGTATCCAGACTAATACCATTCTGATAATCCTTTTTATCACTTGCTCTATTTCATTTGCCATCACCATAAGATAAGTTCCTGTTTGTTGAACACTATACAGATTTGATTGTTCAACTAATAATTTAATCATAGATGTTGATATGCATCTGAAAATATGCAAGAGCAGATGGAAGAGGTTCTGTAGGATCAGAAAAGCTGTCATCTTTTGACAAAGGCATAAGATTAGGTTCTTTTTTTTCCCTCCAACGAATTTTTAATATTCATTGCTTATATAGGTGGACACTTTCTTCAATGTTTGGTGCATTTTGGTCATTTTCTACATCTTCATTATGATCTTGGTCTTGACCATCTGAGCTTTCTTCTTGAAGATATCAGACCTTTGTGCAGGCATATGTTCATCATCAGCTAAATCACTTTCCAAATCATTCATATATGGTATGGCATCTTCTGGTTTTTTTAACACATTTCCTCCTCTTACTCTGTGAAAAAAGTGACCTGAAGTACATGGGTGAAGAAAAAATCAAGATTTTATTCAAAATTCCGAAAATTTTATTAAATGTTATTTCATTCAATAAATAAAATACAAATATATTAAAAAGAACTTAAGAGATTTAATAATGGATTAAGCTTATTTTTCAACTTAAATCTCAAAATGAATTTTCCAAGTGTTCCCCCCCCCCAGGAAAAGTATATCTTAAAATATTTTTTTAATTGAAAAATATAAAAATTTTAACTAATAAAATTTAAATCTATAAATTATATTTAAGGATACATTACCTGTAAAATTACAAAGATCATGAACTAAATTCAATGTAAAAACATGTTTTCTTCAGACAAGTACTAGGCTTAGATACATAAATGTCCATAGTAGTATATTTGCTACCATGATTTAAAAAAAAAAAAAACATTTTGGCATTAGAAACGATAATTTTGTTAAAAATATTTTGTACTGTGTGATACACTAAATCTTTTACTTTATATAAATAGTAATTATTAACTGTTTTGTTAATAAAATGTTTGTAAAATAAACAAACAGCTTACATCTGATAAGGTGCTTTCATTGTTTGCTGCATCCATGCTTCTTCTAATTTTCTTGAATGTGGTGCTACCATCTGTGCCTAAAATTTGCTAATAATACATGAGGAAGATTCAATTTATGATCCTAAAATCTACATTTCATGGTGTTCCTGCTATAAAAATGTGGCATTTAATATATGGTAGCATATATGCTACCATGAGCATTAGGGAATTAATATCTGTATTAAGTTGTCTCAAACTTTACATCATATAACTTTTTTGTATAGCAAAATTGTGGTAATAGCTTGGGTATTGGTAGCAGCTGAGAATAAACTGAGATATCATACATGTCAAAGGTTTCAAATAATTTCCTTGAATAGATATTGTAGAATTGTTTAGATAGCACTTTATATTCCTGTACTCTCTATCCCCTCTTCCTCCTGTTAACACTGTTCCTAAACACTATTAGCATGTAAAATATTGAGTACACCTAAGGAACTTCATTATAGAAATTAATTTTGAAAAGGGATTTGTGAGCCAAAATGTCTGGGAACTGCTGTTGTATGCATATGGTTTTAGTATTAATTAATTGTACTAAAATAGTTTAATGCTTAAAAGTATTTTTATAAATTAATGATCAATAGAAACTGTATTTCGTAATTAGCAAATTTTTAAGTTAACTTTTGAGTAAAAATGATATTTTTAATGTTTAGCAGAATGTTGTTATTGTTGCTTGTGTACGGGTTTGTAATAGATTGAATTAACAAGTCTAATAAAAAGTTAATAAAATTTATTCTTATCACAAGAAATCTAACAAAATGCTGGATTTTTCCTCAAAGACATTCATACAATATCACGCAATATAATCAGTAGCTATATTTTAAATTACTAAAATATTAAATAGAATGCAATCCAAAGTGCAGAGAGAGATAATCCGATCAACAAAATTACAGCAGCTAAGTGCTCAGCTAAGTACATAGCTCACTTAAACAAATGAGCTGAGATGTTTCTCTCCGGCTTTTATAGCTTTTTAAATCGGTCATGCAAGACAGCTCTGGCAATTTCTGGAAAGCAAAAAGAGTAGAATTACGATTACAGCTAACATACTAGTCAATTGCATTTATTCAAATTAAATATCAATTACAGAGATAAACTTTTATTCAATGTTAAATGCACATGCTCTTGTATTTTTACTTTTCCGGTGTAGCTTTCTCTTAAAATTTGTCACGTGCTGCATTGCACAGAGAAATAAAACAATTTTAATTATAATTCTATTAAAAATGTCTAACTAAATATGAAATTCGTAACATTATTAAAAGTTTAATAGTGACTAAACTGTTATATTTTAGGTAGTAAATCAAATTAATAATTTAATAGAAAATTCAGTTCATGAGTGTCCTTGATTTTTGATTGGTATAAAAATATTTATATTAGGGTAGAGTGCATCTGAACTATTATTTTATAGGTAACAATATGCATTTTTTATAACTATGGAATGGTAATACATTTGCTTGGAATTGGAATGATTTGAAAATAGCTATAAAATTAATAACTGGAATGTATAAAGTGGCCAACTATTTTTTAGTTGTCTATTAATGAAAATCAAATGCAAAATTTAGCATTTAAAACCACATTTATTAACTAGCTGGATTAAATACAATATTCTTCAGAAATCTCTGAGCTCTACAAAGTAAAAACCTGTGTTATGACAGTTTTCGTTCTGGGAACATATTAGACTGAATATGGGTTATTATGGTTTCACTTTATGTTCTGGTTGTTTATGCTTTGGTATTGTTTGTATAGTTATACCGTGTTTTTGGTCTTCATTGGTATTTAGAACCTCTGTTAGATTTACTTCATGAGTTATATTTCTTTTTATAGCAGCTGGTTAATTTAAGGAATTTTAATAATTCTGTTATATCTTGAAGTATTTGTATAAGTGTATTCCCACAATAATAATTTAAGAATTTAGAGTTAATCTATCTATAGTTTTGGAAAAATATTGTGTATTATATATCTTGTGATGTGTATGTTTTAAGGAAATTAAGTTTCAGAGATTTTAACAAGTTAAAGAAATAGCATTTTAGGAGTAAATTGAAATGCGATGAAATAAATTATTATTGAAAATATATTTTGATTTTTAATAGCAAGGCACTAGAGAGAAATAACACTAAGCTTACTTCACAAATATTAAATTATTAGTTTTTTAGATTATTTGCCAGATTCTAAACATTAGATAGTTTTAAAGGGAATTAGCAAATTTACAAATACAAAAAGTTAAATTCATTAAATTTTTCTATGTTAGCTTTTAAAAAATTAAGCCTGCAACAGTAAAATCAACAAAAATGGAAATGTGAAGCTATGTTTAATATCAAATTGCACATGAATGTCTCAAATGTGAGTATGCGTGAAAGAAATCAAGCATCATATACAAAGATGAAAACACAATTTTTGTAAATTATATTATGATGTCACATTTGGGTCATTAACAAATTGATGTTTAGAGCTAAAAATAAACAAAGAAACTTAAATAAATAAGGTGTATGACCAGAAGATTGTCAATTGGATTAAGGTTGAAAGAAAATAGCAGCTACTTCATACGAGAAATACCATTACTCTCTAAGTACTCATTAATTTTGGGGCTCGATGGAGACAACATTATCATCCATAAGAAAGAAATCAGGACCAACTGCTGCAGTATAGAATTTTACAATGAGAAGTACAACTTCATTCCAATACCACACAGTCTTCATAGAACCATATTTCAAAATGAGCAGCTGAGTACAATATCCAATTAAAATTTCAACTTGCATTGTGATGCTGTCATTATGCTTTAGGTCTGATTCCATCTGCATCATTTATCTCCAGGATCTTACAGACGTATTATCTAGTTCCAGGGCAAATTTGGACTCTTTCGTGAACAGGACATTTCGGTGAATACAATACAATCTAATTGAAATGTTGATGATACCTCTTGAATTCTGTGGTTCTGATGTTATGTGGAATGGGTGGTTAGTGGAATGCAAACACACGATACTCTGGTGTAGAGCCCCTTTATATGAAGCATTTGTCTCTTAGTACTACTGGCAGATAGTATTATCTTTCCAAGTGATGTTGCAACCACTGATGTAACAGTTGTGGATGTCATTCTTTGATTCTGTTTGATTACTATAACAGTATACTGATCTTCAGAAGGTTTATGACTGAGCACAAGTCTCTGGACAACAGTTTGATTGTTTTGGAATAGTTTCTGCATTTGGAAAATTACCAAGTAACCAGTGGTAACGAAAAGAGTGACATCTTTGACTGTCCTGCTTCAATATGTCCAACAGCCTACCAGCACTCAGTATCTGCTGTTTGTCTTTTTTCAGCCATAGAAACATGAATGTCATCAAAAACTATCCAAAGAAAGTTATAAACACTTTATATCAGCATTTAAATATACATCTTGAAATCCTACCTAATTAGCATATGTTCTAACAGTCAATCATTGTTTGGCATAACATACGTACTGCCGTCTGCATATTTAGCAATTTTCAGCCCCTCATATTGAACTACACTTTTGGAATTTGCTAATTTGCATTTTTTGCTTAACTTTTGGAAACCATAACATATCGATCTCAACCCTGAAATTTATAAATATTTGCTATTCATTGTGAATGAGGTACATGATTTCAGTGCAATGATTTATGTCAAATAAAATTCTGAGGAGTACTTAATTTCCATATTAAAAATTTATATTTTTTTCAGGCAGTCAGAATGAGTGGAGACATAGTAGCAGGCATGCTCGACATTCTTGTAACTAGTAGTATTAATTCTTTTGGTACACAGCGGCGATTTCCAGTGAACATCCAAATTGCAGAACTCAAACAGAAATTAGAGCTGTTAACTGGTGCTTCATCTACCTTTATGGAATTACAGTTATTAGATGATAAGAATGAATTGATTTGTAAGCTTATGGATGACAGTGCAACTTTAAATTCTTATGCCTTAAATAATGCTAAAGTTCTTCATGTCGTTGATTCATTTCATCAAGCTGGAGAATTTGAAGATCTGTCAAAGGTGAAAAAATTTGAATTATCTGAAGAAGAGTACAGTAAGCGAGGTGAAACATTTAGAGCTTTCAAAGAAAAGTTAAAGCTTCAAAGTGGTGACGAGAAAGAAAGTACAGAAAAGGAAAAAAAGCATCGAGAAGAGGAAAACTTAATAAAGAATATTAAAGTTGGCAGCCGTTGTGAAGTTCGTTTGTCTGGAAAACCAAACAGAAGAGGAACTGTTATGTATGTAGGTGCAACTGATTTTAAACCTGGATTTTGGGTTGGTGTAAAATATGATGAACCTCTTGGAAAAAATGACGGATCAGTTGGTGGGAAGAGATATTTTGAATGTCAGCAAAACTATGGAAGTTTCATTAAACCTCATGATGTCATACTTGGAGACTTCCCTGAAGAAAATTATGATTTGGATGAACTATGATTTTTTTATGAAACTTATTTCATAAATAATGCTACTGAGCCTGTTGTCATTTTTATTTCTTATTTTATATTTTTATATTACATAAAGCACTACTATGAAATAACTTTACATTATGTATTTAAGCAGAGCTTAAAATTTAACTTTCAATTAATATGAGATCTGTGATATTTGGAACTAAATAATTTAATAGAAATAAGAATGTTGAACAAATGCTCTGATCTTGATTTTCATTTTTGTTTTCAATGCATTGTATGTATGTTTAATATAAAGCTTTATGCTAAAATAAAAGCTATATGTTGTTTTCATTGCTTTTATCTAAATGGGAAATTGCATCTAAAGGTGATTACTTTGATCTAAGGTGCTTGCTTTTAAATTATGTTTTAAAATATCATTTACTTAGTCAATTATGATCGTTACACAATTCTTCAGATTAACTGATTTATCAAAATTGAATAAGAATGGAATCTGTTTAATGAAAGTTGCTGAAAAATTAAAAAGAATCTATTAAAGCATTTATGTGAATATTAATTTTAATGCATAATGTAGTATTAAATATTTCTTATCTAGGTACAGTTACTGTTTAATTTTTTGCTTTATGTAGAAAATCTTAATACTTTAAATTAAGATTAATTATAAAACTGCAGGATAGGAAAATATATCTAAAACTGAATGTGAAAATAAGTGATATCAGAATGTTGTACGCCATATGACACAGTGGAGTTGAAAATGATGAATTATCTCAAAATACATTATTTTTTAACTAAGCCAAAACACGAAACATTAATTAAAGAATACACAGTAGAATCATAATTATATGAAGTTATTTAGATTTATACTATATTAAGTTAAAAGTTCAAGCTCTAGTTAAAAATATATATAGAAAAAAAAAATCACCAATTTTAAGGTACAATATCACGTTTAGGCAGAGCCGTGCCTACAAATTTTTTCACCTGAGGCAAAGCGGTAAGTGTGCGCTCTTGTATACAATGTAAGATTATTTATTTACCTATTTGTGGGGGGGGGGAGAGAATGAATAAATGATAGAAAATGATGTGTGAAAACAATTATACAAACACGCGTAAAATATAAAAAAAAGGAAAGGGAAAAAGAAAAAAAAGTGCAATACTAATAATATGGTACATTTCATTTTCAATCACCTTTGTTTATTCTTCGGATGTTATTCCAGAAGGCGTTTATGAAATTGCAAAACTCAGCAGTTATGTCGCCGTCTATGTTCAGTTAGTGGATTTTGGCAAGTTTGTTATGACTAAGTAAAGCGCTCGAGTCAAACTAATGAGAGACAGCAAAGAACAATTAATGTCGACAGTATAATATTTTCTATGAAAGTTTAGTCTATACAATTCGTTACACAAAGTGTAATGTTTTCCTTAAAGCTACTTTCAATAACAAATTTTAATGTTAGAAAATATTATATACACTACTGTGAAAGCTCATGTCTTTTAGAATAAATTAATGTTATTAGTTTTTCTTTTTTTAGCTGCATTGTTTACAACACAAAATTCTTTTATATTCAGTGATGTATCCCGAAATTTAAAGTTAAGTATCATAAGTTTTGAAAATAAATTTCTGAATTTTTGATCGAATAGCTAATTTGGCACCCCTTCTATTTGTTCACTTGAGGCAAGTGCCTCACCCTCGTCCCGGCCCTGCGTTTAGATCTCGTTATATATCTTAGTAAATTTAATGTTACCAAAAAACAAAGGAAAACATAGATACACGCTCACTTTTGTGATGATACATTATGTATTATGAATTAAATACATTTAATACAACTGGAAAAATGATATTTAGAAAAAATTAACACCGTGTGTAACAACATTTCCCGCCCCCCTTATTTGGTAATATTTGAAGTAGTCTTTAATGAATTAAAAGAGAAGTATTTTATTTACGCTACAGGTAATATGAAGCCTCTATAAATCTAGACTTACGAGTGTTTTGAAAATATAGAATATAGGTGATGAGAATCTATCCGTCTCAACGCAGGTAACTCATATTTGATGATATTTTTCTTCATTCTGAATTACAATCGTAAAACTGAGAGTTGAAAGTTTTTTTTTTTTTTTTTTTTTTTTTTTTTTTTTTTTTTTTTTTTTTTTGTTTTTTTGTTTGTTTGTTGTTTTAGTTTAATGGGAAATTGTATCAAAAGTTCTGGGTAAAAAATCCTCGCTGAATATGTTTATGATAGGCAACTAAGTTCTGAACTGGTAAATACAACTCTATAAGAAACCCATCAGATTTAGCATTACAGTTTCCTAGCCATCAGTTCATGTGTTAAAAAAATTCCATGGTTATTTTCCCGTCCTTAGTTTTGATTGGTGATTATGTATAATTTCTTTCTAAAAGTAATTTTACAGGATCTGAAACTGAAGATGTCTCCCCTTGCATTCAATTATCTACTGATTTTTATAACCATGTAAATAAACCACATTCTGAAAACTACTTTCAGGACTATCGTCAGTAGTAATTTTCTTATTCTCTTAGACTTGTTTCTATACTTTCTGATTATGCACACACCCATGAAAGATTTTGAGACTAGCCAAAATACATCTGGCAAGCTTTATGGCTCAAAACTACTGGTATTTTCATAAATAATAAAAATAATAATAAAGCATTTTGTGCAACGTATGAAATTTTCTGAGACTAAAATAAAAGGTGCCCCCCCAAATTAATACAAGATTTGAATTAAATAAAAAGCATAGTTTTTTTTCCCCCTTTATTTTTTATTTATTTATTTTTACTGAATCGTAAAGTACACAGGATAGGGTTATGTATGGAATAACAGATCGGTCAAATGGCCTCTACGGCTTTGCTGGCATTATGGGGTATTTCTCTCGCCTTCGTAGTGTAATGGTCAGTACACTCGCCGAATATTCGAGAGGTTCGAGTCCCGGCGAGGGCATTGCTCTTTCTTCACATCTGCTTTAAAAAAAAATTCTAATATCTGTACAGTGACGCCCGAATAGGGACAAAATGGTGGTGGTTGATGATTCTCCACCACCAGGATTTGGCAGTTTGGTCCCCTAATCCCCAGTCGCCGTTTAAAAGGGGGAGTATATAAGGTATTTCTCCCGCCTTCGTAGCATGCTTTTGTGATGTAATGATCAACACACTCGACGCGTGTTCCAGAGTTCTGTGGTTCGAGTTCCGGTGAGGACATTGCTCATTTTTCACATCTCCAGCATCGAAATAACCTAATGACGGGGTCGGCAACCTTTTTTGGCCGCAGATCAAAATCAACCAAAATGCGAGTATTAAAGAGACGTTTGAGTCAGAGATATTTTCGTATTAAAACAGCATTTTAGTAAATAATATATATTTTATTAAGAAAATAATTACAAATATAGTTGAATAAACTTTATTTATAAACTTTCTCTACGATATCAATGGCTCCCCTGATGTTGAACTTGTGACGTCAGTTTAGTCAAGTCTGGTTTATAGTTAGTCGTTTTAAGTCGAACACAAGCATCGGAATTTTCAATAGTTAACCTGCTCCTGTTTTTGCTTAAAATAAATTTCATTTGTGAAAATATTTGCTCACATTTATAAAGTGGACCCGAATGTGGACAAAATGGCAAAGGCAATTTTTTTTAATGATGAATATCTCGTAGGAAGTGATGCCCAACATGTTGATATCATGAGAAAATGATTATCTTCTGTATTTTCCAAATCGTTCCGCAATTTCTTGAATTTATCCGTCCATAATGTTGAACTTTTAAAATCAGTCATTTCTAAACTAAAATTGTCAATTTTTAGATATTCAAAATACTGCAAATTTATAATATTTTCTTCTATTTCATCGGGCTTTATTTTAAAAGTAAACATTTCTCCGTGTTTCTTAAGACTTTGAACCCGACTTTCATATTCACTTTTAATGAATTTTCTTTTATGTTCCCTTTTTAACAAGGGAAAGAAATGAAATTTTTTAGTTTTTATGTCAGTTTCAAATAATATCAATTTTGAAGTAAAACTCTTCCATTCCTCATACATTTTCAAAATTGTGTGGTTATTTCCTTGGAGTCGTACGTTGAAATCATTATAATGGTTCATTATGTTTTTAAGAGCAAAAGTCTTAAAAACCATTGTTTATCATTGAGCTCGAGATCATTTTCACCGATTTCGTGAAGAAATATTTGTATATCATTAAAACACTTTACAAATCTATTAAGAACTTTGGCCCGACTTAACCATCGTATTTCAGAATGTAATAATAAATCTCCATATTCCGATCCAATTTCCTCCAAAAAAGCTTTAAAGCGCCTGTGTATTAATGCTGATCGCGCTATTATCATGTTTACAATCTTAACAACTTTTACCATTACATCCTTAAGTTGTTGTGTAGATGCCTTTGTAAATAAATTTTCTTCATGTATGATACAATGAAACGATAAAAGTGAACGTCCAAGTTCATTTTCCATTAGTTTTACAAATCCAACAGTTTTTCCTCTCATACTTGGAGCACCGTCAGTTGTTATGGAAAACAATTTACTTTTTAAATCTAATACTTGCCCATTTTTGAAATTTGTAAACTCTTGTACTTGACGAAAAATATCAGTGCCTTCAGTGGTGTCATTCATTGAAGCAAGAACGTATAGTTCTTCATTGACATTCGAGCTATTTATTGATGCAAATCTAATAATTATTGCAAGCCTACCAATACTATTTATGTCGGTACTTTCGTCAACTGCAATGCTAATTATGTCACAAGATAACAAATCATTTTTGACCTGTTCATCAATATTCTTGGCCATATTTTCAACGCGACGCTGGACTGTTCTAGCTGACAATTGCATTTCTTTGATTCTCTCAATTATTTGTTTTTTATTTGCGAAGTCATTAAATAAGTGTTCGCAACAATTTATGACTGCGTTTTTCAAAAACTCGCCGTCTGTAAATGGTTTTCCGTTGGTACCAATGCTAAGAGCTGCAACAAAGCCGGCAGACGCAGCGTGATTGTTGCTGGTAACAAAACTCTTTAAGAATTTATTTTGTTTTCCAAAATTTAATACACGTTTAGCAATGTATTCAGATTTATCTTCATTTGCCATTTCACTCACATCTTTATGTTTTGAAGAAAAGTGTCGCTCAATATTATAAGTCCTGGCGGTAATTATATCTGTACATAAAGTTCATATCAATTTGTCGCCATTTTCGATACACCCATACTTTTCTGTCCACACATCTTGAAATAATCTCTTTTTTGCTTTTTGTTTGTTCATGGTAATTTTTTTAAATAATAATATTTATTCCACTAGGTCAATATTATTGTGCTACTGTACTATACGTGCTATAAATATACCTGACATACAACTGAGATAACGACGCGCGCGTCCAGGAATGGTACAATTTGTTCAGACAATGTCGCTGCATTCCGCATACTATCGGCCGATTTCATATCCAGTCAGACAGGGTGGGGCGCGCGTCCAGGAATGGTACAATTTGTTCAGACAATGTCTCTGCATTCCGCATACTATCGGCCGATTCCATATCCAGTCAGGCGAAGGTGGGGCTTTAACTGATATTTTTATATGTTATACTGGATTCAAATTTGGTACGTTCATAACTTTGCGACAAAAATTTTCTGGGAAAAAGAAAAAAATGTTTGTATATCTTATACTTTATTTTCGGAACTAAAGTGGGTCACTTGAAATTACCAAATGGGTCATTCCGTGATCCACGGGTCATAGGTAGT
This sequence comes from Stegodyphus mimosarum, assembly GCA_000611955.2. Taxonomy (NCBI): domain Eukaryota; kingdom Metazoa; phylum Arthropoda; class Arachnida; order Araneae; family Eresidae; genus Stegodyphus; species Stegodyphus mimosarum. Next base: position 244,934 of record KK112335.1, read on the forward strand.
CGACCTCTGACCTAATGTCTCTACAGCACATACGCAGTGTTTTGTTGAAATTTTCCATGACCATTTTGCATAAATGTGGCTGAATTTCGGTGATGCAGCATTGAATTTCCTCCTTCAATGCGCGCGCGTGTTTTGGGGCTTGTTGGCATAGACCTTCAAATAACCCCATAAAAAGTAATCCAATGGTGTTGAATGACACGATCTAAACGACCAATTCTTATCACCGAAACGAGAAAGTACACGGCCAGGAAATGTCTCATGCAGTAATTGAATTGTTTCACGAAGCCGTATGGCATGTGGTACTGTCTTGTTGAAACCACATGTCGTCCACATCAATATCATCCAATTTAGGAAGAAAGAATTGTGTTGTCATGTTGCGATATCGAGTACTAGTAACATTCACTCTCTAACCAGTTTCATTTTCGAAAATGCATGGTGCAAAGATGCCTCCATCCAAAAATACGCGCCAAAGAGTATCACGAAGAGGATGCATTTGTTTTTGGCAATCACATATGGGTCCTCTGAACTCCAAATGGGGTAATTTTGGCGATTAACAAAGCCATCAAAGTGAAAATGTGCTTCATTGCTGAAAATTATTTTGTTCGAAAAATTGGCATATACCTACTTGTTGATGTTCAAACGCTGATCTTCATCGAGTATATGCTGTAAACAGCTGCTTGAAACTTGCAATTCTTGTCTACGACGCCAAATTGATGTTCCTGAACTTTCACCAACACGCTCACGCACTACTTCGATATTGACATTTGAACGGCTTGTTTTTAGACAGCCAGTGTGTTTAGCATCACCAATTGATCCAGTCTGCCTGAATTTATGAATTACTTTCTTCACAGTTGACGCAGTTAAATCACATTCCGACCATATAAGAAATTTTCGAACTGTGCCTGCCAGACTTTCATTATTTTTTAAATATTGTTCAACAATGGGAACACGTTGTTCTACCCTGTAACGCTTCATTTCTACTAACCCTAAACTATCAGCTGTTAAATAGTTTTTTAATAGGATTGCCAACACTTTCCTGCACGAATGATGGCAAATTCAAATCTTGCGTTAATTTTGGGACACCCTTTATTTGTATGACTAATATTTGAAGTTGTACAGCTGTTAGTTACTGATCAGCAATATGACGGTTAAATATGTATCATGTAATTCCACATCTATGCTACGTGCATGCATACTCTAAAATATCCCCAAAATGGCTGTTCTACCAAATGCTGAAAGCAAGAGGTATAGGTAACTAGAAAATACTCTTATTTTTTAAAGGATGCTACAATGCAGTGCTTCGCATTTAATAAAAATCTATTTTCTAGAATTGCGTGATGCTAAGGAAAAACATCAGATAATTACTTTAGGAATTTTCTCAGTATAACTTTATTTCCTCTTTTCTCGGAAAAAATTCTTTTCAGCAGCATGTTTCCAAAGTAATAACTTGTTTGCATCCGCCATTTCTTTGGTGCTATTTATCCATTCTATGAATGAGATCATGAAGATTTTCTCATGCTCCATTTGATTTTTCTGCTTACTTGTAGTCATTAAGGCTTGAACTTTCTGAATTGCCTTGCCACATTTATTTTGTCATAAAGTCCGTCTCTGCTGTAAACTGATCACTTGTTCAATAATATATAAATTTTGCTCTTTTTTTTTCTGTAATCAAGATAAATTACCTTCAAAGAAGGAAAATGTACGGTGCTATAAATTATCATATGAAACAACAATTCATTTTTATGCATATTCCGATTTCATAAAACATAGTGTAATATGTTTAGTGCTTTGATTATGCTGCAAGGTAAATTGAAATAACGTGGAAATATTTGCAGCAGTGATATAAGCCATGTTATATTTTTACCGTATGTTTACTTGGCTGGCTGTTAAAACAATGTGGTTGAATAGACTTGTTATTTACTTATCATCAACTACTTCATTAAACTAGCTTGATACCTTCAGCGCGCGGTACAGTGTAAAGTCCGAGAGCCGGTATGGATATCTCGGTTATTTGTATTTAAATTGAATAAATGTAATTGACTACTATGTTAGCTGTAACCGTAATTCTACTCTTTTTGCTTTCCATAAATCTTGAAAAACAGAAAGTACCAGAAATATCTCACGACCGGTTGAAATCTATAAAAAGTCAGACGGAGAACGTCTCAGTTCAGTTCTTTAGTTGCTGTTGCTTAGTTACTGTTGTTTCGAGTTGTAGTTCCGCGTAAACTGAGATAAATCGGAGTTAGCTTTCTCTTTAGATATGCTTTGCATTGCCTTGTATTTTAACGTTTTTAGTAGTGTGAAGTATAAATATTGCCTGATATTGTGAACACTTCTATGAATATCTCTGAGGAAAATTCCAGATTTCCGATATATTTCTTTTGATAAGAATAAATGTTATTAACCTATTATTGGACTTGTGCATTCAATCTATTACGAACCCGTACGTACGCAACACTTTTTGGTGTCAGAAGTGGGATTGAATGCCAGTGACAAGAGCGTGGAGAACAATTAAGGCAGTTGATGGTAGCCTTTGCTGCGTTTCAGGAAAAGATAGAAGCTGATGAAGAATGCGTTGAAGAAGAAATGAAAGCAGGCCAAGATTCCGTTTAAGAAGAGATGAAAACTGTTAAAGAAGAAATGAAAAGAAAAATTACCTGCATAATCGAAAACAAATTAGAGGCTATGAAAGGCAGAATAGACGCTGTTGAAAATAGAGTCGGATGCATTGAAGAAAAAGTTTCTTCTGTGAAAGAACAAATAGAAGGAAGAGTTTCTGGCGTCCAATAACAAATTTATGGCAGGGTTTCCGCAGTTGTCAAAGAAGTTGATACCTCGAAGAAATTCGTAACGACGACAGGGAGCAGTTCTGTTGGTTTTAAATTTTTATCCATGCCTCGTCCCTCTTTGAAGCCATCCACGTATGATGAGAAGACCTCCTAGCAAGTATAAAAGACTCAAATTTAATTTCTATATGGCGGATGCAAATGGGTGGGATTCCAAAGCTAAGGCCTGTCATTTCGCCGCTTCTCTGAGAGCAGATTCTTCAAAACTTCTGAGAGCAGGATATTCTTCAAAACTTCCGGCAAACCAGAAACTAAATTTCGAAGCTCCATCCGGCGCATTACAGCTGTACTTCGGGGAGAAATGTTTAAAAGACTACAGCAGGTTACAATTAAAATCTCGTCATTTGAAGTCCGCGGTAACACGACAGGAACTTGCCAACGAATGTTGAAAGGCTGTCTCATCTCGCCTTTTCGGAATGCCCGACAGAAACAAGGGAAATCCTGTCCCTGAAATAGTTCATAGACGGTATTCGGGATCTTGAAATATAGAAGGTTCTACCAATAATTGGATGTCAAGTATTTAAAAAGCTCTGTGGTGTACGCCATGAAATTCAAGATAGCCCAGCAAGCAATACGTAGAAACCGCCACCCAATCAGAACTGCTCAAGTCCACGAGCCAGTGGATCAAGTGATGACTCCATTAGAAGATTTATTCAGACAGGTCAATGCTTTGACACGGAATGCGTGAAAACGAACCGACACTTACGTGTTGGAAATGTGATTCTGAAGGCCACATGCGACGAAGCTGCAGAACACTCCAGGGCACGGAAAATAAAACAAAGGATTTACAGACAAGTCAGTGCCTTGAGGTGGAATAGAAGTGACGAGAAACAGACCCTAAAGTGCTGGAACTGCGGTGCTCAGGGCCATGTAAGAAGGAGCTGCAGAACACCCCACAACACGGAAATTAAGACCATTCCCCAGCAACGTCGCAGGAAACACATTAAAGGCCATATCACTGAGCGGAGAAGCCCCATTTTAAAGCACTTCAGATTTCTGCAGTGAGTGCGGCAATAATGAACTCTTCGTGATGGGACATGTCAGTTGAGCTCCTTGCAATATGGTCATCGATACAGGAGCGAATTTGGAAAGATTTAGCTCAACAGTTTAAAGATAAACTCTTTTGGACGCCATCCTGTGTTACTCTCTGCACAGCGTCTAGTTATCAAATCGAAATAGACGGGAAGTTAAACGTACGCATCACGTTTCAAAGTGCCGCCTACTATCACACGGCATATGTGGCATATTAAGATCTTTGTGTACTCAAATTGGAGTTTTCAAGGAAATGCATTTTTTTTATTTTATAAATAACGAACATCGTTCAGCTTCTGAGGATATAATTATCCATTATCAGAAGCTATCCTTACCTGCAGTGATGAAGAAGTCAGGAAAGACTAGTTATAAGACAATGACATTAAACTCATGATTGATTTAATTGAGTCTGCAAACAGAAAACGTACCTGACAGGACATTTCGATCTATAGCCCTACGGCAAAACAATATTGGGCTCTCTGGGACTCGCTGCATATTCGAAACGGTGTCTTATGCTGGAAATTCGAATTGGATGATGGAAAAGCTTTCCGATGGCAGCTGATACTTCGAAGATCCCGGACGTCCTTAAAAGAACTACATAGCAACCCGATCGAAAGACTTTGCAAAGAGTACGTCAGCGCTTCAACTGGAATAATGCATAGGATGACATGTAAAAGTGCTGCCAGTCTTGCGATACCTGTGCAGGTCAAAGGAAAAAAAGCAGCCGAGGCAAGCTGCAACGCTACAATGTAGGAACGTCTTTTGAACGTATCGCCTTTGGCATCCTGGAATCTCTGCCACGAACGGCTGATGGCAACAAAAACATCCTCATCGGTTATTTTCCCAATTGGCTTAAAGCGTATGCTATTCCTGATCAAGAAGCTACAGTAACAGAGGAGATGATACAGCATTGGATTTCTAGGTTCGGAGTGGCTTTTCACTTGCATTTCCATCAAGAAAGAAATGTTGCATCGGCTGTAATTAAAGAACTCTGTAGGCTACTCGGCATTGACAAAACCCAAACGATGCCTTTTTATCTCCAATCAGGCGGCATGTAGAGAGGTTTTAATCGAACCATTCTTAATAATATTTCGTTGGTGGTTTCCAGAAACCAACAGGACTGGGACAAAAAGTTACCTCTGTTTTTGCTGGCCTGTTGCAGTGCTGTCCACCAGACTACCGACTATGCCCCATCTTAGATGCTCTTCGGACGTGACTTTCGTCTGCCTTATGATCTTTTGTTTTGTAACCGTTCGGATGCGCTTCCATCATATAAGGAGTACATCCAAAATCTCCAGGCACGGTTTGAAGTGATGCACAATTTCGCACGAGAGGGAGAAGATGAAGACCCGATACGACACGAGAGCTACTGTATATCAATTCAACTAATAAGACAAGGTGTGGTTGTAGAATTCGATTCGACGGAAAGGTCTGTGTCCTAAACTACAGTTACCTTTGGATGGTCTTTACACAGGTTGCACGGCGTCGTAGTTCCGATCCGTTAATTTATCGAATTCTAAAGCCGTTCATTATTGCAGGTTAGCTCCTTACTACGGCCATAGTACGAAGTGTATATAATATAAATAGCATAAGACCATGGTCCTATTTGTTTCCAAATTTGTAAGTTTGTGCACTCATTTATTGATTTAGTATTTGATTTGTTTTAATTTACTTATTGCAATTATTGCTTATGTTGTTTGTTGTTATAGTATAATGTTTATTATTGCATTGATGTCTTAGTCGTAGGTGTGGCTCTCTGTACAGGGACCGTATTACACAAGACGCGCAATCCTTGGGAACAATGTTACGAATTTTGTATTTAGATAGGTAATTTTAGTAGAATTGTAATTAAAATTGCTGTATTTCGCCTTGCAATGCAGCGCAAGACAAATTTTTAAGAGAAAGCTATGCTGAAAAGTAAGAATTTAACATTGACTTTATGTACAACGCCTGCATTTGACATTGAGTAAATGGATATCTCGGTAATTTCTATTTAAATTGAGTAAATGTTATTGACTACTATGTTGGCTGTAACCGTAATTACACTCTTTTTGTTTTCCCAATATCTCGAGAAGCAGAAAGTAATAGAAATATCTCGCGATCGTTCGAAATCTAAAAAAGCCAGGGAAAGAACATCTCAATTCAGCTGTTTAGTTAGTTGCTTAGTTACTGTTGTTGCGAGTTGTAGTTTCGCCGTGGATTGAGATAAGTCGGAGTTAGCTTTCTCTTTACATACGCTTTACATTGCATTGTATTTTAACCTTTTTTGTTAGTTTGAAGTATAACTACTAATTACACTACGTGATATTGTGAACAGTTCTACGAATATCTCTGAGGAAAATTCCGGAGTTCTGATATACTTCTTTTCATAAGAATAAATTTTATTATTATTATTATATTATTATTTTATTTTATTAATTTATTATTTACTAAATTAAGAATAAATTTATTATTATTTTATTTAATTAAATTTTTTTATTTTATTAACATTATGGGACTTGTGCATTCAATCTCTTACGAACCCGTACGCACGCTGTAGGGTTTCTTTTAGCTAAAATTAACATATTGTTACGAAATATCCAGGCGCGGTAAGATAGCTTCCTCGGAAAGGAAGTTTAGGGTTGCCATAAAGGCAAGGGAATGCAGGGTTGCCACATTTGGCGAGAAACCACCCATTTGGTGACTTTTGGCGATATACCATAAATGGATGGAGAACCTTCTGAACGAATTCTTACTGGTTTAGCCCAGAATGTTCTCGAACACAAGCCAAAATATAAACCCTGCTGGTACGCGGACAGGAGTCAGTGCAAGTCAGTTAAGAGTCAGTGCGGAGTCAACTGAGTTGATAGTCAGTCAGTGAGCGAGTGTCTAATGCCGAGCTGGTCGTAGAGTGCATCGAGAGAATCTCTTAGTGTATCGCAAGTTAGTGCATCGTCGAGTTATATATTCGAGTGTGTGGAACTCCGAGAACGACTGAACACAATCGAGAGCTGTACTCTTGTGTATCGTTGAGTGCATCGCGAGGTGTAGCGCGGAGAGTCTCGAGAGTACGTGGAGTTCCAAGAACGACCGAGCAGAGTCAAATACTGACCAATAAAGTGTGTTTTGATACTCCATGAAGTGTCGTCGTCGTTATTCACTTTAAATCCACGAACCTCTTAACGTATGTAAGAAGATGAAAACGTAAAAATATTATTCAAATTTTTGTTAGCTTTCTTGAACTCCTCAATTTTCCCTCGCATTTCCTTACCAGGATGTAAGACCATTGTGCAGCAAGGACCATTCCAGTTAAGCGAAGTGAGTATTTAAACGGGTGAATATCGGAGTTTATTTAGAGCGTGTTTTCGCTAACCAGCACACGCTTCGTTTCTGATCTTACTGTTACGCTGATACGCCCTTTGGTCATTTCGAATAATCGTCACGTCTGTTAAGAGTTGTGAGTCAACAGTTAGTCATACAACTTGCTAATCCAGCACTATTCTATTTTAGACTTGAATAATTTGTATAATAACGTTTAAGTTTCACCGCAAGTAATCGATGTTATTGTAAAGCACGTAGTACATGCCCTTCTGTTCTTACTTAATAAAGGGTTATTTTCGCCCTTCTGTGCTGATTTCACCCTTCTTCACGCCTGTGCGAGAAATTCACCAGGTTTCTTAGTACGATCTAGCTTAGTTTATGCTTCCCAAGAAGGCTAGATCTTATAACGCAACAATATATACACTCACTTCCAAACGTTAAGCACGAAGATGTAAAATGCAAAAAAGTCAACAAATACTGCTTTGATTGACACAAAATTCGGCAGGAAAGTAGCACATATATTTATGCATAAAACAAAATCAATAATTATATACAGAAATGAAAACAATATTAAATTTTTGTAAGTTATCAGATAATGATATACTGAAGACTTAAAAAGAATTATGTATAAAGTGAAAATAAACAGCATAAAATGAAAAAAAAGGATATTAATAGGGTATGTGATCCCCCCTCATCTGTATACTGTTAGCTTCCTTAAGTAGTTAAATTAATCACTCACAAGACGATTTTAAAAGAGACAAATAAACATTTATTTAAAGATAAATCGTACTCTTAACTTAATAACCTACGTGTAACGTATTCTTAAACGTACATATCATAACAGACGTTCTTAATTCATCGTACCAATATTCATTTCAATCGTACTTTATCTGAATAATAAATATATAATAGAACGACATCCAGAAAATTGGCTGTTGCCATTTCTCAGTAGATATTCTGTCTAATAACTATAAATTAATTTACATCTGTGCTTACAATACAAAGCTTAGACCTTGTGACCATGCTTTCAATTAGGTGGTCAACAACCGCAGAATTAAGCAATCGCCATTCTTCTTGTAGAGCAATTTCCAGCTCAATAAGAGTGGCTGGAGGTGGGAAACGCGAAGATAGACCACGGCCGAGAGCATCCCAAACATTTTCAATGGGATTAAGTTTGGGCGAATATCCTGGCCACGCCAAACGCGCAATCCCTTCACTCTCCAGGTAGTCATCGACGATGTCAGCTCTATGGGGATGAGCGTTATCGTCCATTAAAACAAAAGTAGGGCCAACTGCTGCAGCGTACAATCTCACAATGGGTTCTAGGACTTCATCTCGATACCGGACAACCGTCGAAGAACCCCGTTTAAAGATGTGCAAGTCGGTGCGGTATCCTAATGAAATCCCTGGCCACACCATAATGCTTCCGTCTCGGATGTTCGGTGAGGTTTTGGGACTGATTGCGTGTTCGTTATTCACGCCATATCCTTATACGCTTGCCATCTGGCTCCAGAGCAAATCTTGACTCATTAGTAAACATGACATTGCCCCAGTCAGACACATTCGAATTGACATGTTCTGGGCACCACTGTAATCGTGCCCCTCTTGATTGGAAGGATAGAGGAACACAAACTGGAGGTACCCGGGCGTACAGTCCAATCATATGTAATCTTCGGTGTACAGTAGTTGCAGATATCGCCTTACCAATGAACGCTGTAACCATAGATGTCACACGTTTGGAGGTCGCTCTGCGATTCCGCTTGGCTACAATAGCAAAATATCGATCTTCCGCGGGAGTTGTAACCCTTGGGCGGCCGTCTACGGGCCTTCTGACAACTGTGTGGTTTGGAATTGTTTCCATAAACGTGAAATTACAAAATGATGCACGGCGAAGAAAAGAGCGACATCTGTGATCGACTGTCCTGCTTCAATGCGCCCCACAGCACGCCAGCGCTCAGGATCTTCTATTCGTTTTCTGGAAGACATAGAAACACGTATGTCTTGAAAACAAATTGTGCGAAAGTTTCAAACACCTTCTATCAGCACTTACAATCAACTTCTGTAACCCTTCGTAAAGCTGGCTTCTTATAAGATTGCCTTTTTTTTGCGTATTTCTTGACATGAAAGCGCGATTCGCTGTTACCTAACATATTTGCATACTTCCATCTACCTCTGCAGCGAATTGCATCCTCTTCAATTCTGATTGGCTTCCAGAAATTAGCATTTTCCTCTCCGTGCTTAACTTTTGGAAGTGAGTGTATATTTAATTATTCAAAATGGAAGCACAAGTTCAAAATTGCACAATAAATTTGGCACAGCATGCAAATCTCACAAAATCTTGTGCAGTAGAAGGCGTTTGTCTCTTTTAGAGTGTATAACAAGGGGTTTGGAACAGTAGGATGCTGTGATTAATTTTTTTGGTGATCAACCAGATAATAATGATAATGAAGGAAAGAGATCGCAAAATATTAAAAAAATATTACAGTCACCTACCACCAATTTGTATTTATTAGTTTTGAAAAGTATTTTGCCTTTGTTTATAGCAGTAAATATTAATTCGCAACAAGCTCCTTATATACATAAATTTAGAACTTCTTGAAACTTAATGAATTTATTTGTTAGATTCGTAAAACCATCAGTAATTTCTAAAGAAAATGCGGATGTGCATTCAATACATTTTACAATACAGGACATTTCGGAAGTGTAGTAAACAAAAAGGAAATGAAAATTTAGTGATTCGTGCAGAAAAAAGATTATATTTATGAAATAAATAAAATCTAAAGCTTTTAAATTTTGAATTACCCTCAAAGGGGCGTTCCTTTCACGGAGAATTCAAAACGATTTGAAAAGTGATACAGACGTTCAAAGTCATTCGACGCGAAATACCCTTAGACATTGTAATGTCTGCTTTAGCATGCTACCAACATAATACCAGTAAGAAATGTAAAGAATCCTCGCGCATAAAATATCCGTGCTTGAATACTTGTGATGTTAATGTTAATGGAACGCTTTGAAATCGCTTTGAAATTAAACAAAAAACTCGTTAAGGCTTTACAAAATATGAAATAGATAATAAAACAAATTCCCAATTTGGGCTTCCAGATGCCCATATTCGAGTGGAGGACTACGTTATCGAAATTTCGATGTTTCTATGAACCGTTGTTTATACATAATGCGATAAACATACATACATTCATTCATGCAGACTCTTTATTAAATATAATGCAGGACTCTTAATATTTAGTGGCAACACTTTGAAAAGTGATTCAGAGTTTTATTGTGAACGAACCCAAAATACCAAAACGAAATAAATCCCTTCTGAGCTAACATCTTTTGCGCTAAAAATGCCGAGTTGAATGAAACAGAAATTAAATTAATTTTCAATTCAGTGCGAGTGCGCATCAGTGAATCAAATTTCAGTGGTAATTCCAATGGTTAGATAGTGTGGAGGTTCAGCAATCATATTCTCATATAAATTTCAATGATCAACAATCAATAAATGTAAATTGATTTAATTAAATAATAATAATCTCAGAATCTTACATCATCACTGCGTCACATCTTCCTTCTCTCTCACTGCACACCCAATCAAAGCTGTATGTAAGTAAAGCGTCGACACTTCAATGGGAGAAATTGCGCTTCGAAACGACCGCAGCACTCGTAGCGGTAGCGATGTGTAAACACAATCAGTAAAACTGCGCATGCTCCTTTTCTTTTCAGTCATTGGTTGTTTTGATTTGGTTGTTTGTTTGATTCTACCGAAATCTTGTTAGCTTCTAACGGGCTTTGGTTGTGTTATTTATAACTTATTAATTTTGTACTTTTTAATTACAAAAGGCTCTTTTCAGAACCAATTTTTTTTTAATTTTCTCTAATGGCGTATCGATACTGCGGATTAAAGATTGCAAGAGTAAGATTTCGTCGAAATCTGATGGAATACATTTCTACACGTTTCCTTGAGACGATGCGTACTTAAGTAATAAAGAAGAGTTTTAAGGAAGTAATAAAGAGTTTTAGGATATGTATTGTTGAAATTAAAGGTAAAAAAATCTGATAATTAAAAGAATTTTTCCCTATATTTTAAAATAACGCAGGTACAAGTTTTAAATAATATTTAAAAAATCTTTTTTTTTATTCCCTTTCAGAAATATTCAGAGAAAGTTATTAACTATTTAATGCATTTCACTATTAAAATAAAAAGAGCGCTAATTTGAAATGGACCGAATTGAGAATTAATTACAAATTGACTTAGATTTTTTTCATTTAAAAGATGGCTCAGAACCTAAAAAAAATCATGTCATATTTGAGAAAGTATTTTAGGTAGAAGCTCTGTAAGTGGAGAAGAAATAATGCATAATTTTAATGTTAATAACAATAAATTTTGCTTAAAAATGTATTCTTTTCGTATACTTAGGACTCTGAAATACTATACAAATAGAAAATATATACAGTTATATATATAATTACGACGTAATTGCAAAATATTTACATCCAATCGTGTCAAAACTCATTGCAGCCTCTTCATCTTACTTCCAACCTCCATGACGTCACTGCAGGGGAGAGGAGGAGGGGAAGAGATTTAGTTTACATCGCCACCACTGCAGTGGATTGGCGCTGCAATTTGGCGTCATGTTATAGCATGGGAGTGCCGACGCTTTACTTACATACAGCTTTGCACCCAATGACACTCTCGGCGCCCTCTAGCGTTGCGCGGGTCTTACCAGCGAGCTTTTTTTTTTTTTTTGTAACTGCATGTTCATATATAATAGACAAATTTTCTTTAAATGATTGATTTCAAAAACATACTGCCAGTTGCTGACATTAACTTGAGAACTGAAGTTTCATTTTCATCTGTTCATTTCTTGATGAATACTTTCCCATGTATTATTGATAAAAATTATTTTAGTCAAATGGAAATTGAGTGTTCTATGTATCAAGTAGAGGATTTGAAAGAAATCGTAGATTTTCGTATTCATCTAGCATGGCGAGAAATTGCCAAATTAAAAGATATGAATGAGTGCATTAACTACAAAGTACTTTTCGATAATAACCCATCCAAATGCAGTTTGTGAAATAATTTTTTCTAGTATTAAAAAAATATCAGACTGAATTTCTACCAAATTTAGGCGCTAAGATACTCGAAGCAGTTTTTGAAAAGATAAATACGCAGGCGAATGAAGAACTGTGCTATAAAAAACATTCTCAAAATCAGATCGCAAGCTTGCTGAGCATGCTACATATAAATCTCAGCATTCTTAATTTATGTATAAATTATAAGTATTTTTTGATAATTATATGTATTGTTCTTGTCCATCTAAAAATGTTTACTTCTTTATATAAAGTAAAGGAAGTATTACAATGAAATATCCATGTTGACCGCTCTCGACTGAACGATGTTTTTGCATTACATCTGTATGTACGGACAGAATAAAGGAGTCTTTTTCTCAAAACGGATTGTGAAATGGATTTAAAGTGGATTCCGAAGAGTTTTTTTTTTCGTGACATCTGTGCGTACGTACGTACGTTTATATGTATCTCGCATAACTCAAAAACGAGTAGCCTCAGAAGTTGAAATTTTCTATATGGGAGTGCTATAACATGAAGATGTACACATCCCTTTTTGGTTATAGCCGGTTTTCTTTTATCCGATATTTTTCTTTTAACATGTCCTCAATATGTTTCTCAATAATACTTTCCTTGACAGTATCCTAACGGTAGGGCTTGCTTCTGATTGTGGCCGAATCAACAGTATTAATTCCATGCGTAACTATATTAGTAAACAAGGGTTTGTCATTAAAAAAAAAAGATTTCAAAAACGGCTTACCAATTTTTCTAACTTTTCCTTTTCGTTTTTCTGCAGATGTTTCAAGTCGAGTTGTGGTGGCTTTCCTGTCCTTGATTTGTTCATCTGTAAATCTAGAATAGAATCAGGAAAGTTAAGACGAGCCCCTGCCGCTTTTACCCCTAGAAGTTTACTCCTAGAATTACAGCCGCTTGTAAGTTTAGCTCTACAAAAAAAGTAACCTTTAAAGCTTCATCTTTTACCTCATACGCAGTAATATTTTCCCAATACGTGTGCATTGTTGTCCCTCTGCAGCGATAAACTTTTCACCGCTTAACTAGAAGGTTTCTAAAATGAAACTGTATTCAGCTCCGGTATCAATGAGAGCTTTAGCGTGAATATTATTTAACAAAATCTGCTTCTTATTGTCAGAGTATTAGTTTCATTTCTGAGGGCATTTCCTTATTCTCGGGAAACTGCACCCTCTTCTCAGCAGCCTATTTTAGTTTAACTTCTGGTCCCGCTGCTTTTTGTTTATTTCGTTTCTGGCCCGCTATTCCCGGTTGAATTTTTCTCTTTCCTTTCGAATTTCTTCTTCGGCCTAACCTGCGATTTTTGCTGAGTTGTTGGCCCAGAAACTTTGCTCTTTTGGCTTCTCACCTACCCTATCATGCGATTTGTTTTCTGCCGCACATCGATTTTGGAACTTTGTGGCTAACTCAAATAATTTTTCTTACGCTATTGGATTTCGAAGCTCAGAGTAGTCCTGAATATGGCGTAGAAGTCGCGGCAAAATTATTGAAATGACTTCTTCATTTGGCCTCTTGACGTACAACATCTTAAAAATCTGGACTTTCGGAAAAATAAATTCCGTCAGATCTTTGATTTTATACTGAAATTTCCGAACAGCTCTTATTCGAGCTTAGCTCTGTCCTTCACTATGGAGACGGCTTTAATTAATACGTTTTTAAAATTTTCAAAGTTGTCACTATCGCTACCAGCCTCACCCAAGACGAATTTCCCAAAGCATTTATATCACGTAGCAGTTTTTCCTCTAAGTGCGGACGTGGCGATAGCAACTTTTCGTGCTTTTTGTACCGGATGCAGCAAAAAATGTGAATTTAACTCTTCAATAAAACGTAACAACAGACGTCTTTCCATCAAAATTTGCTGCTGGTTTCGTAGCAGCTCTAACACATCAACGCCGCTAACTCAAGTCGCGAATAATCACACCACAACTTGGCCTAGAATAGGTAGACACGTTCTGAAAACTAACTTACAACACTTTTGCTCAAATAGCCCTTCATTCTACCTTAATCTGAATAAACTCTCACTATCTCATTCACATTCCGGCATGAAAAGCTTGGGTGAAAAGAGAACGATAGGAAAGGCTTTTCAACTTAAAATGAACTATTAGTTAAAAATAAATAGCTAAATCTCACAAGGTCATAACCGTAGTCCGTCTATTTATGGGATCACGAAGCTCCGCCTTCTGAATTTTGCTTACATTTCGCACTTTAAGCCTAGCATGCCTGCGAAAACACTTTTTCTCGCCAAAAATTTTTATCAATATTTTTCCCCAACCCGGTGTGTCAGGGACATCTGTTCCGTGTTTTATTTTTTAATGTATCACCTAATCCTTATTTAATCATTCGAATTGGTATTTTTATTTGCTAAAGTATGTTTTCTTTTCATATGTTGATATTGTTTACTAAACTTACCATAAATATCGATAGTTTGGGAATTTTTCTAAAAAAGAAGGAGCGAAAACCACCAGCTTGCACATGATGAGTAACTTTTACATTTTCATTCGTAAAAAATAAAAAAAACTGCGCCAAGGTGGTTGCGATAGTACGTAATTATCTATCTATACATATATAGTAAATTTTGAATTAAAATTTTAATATAAGTTTTAAATGTTTTTCTTTTGGTTTCAAAATTCTATTTTTTTTATTGCAATTTTTCGCCTTTTCAGGGATTACTTTCTCGCCACTGAATTTTAGTTTCGCCAATGACCCTAAACTGGCAATCCTAAAATTCACTATTTGTAAAGATCTTTTTCATAGTTAGGTACTGTTCTAATTGAAAGTTCTCGAAGTTTTTTAATTATGTATATTTCAATTACGTTTAGATTTAGTAATTTCACTAACGTTTTCAATTCTTTGGATAAGTTCTCTTTCTTTAAAGTGAAATTTTGACTTTAAACAAAGATTTCAAGTAAATTTTTGACTTGAAATTTACACTAAAGTATTTTGTTATTTAACTTTCGTTTTCAGTTCTTTGGGTTGCGTACTCTTTGTTTAAAAGTAGAATTATGTTTAGAATTTACTTTGGTTTTTACCTTGCTTTGAGATACGCCCAGAATTCCCGAGGGAACTAATATAATTAAAATACATTGGAATGGCTTATCGGTTAATTCTGGATGCAGAAAAGCAAGGTTTTTTTTTTTTTTTTTTTGTGGAAGAGAGATTTCAATTGATTTCAGTGTTCCTGCTTCTGACGAAGTGACATTGAAGTTAAATAAATTCTTCTTCCATTACATTCTTTTCTTTAAATTTCGTTGATTTTTTAAATCAATCCTGATTTTTTAAACCAGGGTATTACTTGCATACAAATTTTTAGTTTTAACATTGATAAAATTCATTTTTGCGTTTATTGAATTTTATGAAATTTATTACTCATGAATTCTAAATTTTAGTCTTTGTAAAATTGGTTCTAAATTTCTTACTTTATGTCTTTACTGATATTTTTCAGCAGCTTAATGGACGAAAATACTAGATATGATTATATCAGATTTAAAAAGAAAAGTTATTGTAATCACGATATGCCTATATATATGTGTGTGTGTGTAAAATATAAAATATCTAATCTAGTTTTCAAATAATTCACACTTATATTAAAATCTGTCCGCCTCTATCTGTTTATTTGTTTGTAACAGTGTCTCCTCGCGAACCGCATAGTTCAGTGAGCTCAGTTTCTTTATTCTTATAAATTTGTAAACTGTGCATTTTTTGATTTAAAAATTATTGACTTATGTTGTTCTTATCTTTCGGTTAAGATTTTTATGCCCCTAGTTAACCTGCATGCAATAATTGTGAAATTATCAACAACTTAAAAGTCTTTTAAGTCCGGATAAGCCTAATTTTTGGTTATGATAGCTGACATATTCGTTTACATTTGAAGCTTAGCAGAATAGTGGATTTGTTGCCAATCTCTAGAAACTAAGCTTCGCAACAACAAAGTAACGCCTTCTTTTATTATTGCGAATTAAATTATGCTTGATTCATTCTGGAATTATGTATTATTTAAGTTATTAGCTGGGTTTTGCTTACAAATCGGAGTTTTAATTGAAAAAACTGTTTTTTTAATTGTTAGTCAAATCAGATGCAAATACATTTTGCACTCATTGCATGCATTTGTGCGCTCACCACACACACACATATGTATATATATATATATACATATTGATGCAATTTTGTGTGTGATTCTGTTGAAATTTACTAAAAGGAATTTAAATAAAGGAATTTTAATAACGAATCTACTGTTGGAATAATAAACCCGGAAATTTTCGCGATTATACTTCGCACAACGGCCCATTAGCGGCTGCGCGGTAAAGTTGCTGAACACTGGTAGTTCGGTCCAACTTTCGAATCCCGACAAATGGGCTGGCTGCATGGGTGTTTTTGTGATTTTCCCCATGGGTAACGTGCATACGAGTCCGTTTCCCTGAAAAAGTCCTCCACGAAGTCCCACTCCTTAGGTAGACTGCCCTAGAGTGCTTTGCCAAACACTACACCACTACTTCGCGCATGCATGTAAAAATGGCACTTTCTGTGCTGGTTGCTATAGGTACAAAAATTCGGCTACAGTTTAGTGTTATGAAACAAAATTACAAAAGAGATATTGGTTTTAAAATTTATAGATAGGACTTGAAGTTTACTAAAAGGAATTTTAATAAGGGATCTGCTGTTGGAATATCATACCCGAAAATTGTGGCGATTACACTTCGTACAAGACCCCATGCGGCTGAGCGGTAAAATCGCTTTACACTGGTAGTTCGGTCCAACTTTCAAATACCGGCTTTTTTGTCATCATCCGCATGTGCAGTGTCTTGTGGATGCATACGTGAATAAAGCGGGCACAGCCCGCTCAGCTGGCAGGCTTGCCCGCTAGTCACGCTTATATTAAAATCTGTGCGCATCTGTCTGTTTGTTTGTGGCACTACCTCCTCGCGAATCGCACGGTTCTGGGCTTAGCGAAGCACACCTTTGGATTCCAGATGTCCGCGGTAAGCCATTTTGACCATCGCCATCTTCGTACGACTTTAACTAGCCGAGATATTAATTAAAAACTTTAATTTTCCCCTTCCTTTGCTGGGTTTTCACTTCCTCTGTTGAAGTTTTCCTTATTAAAAGGAATTTGGCTACGTTCCAATTTTTTTTCGCAAATATCTATGGAACCGCGCTCACTCGAATTTTGAGACGCATATTCCCGGATTCCAAAAATTCGTCCGAATCCATTGATACCGTTCTCATCTTCGTACGACTTTAATCAGCTGAAATATTAATTAAAAATTCTGAAAACGCTAATTTGAATGAGACTCAGTAACCACTTTAGGGATTATAAGCTTCCTGTTTCGAAACCGTAGGGGCTTAGAAAATTATTTTTTATTTGATTTTTAGTCCAAAGGGGCTTTGTCCCTGAAGGACTATTGTTTTCGTTCTGCGATTTTGCGTTGAATCACTCTGAATGCCCGTTTCACTTTTGAAACTGTTGCCACGAAATATTATTTCGCCATGTGTTATATTTGGAGAAATTAAATAATGAAAAATCTGCATAAATGTATGTATGTTTCTCGCATTGTGATAAAACAACCGTACCTAGAGCCATCCAATTTTGAATGACGTAATCCTACTGCGAATATGGACATCTGGAAGCGCAAATTTGAAGTTTGGAATTTGTTTTATTATCGATTTCTTATTTTTTAAAACTTTAACGAACCTTTAAGATTTTGTTTAATTTTTATTGTTTACATTGTTTCTTTACGAGTCATTTCTTAGTCAAGGCCATTTTTGTTCATTTTTCTTTTTTTATTTGATGAGAAAGCGAAAAAAATAAGTTTTAAAAAGTAACACAATAAAAAAATTTCCCGCAATGAAGGTAGACTAATGAAATGAAAATAAAAAATAATCTAAAAATTTTTTTCTCTATCATTATCTTTATTAAATACACAATTGCTGAAAATGAAAGAATGCTATTAAAAATACAAATAAGATTCCCTCTGCAAAAAGGAATTAGATTGTTCAACTACATAAAATTTAAAAACAAGTATCTTTCTGAGGGTGTGTATTTTTTTCAGGTGTATATAGGAACTATAATTTTTTCTTTTCATATGCAAATACATTTTTCACTCATTGCATGCATTTGTGCACACACACACACATATATATATATAATTGCATTAATATATATCTTGATGCAATTTCGTGTATGATTCTGTTGAAGTTTACCAAAAAGATGCATTAATATATTCATTAATATTAATATATATATATATTACAATAGCCTTTTAACAACTCCCGTCTTCGTTCTAAAAATAACACAACAATAATTTTTCAAACTAAACTCCCTGCAGTTCTGATTCACATTTGTCAATGAAATCTGAACCCAACATCTGGACATCAGTTTGTCATGTAATCTGAAATGGAATTCGGTATAAAAAGTTTATTACGTCTGAATTCTGTCTTTCTTCTGTTTGCTGTTCTGCTGCTTTTCGTTGTGTCGCCTTCCATTCAGAGTTTACTTCTCTAATTTTCGTCCATTGTTTAAAAAATGTAAGCTGTATAAATTTGTGGGGTGCCTAGCGCACCCATATTGATGATGTGCATTATCAAGGAATAAAATTGTGTGTGGAATTTACCACCAAATCTGTCTTCCGATTGTCATCTTTCTAACTACGCTGTAAAGTCTCTTCCAGTTATAATAAAGAGGACCATTACTTTCATTAAGTCACCTTATTACAATAATGGCAATCTGATTACAATATTGTCTCAGCAATTTTATTACAATAATGGCAATCTGATTACAATATTGTCTCAGCAATTTTATTACAATAATGGCGCGGCCGGACTCGAGCCTGTGCAAAATGATCCCTGCCTGATTGAACATTGGTTTACGGCATTAAATTGCGGATTTAAAATTGGTAAACTGTCTAACAATATCAAGAAAAAAAAAACGAATATATAATAAAACTTGAACGATAGCGTTTTATGGTTTTGTAAAAACTGCGCATCTAGCTGCAATTTTATAATTCTATTATTAACAAGTAAGAATGCAAAAGCTATAGTACACCCTAAACCCTCTGAATCCTATTCGAAGTTAGTGCCAAAATTACACATTAAATACAATTAAAACTTAAAATCATAAGCAAAAATTCACATGAAAATATAACTCAAATAATGCCTAGAAAATTGTAATTTTTTGGCAAAATGGGAAAAGCTGAAGTTGCAATAAAAACAAGGTATACAATAAACAAAAATGGTAATATTTCAGTGAGAGTTGCATAGTTGTCTCGTCAGGGGAAAAGGAAACCGTGCCCCTTCCATTGAAATATTACCTCCACGCGTTTCAACTGACGACCAATTGAGACAATACCGCGTCAAATAATTGACTGAACTTAAAAATCTATTACATCTTTCAATACTAATCTAAATCGTCTCAATTGGACGCCCCTTTTCCCTACGCGTGGAAGAAAAGAAACGTACTACTAAAACAAAACAATAATTAATTAGAATAAAAAGAGGCAGCTAGGTAACAAATATTGTTAAAACGCCTCAAGACCTCTAAAATTTACAGAAATCTAAATTTAAAATAGTATTAGAGAGGATGAAACCATAAATCATAAATTATAATTTATAGTTAATTTCTGAAACACTATTGGTCCTATATTACAACCGAAGAAATCAAGAAAATCTAAAAAATGGGGGCCCTCTTGCTTAAAGTAATGAAGCTGTTAAATTTGAAGAAAAAAGTACTTTAAACATATTAAACCTTGTAGAAAAAACGTACACTTTTGTGTAAAATGTTTCTGCAAGAAGATATAGAAATAAGACTCACCTTCTTGAAGTCGCGCCGAAAAATTAACGTTTTGAATTTACTAGAAAGCATTGCAATTCTACGGGGCTGTAAGTTTAGCTAAGAAATCTTTGCAATCCCAAACCTACAGGGGGAGGTGACGTAGTGAAGGCATAGTTTCGCCTAAAACTTTCTGAACGAATGAAAAGGTTACCTGTGGCCGGGGGGTGTCAACTTGAAAAGCCAGTTGTTAAAAATGGCGTCCTTCTAATGAAAAACTAAGAGTTTGGTGTAAATGTTTCAAAATGGCTAGAAATCGTATTTCTGCTAATAATTTGACCAAAAGATTGGGAAAAAAAGGAAGTAGAATTTAACAGTCTTCTTCAGGCATGCAGGCTTTCATGCCACTGTATTGAAAAGAAATCAGCCCATTTTTTTAGTTACAGAGATAGACATTGACCAATTTATCACTGTTTTAAAAGAATATAATGTAACGGTGATATTATGTTCAATGAGACCGAGAATTATTTTACATTTGTACATTAAATCACACAGATTGGCCATCAACTATTTAACTTCTAGTAATAGATTTAAGTAAACGTATCATTATCCTAATTATATGATTTAAAAAATAAAAGGGTAAATGCCAGCTTTTTTGAGTGCTGTTTGGATTATTTTGTTAGGTATTTGATTTTCATTGAGTATTTTAATTAAGTAAAGTGGAGTAATCTTCTTTAATATTGTCCGAGTTGTTGCAAATTCTTTTTATTCTGATTATTTGTGAATGAATAGTATTGATTATTATTTTTTTTTCGAGATATTGGACTTCCAATTAGTAAGTTTTAAAGTAGGAAAGGCAAATTCGCTACGTTTGTCGAAAATTTTAATATGTTTAAAATTATTAATCTGTAAGTCAAGGTAAACAATTTCGTCTTGTTGGCTATTAGTGATATTAAGCTTTAGGTTGGAAGGACAAATCTGTGTATTTTTTAGTTTTCCAAAATTATTAAAGGCAATAATGTCATCTGCATATCTAAAAATGTACTTAAAATACTGGTTATATATATATATATATATTATTAACAAGTAAGAATGCCAAAAGCAATAGTACATCCTAAACCCTCTGAAATCCTATTCGAAGAAGCACGTTAGTGCCAAAATTACACATTAAA